>CM051033.1:41285315-41345315 GCA_027627225.1 Congeria kusceri
TGGTTACTCCTGCTTATGCCAGTGCATTTTCAATTGAAAAAGAACTGCTCTGGTTTCTAAACTATTCGGATTTGTGATAGACAATTTCTTTTGCTTTGGACCCTCGTGTCTTTCTCGTGACTGTCATTTTTGCTTTGAAAGCCAAGACTGAAATCAGATATGTACATCTACATGTATTCATTTCAAATACAAATATCACTTCCATGATATTCTCGTGAACCGTATTGTAAATTTCGTTTAAAAAATACAGTTTTATGTAAAACGCATACCCCGAGATTCGAGCCCTAGTCGATTGGTTGATAGGTAGACACGCATACCATTACACATACCTTGCTTAAAGCTAGCGGTAACTTATACTATATTCAGTCGTGTGTATAATTGAATCTAAAATAAGTTATTCGAACATCTATGAATAGGACACGAACAGACTTCGAAACATAAACATTTTGACCTCGTATTCAGCTCATGATCATATTAATGTTTTCGCACTATAAATGCCACAATAGACGATACAGACGCTGGACCCGATTTATACTGATTAATTAGAATATTAAATACACATCTTAACAGAGAGACAACAAGAATAACATGTGATCATTCCTTTACACTCATTTAACTCGCATTCTTATATGCTTTACTAGTAGTCTTATAATCAAGGCAGTGGATTACGCCATGTGAACATCGATTTTCCTTGCTCGCATATGTATGAAGATAACAAACCATCAAGAACACTAATCCAATAATAAAATGAAAATTATTGTAACAACAAATAACACATTAAGCGTCATGTGACTCGTTCTATCACGGCTTGAATAGTTCATACAATAAAAAAATATCAAATACAAAGTGCAATTAAAGCTCTAAGAATTACCTGTTATTTTCCGAACCTGATACTGTCTACTAATTATTATTTATCGACGTTTGGATCCAATACTAGCTGCGCATGCGTGTACATGAGTCTGCGCAGTCGTCACGTGAACTTTGATATATCATGTTGGTGCGAGAAATATGATGTGGTTTTCACCTGAAACTCGAAGCTTATGGCTGGACACCGCGCGAACTCATCTTGTTGTCGTGTCATGCCTCACTGACGTCCTTGAATGGAACATATATGTCGAGTTATAGAGTTTATGTCAACTTACATAACTACTTCTTTGTTTCCTTCGGATCTATATTTTTCGGAACGACCTGTGAGAACAATTCAATCCTCGTGCGCGGGTCTATCTTTTTGCACGTGGTCGGGTCTTTCCAAATTGATATCAGACCCGTCCGCGTGCAAAATGATAGACCCGTGCACGAGGATTGTATTGTTCACAGACAGACTTGTCAACGAGAAGCATGTGTACATTCATGATGAAGTTCTAAAATACATACATGTGCATGTACACGTTCATTTTTTGGACTTTCTGCATATATATGTTATTTCAACTGCATGTACAAAATACAAAATATATATTATATGTCAAGGCAGAAAGCAATTTCGTTATGAATATAATGACTTGTAACAGATGGGTTTTTTAATTGTACGACACAATATATGATTTTCTATAAAAAATAATAAATGCAACGTATATCATTCTATTATTGTATCCTAGAAAAAAAACATACGCTAAACTATACCACTCATTAAAGCCATTCAGCTTCTTATTTAGTGATACCTTTTTAACTAATTGTTTGTTTGAAAATGTACCAACTATGTATATACATGTTGTATATCCATTCTACATCGAATATAAAAAATCCAAATAAATACAAATCAGTTTCAGCGTTAATTGTTTATTTATAAAGAAATGTCTTTTTGTTTATGGACAACTGTGGGTTTTTTTTAATCCATAAACGATTAAATAAGACATTATGTTCGATTGCGAGTTGCTTTCGGCTAATAAACAACGATTAACAGGTCCGATGCGAAGGAATTTACCACACGTGCTTTAGCATCAGCACGACAAATCGTTCTTTATTTACATATAAACAATGATAATGCAAAAACTATACGATTATATGACCCGAAAACAAAGTCTGCCATTAAAATGTGAATTATATTTTACAGTCTTGGAACATTTATTTCTTTGAGTGTTACGTTATAAGTTTCATACCAATATTAAGGAGATAAACTGAAAAAAGTACCTGCTAACATGGTAGAAAGAACCATCGGATATTGACCTCGTAGTCGGCCTTTCTGCGTATAAAAGACCTGTCCACGGGCTCCGCGCTCTCGGTTTTCACATGCTGGCTGTGGACAGGTCTTTCCTACGCAGAAAGACCTCCTACTCAGTCAATATCCTATACATGCATTGGGCATTACACCCATGAGTTCGCCTACAGTACAATACAATACACTTCAATGACGTACAGGTCTGCATATAAATCCACGATAGTTTTAGCAATACCAATTTAACAATTTATGATATATTTAACGAAAATAAAATTGTATTTAGCTATCATACTAATAGAATAAATTCTTATTAGTTACTATACTATAAAACTCTAATTTAAAACATACAATATTTATATGGAGAGAAACTATAAATATATAATAGTTCGGTTCTTAATCTATATAAATTTGGCAAGATTTCTTTTTTTCAGTGTCATTCTGTAAAAGTTCTATAAATTAGATCATGTTTGTATTCTTCCAATAGTATATGTTTACATATTGTTTACTAAAAGGGTTAAATACTGGACACTGGAGCAAAAAATGGAATTCATCTTCGAGAACGTTACAATGTTTACATGTTTTATTTTGATTCTGAGTCTTTTCAGGCTTGTGCTATCCTCTGCTTCTACTTCTGTGAGCAGATACTCTAAAACGGCTTAATGTAATTATAAATGTTTAAATTTAAATAAGGATGGGGTTTAAAAGCTTCCATAAAGATAATAACTTCTTTCCCTTGTTTATCGTTGTAGATCAGTTGACCAATTTCGGACAAACATGTCAGATATTCGTTGTTAAGCGACATATATAAAAAATATTCACATCTACTCCCTGAAAAAAAATACTTCACTGAAACCGAGTGTATCTTGTGCATGTTTCACAGATTTAACCCAAGACTGTTTTTCTGGATATACATCAAAATCGTGTAATAACATATTATCAACTATTTTAAATTATATTTAATATATTTGACATGGTCAGATTGTAATACACCAATATTTGAAAACACAAAAAAGTTCGTTTATGTATTAGGGGTTTACCTCCAAGTTCACCGTATATGAAATGTATTTTCAGTTTGCAACCAGACACTTACAGTTGCTTGCAATAACGTTAGTGATTTTTTTATAATTTGAATACTATTATTTAAACCCTTACTTCACTTTCATAGCTTAGAATAAGCTTATAAAATACCGGTAATTCGAGACTGTGACCAACTGATATATTTGGAAACTTTACTAAGTTTGATTTTAAGTTTGCTTTAGCTTATATAAGTTAAAAATCAATCTGTCTCACCTGAAAGCTAGTCTAATAAATGAGACGTTTAACGCGAATTTAATGCTACTTTTTAAAAGGGTTAGCATTCGCTGGAACGTCTCATCGCCGAATGACCATTTATGTGGTTGAAAAATCAAAATGTCAAATTTTCAAAAATATCGCTCAGATATCAAAATAAAATCACCTGGTCGTAGATGCAACATATACTGTGTAGAATTCACGTCATTTCATAAAAAATATAGCTTGAAAATGATCTTAAATTCGAGTTTAAGATTTGTTTACATCAACGGTGTTTTCTCGACAGCAATGATAAAAATAGCTCAGGTGTATTTAACTATTCAATCAGAACGCAGATGCTTCTCAGCACTGTGATGAAGGATGTACGCGTAATTTTACAAGACGTACTATTTAAATACACATAACAAATGTTTATTGAAAATTAAAACGAAACATTATTTTTAAATATGTGTTATATGATAAAATCTTGATAACATGCAATAAAAATGACGGGAATATTGGCGAGAATATCCAACAGAACGTATCTCATAAAGTAGGTCCACCGGTACGTTTCAGTTATTTCTAAACTACGTGAACAGCTAAATATGAATCATGAATATCAATATACTACTCAAATTCAGATTAATCTATTTATTACGGCCACATAAAAGGAACACACAGAAACAATACTGTGTGTGTGACGGAGAAATAATTGCAATAATAAGACCGCTCAGCGTGGTACCGTAAATCTTGACAAATAATACTCAATTTAGACTGAAATGGACAGAGACGTATATAGATCTTACATGAAAAATTAAACACTTTATAGTTTTTCATAGCAAACTTCACTATACAAAGAACATGAACATTTATCAGATTGCATGAATAAACAACAACAAAGTAGCAACGTTAAGACAACATAAAATAACAATGTGTGCGCTGCATACTGTACACACATCATAAAGAAAAATAAAAACATATTGTATGAACATTATAATAAGCTGTCATGTGGTAGAGGGGTGGTTAAGGGACGTCATCATTGCATTAAGCGAACAACAGAATATATATCTGCAGGATCAAAATGTTCAGCCGAGGGCAGTGGCAATGAACAGTATATTTTCGGTCAAAGCTTTTCGTTGCCACCCGCCTGTAGAAGTCGAGCCGTTTAGAAAGATTGGACAGCTTTGCTTTAAACTTAGAAGCGTCAATGTTCATGTTGTTCCTTATATTCGGAAAAGATTTGTAGAATCGTCCATTGGAAGGTCTTGTCAGATGCTCCGGTTTCAACAAGGCCGTCATCGCAAACAAATCACTCTTTCGTTTATGTTCTTTTCTGGATGAAGTTTCAGCTGGAATCTCGGTTAATTCGCCATACACTTCATCCAGTACCTTGCCCACTCCACCCGTGAGCTTACCGTGGCACTCTACGGTGCGCTCTGTTAGGTGGGGTCCTACAGAGCGCAGACTTTCTGTAAAATAATAGAAAAATGAAATTTAGTTAAAGAATCTATTAGGCCTTAATTAAAAAACATTTTGTTTGCCCTTTACCGACCCGAAATTTGAGAGGTGGGTCGGTAGGTAGGAAAAATATTTTATTTTATTCCGAGAATTTAATCTTTGTCATACATGAATGTCGTCATTTAAATAACAATACATTATCATTGTTTGAAAATCACAATTACTTTCTTCATCTTGATTGATAAAACCAAGATTATACCTGGTAAAACTGGCTTTAATAAGGGACATAACATAATATAGAATACGCAATGCTTTAAAAACAAATTGTTAAGTACTTGTATTCTATTTAATACCAATGTCGGAATTAACTAGACACACATATTAATTTATACAGCATAGATAGATACTGTCTGACAAGAAAAAATGTGTATTATTATCAATGGCTGAACTGGCTAGACAGTCCCAATCATATTAATACAGTACAAATACGTACTGTTTGACTAGAAAAATGTCAAATCAATGAAATGAAAATTAAAAATAATTTGATGAAAATGTCACAAATAAGAAAATCAAAAATATTTCTAACTCGGATGTCTCTGTACCCTCAAATGCAAACTGTGTTTTTGTAAATGACAGTTTAACAAAGAACAGTTTAATACTAGTATCATATGTAAAATGTTGGCTGCTGATAGAAGAATTATTCCTTAACAAAGCCAATATTGACATACACTAGTTTGTTAATATCAGGGTGAAACTTTTCTGCACAGCCACTTGTTGATTTGCTAACTGAAATCGAAACTTTGTCGGTAATTTTCTTGTTCTCGTCTACCACGCACAATAGATCATTCAATACATCATCGCAAGTTTTACTTGTTTCAACTTTATGAATTTTGTATTTATTTATTGATTTCAACAAACACGCTGAATGTTAAAAATAGGTAAATCAAATCTCCATATGGTCCCATTGTAAAACAGCAAAATCTCCTGGCATCGTTGGCCACTTTTCTTTGATTCAGATATTGCGAGTCTCTCTTTGGAAAGATAGTTCTCTCTGCTTTCAAA
Source organism: Congeria kusceri (assembly GCA_027627225.1). Lineage (NCBI taxonomy): Eukaryota > Metazoa > Mollusca > Bivalvia > Myida > Dreissenidae > Congeria > Congeria kusceri. The sequence continues at coordinate 41,291,260 of CM051033.1, forward strand.
ATTTAAAATGAAAAAAAATGTTATGCTACTTCTAAGAAAATTCATCTCGCTTTATTGTAGTCACCTGTACGAAACACTCGCGATTTCGATAAAAGCTCATTCTGCCTATACATAAACTGCTCAATATTCAAATTTCAAGTAATTGGGTGTCATGATATTTAAAATGCACACAAGACGGGTCCGTTATGCGAAATGTCTCTTTCCTTTGACAGAAGAAAAAGCGAACTATTTAATATACGGACAACTTTCAAGGAATCCACCTCACTATTTACTAGTATCGAACCTTGAAACAAAACGTAATTCTATACACAGATGATGACGTTATACACGACAACACGTGATACACACCATGTTTACTAGTATCCGGTCACTAGGCGCTTGTTTTCACACTCAAACGCATTATACTATTTTGTTCAAGCGCCTTAATGATCAAAGTGCCTATGAAAGTTGTGAGCGAAAACAAAAACGAAATTTAAAGCAAGAAAAAATAACTAAATAAAAAAATAATTACCGCAGATTTTGCAATAAAATATTTTGAGTCGGCGGCTTTTTTGTGGGTCGGTCGGTAAAGGGCACACAAACTTAATTTTAATTTAGGCCTTATCATCGTAGTTGCAGTGTCAGCATAATAACAATAATAACAATAATAATAATAATGATAATAATAATAATAATAATAATGATGATGATGATAGTAATAATAATAATAATAATGAAAATTAATAATAATAATAATAATACCTTTAAATTCCTTATTACGGAACACATTGACCAGGTCGGCTTCCACATTATTTCCACTTCCGCCGGCTAGGTTGACAGTCCGATTCCATATCAAGTCTTTTAATATTGAACTTGTAATCCACTGGGGTTGCCCAAGTAGTCCTCTCGCCTACTGGCAAGAGACTGGTCGGGCAGGTAGATCTGGACAACTGGCGTTAGCGGTCATGTACTGCTACCTGCGCTCGTTGATTAAACGAGTAACGGACGAGTCCATTGTGCGCATTGCAAATGGTGAAACGTGTATAAGGCTCTCCGTCTTGGAGCACCTTCTTACGGCAGGTATGGACCGAAACGACCTACCCAGGAATCGTCCGTGTTCCAACTCAGAATGCATCATCTGTGAGTGCCAATTATGCATGTGCTGTAGCGTATGCTGGACCAACTGCCAATGTCCTGGCAAAATGCCGTACGTTGATCGTTTTCTTTTGTAAAACAGGTTTATTGTGTCATGGCGTCTTAAAACGCTGACTTATTACTAAACATTTTAAGCAAACCATTATCATTCTTAGTCGATTTAGCAATGCGTTGCTGTGTATAGGAGACTCCATTTAGTAACTATGTATACGAAATTACTTTTTTTCATATTCGTCTTAAGTACCAGATATACACAATACCAGTAATGAGTATATATGAACCCCCTAGGTACTGCACTTGTTTCTACAAACCAGTAGAATTCGTATCACTTCATGGTTATAGTAATGGTTGTGTGTATTGTTCTATGTATACTTCTATGTTTGAGAACATATCAATATTTTTCAGGTGAACGTGTCGGTCATATACTGTATATATGTTATATCCATTTGAAGAATACGTTATTCTTAATAAAACACAGTCAACAAATTATTTTATTGGTTTATATATACAAATAATGAACACACACAAAAAAACAGTTCATCACAAAATCCCTTACTGAATTGGTAAGAGGACATTTCGTTAATGCGACTTCTCTTTGCCGAACGCCACCTGCCATTTCCCGCAGTACATGTTTCTGCAACAATATAGCGGAGGCGACTTATCGATCGATCAATACACAGCGAGGTAAAGCGTGTGTTGTGTCGTTTGTGGTAGTGTGTTGATTTAAATCGCAAATGCAATGAAAATGGATGCATTACAATACACATTTATACTGGACATTAATGTGGAATAGTGTCTTATCACAGGTATGTAAATTTTATTGCAAAATTTTAATGATTAGTATCTTTTTGCCGAGTTCAAAAGTAGCGACGAAAATCCTGTCCCTACTCTATAGACATATAGGGAGAAATTTCCACCACAGTGTTGGTCCTCCGGCGGTTGGGCCCTCCAGCCCAATATTGCCCATATAAAAAGTAGCTCAATATTGGCTGGCACAGGGCCTAACTTGTTGTGCTAACCTGAAAGCGCGTCATACTCGTATGTTGCTGAAAAGGAGCCCCCGGTTGATAACAAAACTATACCTAAATAAGTAAATTTATTAACAATTTCTTAAACGTTTACTTGATAAATAAATTTTAAATTTATTTTATTCCCCACCCTTTTTGAAAATCATTATCTTTGTTTTGTTAACATTAACACATAACTTCCATTTTGCATAAAACTGATCTAACAATTCTCTAAGCCATTTTGTAATCCAGTTTCCGATTCCGCAAAATATCACATGATAATTGTACAGCTACAAATTCCATACCTGTTTTAATATATGACTTATAAAATAAACGACAGCTGATTAAAGGGTAACAAACAAAACAGCACACATTTGTTTGTTTTAATAATAATATAAAAACAAATAAACAGCTCAATAGCATATTCAAATTACATTTTAAATAACGAAATTCTGTATCACTATTTATTTTAGCGTTCTAATTTTAAAAGCATCTGACGTATATATAATAAAACTATTAGCATATACCTATCGTTTATCTACCATAAATACATACTGAATTCAAAATTAAAATACGGGTAAGCGTATTCTCTACTAGCATTTTCTTTTTCGTATTATCTATTATATTATATTGTAGCTTGTCAAAACAAACACGCGGTCGAATTCGGCAATGATCGGAATTCATATGTACAACTTCATAGTCATAAATGACGTCACTGTGCATTATCATCTGATATTTGCACGGTTGAGGTAAAAACTGCAACATCATGTATGATTTTCTTTCGAGCGAGTGTCGCTGAGCCAATCAACGTATATTTATAAGTCATATTATAACATTTAATAAAAAGTACATACACAAAAAGTGACATTTGTAACGCCATGTTTAAGACACTCGTGTAAAATATATTCAGGACCTGATAATATGGTGTCCGCCTTGCGACCGGGAGGTCCCGGGTTCGATCCCTACTCAGGGAGCGTTCTCAAGGGGCGTAACTGGGCGTACTCCTATACGCACGTGCGTATAATTCGTTACGCTCATGTGAAAAAAAATAAAAATGCTAAAAACTTAAAAATGCATTGCAAATGATGTCCATATGGGGGTAAGGCCAGAAGACATGACAAGACGACTGATAAAATGTAGAGAAAATAATGTTCCTTCCATTTGTTTTCCGAGTGTTTTATTCCCCTTCTTAATATATATATATATAAACATATGCATGTGCATGGATTATCTTCTGTGAGCCATATATTAACTCCTCGAGCAGCACACTGTGGCACAAGCTGGGCAAGGGAACCCGTGGCCAGTAGAATCTGGGCTGATGTTGCTTTCCTTCCTGTGCTCTTGGCCTCAGTAGCTTCTCTCCTGGCTTCCTCAAAGAACTTAGCACCTTGCTTTGTGACAGTCTTCCATCTGCTTCTGTCTTTTGTCATGTTGTCCTTCTCTGGGATGCCAGCTGCACTAAGATGGCGCTTCAGCTAATCCTTTATGCGCTTTCGTGGGGCACCTTTGTCACGTTTGCCCTGGCTTTACACTCCATAGAACACAGTTTTAGGCATTCGTGACAGGTGTCCAGCCCAGTGGAACGGTTTGGTCAGAAGCATGGTCTCGACGCTGGGGACGTTGGCTCGCTCAAAAACTTCGGTGTTTGTCACATAGTCACGCCACTTGATGCCAATGATGGGGCGGAGGCATCGTTGATGTAATCGTTCTAGAAGCTGCACTTGTTTTCGGTAGAAAACCCAGGCTTTGCATCCATACAGGAGAGTGGAGCTCTGTACACATTAATCTTTGTTGATAAGCGCAGGGACTCTTGAAAAATCGCCAAAATGGATCAGAAGAGGTAGCTTTTAGCTTAGCGTATGCCTTACAAGTTACATTAATATGCAACTATACGGCGTTGTCTAGTTGTTCTGGATGTCATATTGACAGTAACAGCAGAACGATCGTTTTCAACCATTCGAATAGTGAAAACGTACCTGAGGACTACGATTGGGACTGCAAGGTTGTTGAGTCTTGGATTGAAAAACATATATATGGAAATAGACATTAATGCGGTGCATGTGGTTGACATTTCTTCAAGCTGCAAAACTTGTTATTCTGTTTAAAATGTAGATCAATGCAGTTAACAATAAGTGCTTAAATTGAAAGGTGTTATACATTTTGTATTTGATTGTGCTTTAGTGAAATTCAATTGGACACTTTATTTTGTGTAAAGTAATAAATGTAAATACATGCATTTTTCTATATTTTCTGATAGTTGAGGAGACAGAAAAAATAACGACCCGTATTCTATAACTGTGCGTATACTTAAAACACGTCCAGGTACGCCCCTGGCAATCGAGCTTAAATAAATAGGTTAAGCATGTGTTGGTATAGTTCTCTGTTCTTCTATTTCTTTCCATATACTGTTGTAACATAATGATATTACATGTATGTATGATACGTTTAATTATTTTTTTTTTTGGGGGGGGATCCGATTCTTTATTTACCTCGTCCATAGGTATGTGCAGGTCAAGGTCATCCTGCTCCATACCTTACAATGTTTGATGTTAGTAGACAGACAGTTTAAATACAATAAAAGTTAGTGGATAATAATATTTGTTGAGTTGTCTTTAACATCTTTATAGATTACTGATAATGTTATAGAAGAGGCAAAATAAATATGTTTATATGAATGCATGTACAACAAAATAGCAAAAAACACTCACTTTCGGCATACATACAAACACAAATATGAAAGAAAGAAGAAAGGAAATTAAAAAAAAAAAAAAACACAGAGAATCGTGTTTGGACTTCTGACAATATAATCTTGAAATCATTGCGAGACATACAGCAAAATGGTATCGGGAAAGTATTAGAACAATAAAAAACTAGTATAATTATGATATTGAATACACTACACTACTTCATCGTGGATTGGATTGGCAAGTAGCTGTACAATTGCCCATTTTTGCTTTTCTTTTTCTTGACATTTGCCATTGTTTTGAATGTCCCATGATAATCGTAAACTTTTACTTAGTCCTAGTATAGTGGGTGGGACCCTTTTTTTCTTACACATAAATATATATTTTTTCAATTCTAAGATAAAAATATTTATTTCACTCATGGTTTCATTTGTACTGCCAAGTATCATAGTTTGACAACAAATTTCAGAATATTTGTACATATTATGTGACCTTAAAAATTGAATAACATAATTGACAACAATTTGTGTAAAGTAGCAGTCCCAGAATAAATGTATAATAGTTTCTTCATGTTCTTTGCAAAAAGTACATAAATTATCCTGTGCAATATTCATTTTATACAGTAAAGATTTAGTTCCTAGGATTCTGTGCACAATTCTTGTCTGAAACCACTGGGTGTATGTATCTCTGGAAATGTTAAAAACAAGTCTATGTACTTTTTTCCATTCAATGTTATCGAAAGATATATTCCATTTCGATTGGCAAGTTGGTATATCTGTGTTGGAGGTAAACGTTTTATATACAATTTTGTTTTGGTTTTGCATCAAGACTATATTATTTAAATAAAAGGATGTAAATGCACATTCTATATCTGGCTTTTTTATAACATCAAAGCCTGACATTTTTATAAAGTTCTTCACTGTTCTAATTAAGCCTTCATAAAATATAAAATTAATTTGTATACCAATGTAAGATTCTAACAAATCCTTACTCACAAATAGTCCAGATGAGCTTACTATATCTCTAACATACCTAACTCCTCTGTCATACATATGTTTATTATAAATACTATTCAGACCTATTTTAAAGTTGTGGTTATAAAATAAAGGCATATTTAATATATCTTCATGCCTACTAACAACTTGTTTATTGATATATGCAATATAACATGTAAGTACATCTTTCCAAAAACAATTTTTTAATGTTTTTACTATTTTTTCAGCATAATATTTTCCCACATTCGTCAATTTTTTAACATCAAACAATGAATAAACCAGTAGGAAACATTTTCCAGTACACAATACAATTTTCCTTAACCATGTCATTTTCATTGTTTTTTCAAAGGCATAGACATCTATCATAGAAATACCTCCATCATCATAAGATTTAATAGCAACATTATGTTTAATTTTAGCAGGCCCATTCCAGACATAATTATGACAGATGTTATTTATCTGTTTTAGTATTATTTCTCCTGGATTAGGGAGGGTAATAAATAGGTGCGTCAACAAGGGGAGTAATAATGATTTGATAACAGTTATCTTTCCCAGGGGTGTTAAGTGTCTTCTACTCCAAAAATTTATGACATTTTGTAGTTTTTCTATTTTACTGGAGAAATTCATGTCTATCATTGTATTCAAGTCAACATGAAATATAATTCCTAGAACTCTGAAAGTTGTCGTCCCCCAGACTAGTTTATACTTAGTTTTTATTGACTGTGTACTGTACTTTTTACAGCCAATCCATATTAGGTTTGTTTTGTCATAATTTATTTTTAATCCAGAACATGAAGCAAAGTCTTGTAACAGATCAAGAGTTGCATTTAAGGAATTTTCCGAGCCATCTAAAAAAAGAGAAGTATCATCGGCAAACTGAGAGATTTTATATTCTATATTATCAATTTCTATTCCCTTAATTGTTTTCGAGTTCCGAATTTTAATTGCCAGTATTTCAGCGCAAAGAATAAAGATGTACGAACTTATCGGGTCTCCTTGTCGACAACCTCTTTCTATAGTAATAAAATCTGATAAGAATCCATTGATTTGAATTAAAATCATGGTGTTATACAAGAAACGGGATATCCATTTTTTGAATGTTACTCCAAAATTAAAATATTCTAGAGTTTTTTCTATGAAATCAAACTCAAGGGTATCGAATGCCTTTTCAAAGTCAATCGTCATCAATAGTCCAGGGATATCGTTATCCTCTGTATATTTCATTATGTCATACAATAGTCTAGTATTCTCTCCAATGTACCTGCCCTTAATAAATCCTGTCTGGTCTTTAGAAATCAGAGTATCAAGGACAGTTTTAAGTCTGTTTGCAATTGAGCCAGATGCAAGTTTATAAATAACATTTAAAAGTGTTAAGGGACGTAAATTTTTTAACAATTGTCTGGGTTTATTTTCTTTAGGTATACAAGTAAGTATTCCTTGTTTTTGAGTAATTGACATATAGCCAGAGGCAAAAGCATAATTAAGACTTCTAGTAACGAAATGGCCCAAATCTTTCCAGAAGACTTTAAAAAATTCTGCGGTGAAACCATCCGATCCAGGACTTTTGTCATTTTTCATATTTTTTAATGTGAATGCGATTTCATCCAGTTTGATGGGGCCTTCCAGTACTTGTGATTGTTCATTACTTAATTTTCCAGTTTGTATATCATTAAGGTCCTCATGTATATTATAATTCTCATTATGTACAGATTTTGTGTATAATATTTTATAAAATTGTGCCGCTTCTTTTAGAATATCATTTTGATTAAATATTTTTTTGCCTTCGTCATTTTCGATAAATGGAATAGTTTTACTAGTAGTATGTTGTGTTTCCAAATTACAGAAGTATTTGGAAGGTTTTTCACCATCATCAATCCATTTTGCCCTAGCTCTTATAAAAGAGCCTTTCATTTTTAAATTTCGAATATTTTCAAGTTCTTGTTGCAATAAATTCAGTTCTTCCATATTCTCGTTTGTAAGGTTTTTTTCTATAAATTCAACCGCTTTTAAGATATCACCCTCTCTTTCTTTATTCATTTTGGATTTGTAGCTTGAGTATGATATGGTTTTACTTCTGATTTCCATTAACAGAGTTTCTTAAAAAAGTTGGTCATTTATAGAAAATTGTATAAGATCATTTTCTAATGAATTTAAAGTATCAATATTGTAGACAGGTAGAGCATACTGCATCTTAATCTCTTCAATCTTAAGTTTTATACAATTTAGGTACTCTATATCATGGAGTAAAGAGTTGTTAAATTTCCATAATCCTTTTCCATGTTCTATCTTGCCAAAATTCAATTCCAAAGGAGAATGATCAGATCTGTAGCTTGCATGTATATTAGAATTTCTAATATGCTGAATATAGCTACTAGTGACTAAGAAAAAGTCCAATCTGGCTTGCTGGACAGTGTTGGGCTTTCGCCATGTGAAATGTTTCACATCGCCATTAATAAACCTAAAAGTGTCAATTAGACTTCTATCATTGATTACGGAAGATAACAATTCCCTAGATTTTTTATTATTATTTAGTGTTTTGTAACTGACATAATCAATGTCAACATTTAGTACAAGATTAAAATCTCCACATATAATATAAGAGTCATTTCCTATTGTATCAATTACATTGAAAATGTGACTAAAAAACACAGGAGTATCTTTGTTTGGCCCATATAGTGAACACAATGTAAATCGATGTGTATCAATTGTTAAATCTAAAATCAAATAATTTCCAGTAATATCTCTTTCTATGGAATGCACCTTAGTGGGTAGTCTAGTTTTAAATAAAATACATACACCTCTTGAGTTTGAAGTGCCAAAACTAAAATAACATTCACCGTTCCATTGTGAGTAGATCTGTTTTTCCATTAAAGAAGTAAAATGACAGTCTTGTAAACAATAAATATCCGCATTTATTGTTTTTAAATAATTAAAGACATCATCCCTTTTGGCGATATCATTAAGGCCACGGCAATTGTAGGAAACAATTTTTACATTATCCATGGTCTATGTAAATGATTATCTTTTCATTTGGTATTTCATTTACATGCAAAAAGTCAAGTCCGTACTTGTCACAGCTATTTGGTTGTATTACCCTGCTATACACATGTATATTAAATAACAAGCAATACATTTTATCTTTGTCCAAACAAACAACAGAACAAATAAACATTGAAACAACTACAAACAGGATCAACCTTAATTTATAAGCACATACGCTTATTACAAAATACTCAAATGAAAAAGAAAACAATTAGACAAACAGAACAGCAACAGGTACATCATTAGTTATTGATAAAATAGACAGACATCCTTGTAGTGACATGATGGACAGACAGTTATCTTGTTAGATATAATATAGTTTCAAAAAACATTCTAGTACGACACATGGTATGCCCAATTTATGTTGTATACTTTTTGCTATTTAATCATAGCGTTATATAAATCAATAGGCTATTTATATGAAAGTTGTGGAACAAAAACAATGCTACAATGTTACTGTGTCTATAAATAACACTGGCTAAACATACTATTACATAAAAGTTACAACCTTAAATATGTAGGTAATATATGCAGGTAATTTGTAATATGTTAAGATAAAAGATATTACTAATAATAAATAGACTATTTATTGTTGCATTTATGTCATGAAAGGGGTTTATTCTATTGCCAACATACATACTAACAATAAATAGACTATTACATAAAAGTTACAACCTTAAATATGTAGGTAATATATGTAGGTAATTTGTAATATGTTAAGATAAGAGATATTACAATAGAGACGTTGCAAGTAGCTTTATTGTTGTTGTTGCATTTATGTCATGAAAGACATGTTCATTTCATACCGTAAATAAATCCACATGTATATATGACATATTTGTTTAGTAATAAATATTTACGTCTTCTATCCAAGAGGAGCATTTGTTGTTGTAAAATACACGGTAATAAAAGTTATGCAGCATCTTTATACTAAGCACTTACACATCGACAAGTGTACATACATTAAATAGAACTTCCTATTTATTATATATTCTAAGATGTATAATTTAATTTAAACATATTTGTTTGAAACAAATTATGTATAACAAGTTTTGTTTTATGAATTTCAAAGATAAGAATTTTCAAATTTGATTATTACAGACTAAGTTTTAGTGAACAAAAAAGACTAGGATGCTCACCGTCTGTCTTCTTATTTCTTCCCCTTCTGGTTTTGAATTCTTCTTCACATAGTGATTTATACAGTTCACATACACTGTAAGTTAATGTTACTTGCGATGGGCACGAAATTCTTCAATAACGAGGTCAATGATATCATAGAGATCGAACTTAATACGTTTAATTAAATTTTACTTGCGATCTCTACTAAATTATTAATGCCGTCAGGCGAGGATACACGATTTTGAATTAGAGGGGGCGGGATATTGAAATTGGAGGAGGCGGAAATATTTAGCTACTGCCAACAAACTGCTGTTGGTCTCTTACATTTTGGGATACTTATATTGAAACAATGCAATATAGTCATGTGAAACTATGTAGCAAAACTTCCACAAAACTGGTACAATAATTGCAATAAATTGATTGAAAAAACACGTCATTGGTAACGAAATACACATGTTTAAATTATCGCCAGATTAAAAAAAAAAAATCGATTCTTGGACAATTTTAGAGGGGGTGTGCGCCACTTTTGCCCCCTCTAAATCCGCCTAAGCCTGTGTCACTAAGAGCGGTCAAATGACCGTGGTGTATTTTCCAAACACCAGGGCTAAATTTCAAATGGCGACTGCTGGATAATATGTTGTTTTGTTTAGTAATTTTATATCAACTTGACGTGGCATGGCATTTTTTTATGTTTAAATACAAACAAATGCATCTTAATACTGTGAAAGAACTGTCTAAAGTGCCCCTACTTTAAAAATAAAGTCATCTTACCTCGGTGTTTTTGCTGTTTGAAGGTGTTTATCAACCTAGAAAGTGTGTCAGACAAAAACAAAATAGCTTTGTTCTTGTCATATTTTAATAAATCCAATTTAATAAATACATTTTGACACGAGCATATACTTTCCACAGTTCATGTGCATTAATTTTCAACGATTAGTCTAGTTAAAATATCCTAAATATCCAATGTGTATACTTAACTGTACTCAGAGGGGGTAATCACGTGATGATCAAAAGGGAATCAAAATGGCGACGTCCTTGCAAAAACAGGTATTTTATGCATTTTTATACCCTTTAATTATTTGCTTAAAAATTGTAATGCCGCCCACTTTCCAGACACATTCGTTAGAAAGTGTTTAGCGTTTATTTCGTGTCTGTCTTCACTCTAGATCTCGACATTACTCGGTGCACATTTTCTAAGCGGGGATTGTTTTCCATGTAATTTGTGATAATTACCGGGTGTCACTTAGGAAATCGCTCTCTCATGATGAAATGAGAGAAAATATTATATTACAAATGTGCTAGGAGTATTCTTTGGGTGTTTATATAAGGGTTTGGTATGGGGCAGACGTCTCAAAATAGTTTTTTAAGTTGTACGCACCAAAATAGTTTTATGATCTAAATGGGTTCCACATCTGGTTTGATCAAAAAGGGGTCCCGTTTTATTTCGGAAAACATCAAGCTTATCTGGTAAAGTTTAAACTTTGACCGTTCCAGCCATTATTAGACATACACATGTATGTGTTTCCTGTAAACACTCTTTATTTAACCTTATGTCATGGGCATAAGATTGCATACATTAAAGAGAACTAAGCTAAATAGGAAAATATAAAATAATAAGAAAGACCTCCTTCTCAGTTATATCTATATCAGTGGATGTTTTGACATTAATAAAATCCTTAGTTGGTGTGGCAACATTCAAATGTCTTCCTAAGTTGGAATTGTATCTTGCTCGGTGCTGAAAGATTTCATTCAACTTTGAAGTCATCAAATTATAATCATTGAATAGCGCATTTTGATATGTGTTTGTTATATTAAATAATGTTTATGCTATTTTCATTTTCAGACAGATACGGAAACAACCGCCATTGCTACTAGACTATGATCGGAGTGTGGCCAAGAATTTAGGTTAAGAAGTGGCTACAGCCGCCATGTCAGACGGTACAAAGCATTCGCACCTTACAGGTGTTGTGGGAAAATGTTTTTCGACAATGACAAGGTTATAGTGCACAGGTGTTTCAAACAATACTTTGCAAGACAATGTTGAGTTTATGGTGCATTAACAGGCATTTCTTAATCTTAATTTCTATTAATTCGCATATAAAATCAAGTTTTTTTAGGAATCATTATATAGGAATAATTGATGCCCATCTAGTTGTTATTAAGATGAGCAATAGTCAACATTTATAATCACTATCATTTTTTTTAAATTCGTAGTTACATATACAGTTGAAAGTTTCATACTCATTTAGTAATATATCAGCATGTTGTGTTATATTCTCAGATATGATAGTAATGCTCGTTTATTACATGTAGAAATGAAAGCAGATTTTATTACAAATTTTATCTATTTTCTAAGCAATAAACCATTGTTTGGAATGATTGCTAATAAATAAAAGCACGACTTTACACACAGTTTATGTACGTATATATGAGTATTAGTCTTTTGCTCTTACAATTATTCTATTATAAAAATGTCAAAGTGGTAGACATATGCGGTTGAGATATTAATACCTTATTTACGTAAAGTAAAGATAGATACGCTTGACCTTTTTAAGTATACAAAGAGCGTGAAATACTTGAACTCTGAGCATAATCTTGTTATCTGGATAGCATAGAATATATAATTACCCATTTAAAAAAATCTGTTTGTCGCCCTTTGAAGGTTCATTAATGTGTTCAAATTGATAATGAAGCAATCATTTCAATCACAAATCATGTGTGTCTTATTGCCACTGATTATTGCAGTTCTTTCAGATTTCTTACAACGCTACAAGTAATTGCATGCTCCATGTTTGATCTCGCGTGTTTATATTTTAACTCTGTAATATTAATTTTGATCTCATATACATTGATTAGTGTGATTTAAAGCTTCGATCTAAAACTATATTGTGAAATTGAACATCAATGACACTCAATTATTGTTCAGATCTCTCTTGCCTTGTTATTGATATATCATGTGTTATGATGTGTCATAAGAAATAAAATACCGGTAATAAAACTTCCAGTGACTTTATTTCTTGACAAGTATCTTAACACGCACTTATTGAAATAACACTTATTGTGTACTATAATCTATATTTTGAGACACATCTCATATCTGCAATGACTTAACCTAGCAGGGCACATAAACGTTGAAACAATGTTTACAAACTAAGTTAATTCTGTCTAAATACGATTATTTACCACTGAATTATAAACCGTTTTTGAACAATTCCGGTTTGAAGTAAACACGTAAAATAGTAATGAAAAACATGAATTAAATTCAACGCGTGTGTTCTAAATGGATATTATAGTGAAAAGGTGAAAAGGTGTGGATTAAAGGAATAGAGACATGAAATCACCAGGCAAGTAGGATACTTCCTGAAGTATGTTTTTTTAACTGAAATTTTGAAAGTAAAACATTCCCGCTTTACAGTATGTGGGAGGGGTAACATCAGTAAAGAACTTAGCAAGTACAGTGGTTATAAATATAACTCGAGAACCTGTTTTTGTATTGCAACGTAACATGATACAAGAACGAGAACGAGAACGAACCAGCTTATCAACCGTTATTTGCGGCAAATTCGTCACGCATGACCGAGCCGCTTATTGACAGATTAAAATAGTAACAATTGACTATTTTATAACTGCGGGAAACTAATTAATATGAATAAGAGACCCCATTCATCCACGGCGAGCGAGAGCAACGTTACGGATACGAGTTGCACGGAATTACCAGTGTTTGAAACAGTGTTGGAAACTCAGAAGGAAAAAAATAAAAACAAAACGAGCAGCAAAAAAAAGAAAACCGAACCCGCAATTACAAACCAGAAAACCATGGCGAACTTTGTAAAACAAAATACAACAAAAATGCAGACAGAACAATCGGATTCTGCTATTGAAAAACGCCTTGATGAGATTAGCACCAAATTATCAAATGTTCTCACAAAAAATGATACTGGTATCATCAAAAATATAATTAAAGAAACACTTGAAGAAATAAAAGATAAATTTCTCGGATCCCTTATCAAACGAATAGACATGCTCGAGGTCAAGGAGTTTGACATTGAACAGGAACTTGACACTCTGAAAAAGCAAATCCATGACCAAAATTGTGAGATAATTGCTCTCAAACAAGCAAACCTACACTCAGAACAACGACAGGCAGAGGGTCTGAACGAATTGGAGCAGTACGGGCGCAGAAACAGTATCCGCATTTCCGGTCTTACAAATGACACTGACCATCAAACGTCGATGTCTGTTGCCGAACAAGCTGCATCGACATTGAGCCAGAAGCTTGGTTTCCAGGTTGAAAGCAAGGACGTTGACGTAGCACACCGCCTCGGTAAATATGTGCCCAACAAACATAGACCGGTAATAGTAAAATTCGTAAGGCGGCAAACCAAAATTGAAGTGCTGAAAAGGTCCAAACTACTTAAAGGCAGTAACATTTTTATCAACGAAGATCTTACAAAAATCAACGCCGAAGTATTTGCTTCCTTGAGACTTAAACAACCGGACCGTGTGGAAAAAGCATGGTCCTATGAAGGAAAATTGTTTGTCCGTTATCGGGGACAGGAGCGCAACGAGCTAGTTACGTTTGACAAGTACAAAACATGGCTTGATATGCCATGGCCTAACAAAGCAACCGCTACAAATAATACAACTTACGCCCGGAAATTGTCCTCTGGTGGCAAGGCTACACCGACCCATAAAGAATAAACAGTAGAATGGTGGCAAGAAACTGGTCCTTGATTAGCCAAATTCAACTGACATAATACTAACACACATTGGTGTTGTCTTATACTAGTTATGCTTATAACTTGCACCACCACGATATATACAAGCAAAACTATACGAATTCAGCAATCCAAAGGCATACATCTCATCACACACAAAAATACACATGACTGTACATAACACGCACGCAAGCACGTGCACACACACACACTCGCACACACGCACACACGCGCGCGCGCACACACACACTTCCACACACACGCACACACACACACACACACACACACACACGCACGCACGCACGCACGCACGCACGCACACACACACACACACACATTAAGTCTATCCATTCATAAAGAATAGCTAAACCTACAATTTTCGTTATAAACCTTAAAATGGTTGCTATTTATAATGTTATCAAAAGCAGGAATAGTTTGATAAATAAACGTCGCTTAACATTGCATATACACGTAAATACAGGAACAGTGTATTGATTTAATTCTTGCGGTATAGTTATACGTTGTTATTTTATTAACTTAAACAATTAAGATATTTTAATAAGCACAAATATATTAATATTATGACGACATAAAATGTAGAATATGGTATGTGTACATGTTTCTAATATTTCTATGACTTATGCACTATAAATGGCCTTTAAATATTTTTCAAAAAAGAGTTTACATGTATACGCCGGAACTGATTATTGATTTAATTCTGACTGCATTGTTATGCATTGTTACTTTATTAACCTAAACAATTTATTTATTTTGTCAACTTTAATTAGCAAAATATGTATAATTTTATGACGATATAAACTGAAAAGTATGGTAGGTTAGCACGTTTTTTATGTTCAACGTATTATGCACTTATAGATAGTCTGGAAATAATGTTTAAAAACAAACAAATAGTACAAGTTATTTTAACAAGTAAATGAGAAGTGTGTCTTTTTTGGTTGTTTATTTTTGTTAATAGGGTATACCCGGGTTCGTTTATAATTTTAAATGTAAAAACTTCAACTTATATTTATCTGTATTTGTATACTACCAACTTACTTTAATAGTATTTCCTTTGAGATTGGAAACTTAAGTTTAAATCATACTAATTTAATATCTTGATAGCACAATATATGCCAAGCATTCCAACACCTAAATTATTTCGCTGTTCGCACCCAGTTTAGGTGTTATTGTAGTGCTTCTTATAAAAACTTTAATGACCCCTCAAACACTTTCAATTCTTCCATACATTATTGTGTCTAAACTCTTGTAATATGTATATAAACATATTGAAGGTGTCTAATAGGGGAAAATATTAAAAAATCCACTTTATATTGTAACCTATAAAACTGTAGAACACATTATAACTGTCATGAGACCGAGAACTTGTTGTTCTGAATATTCTACTCAGTACAAATGTAAATATTTACTTACTTGTGTGTGTTTACTTTTGTATTCTTTTTGTTTTTTGATGCATATGATGGTAACTTATTCTAAGTATACTTTTTTACGTAGGTTTTGTCACTACTTCCACAAAACATTTGTTCTTGTGTGTAAGCCACTCAAAATATGTTCCACATACCTGTATATTAATTTATTTATTGGAGATTTATTCTGCTGTATTCTGTTGCTATATCTTGAAATTATATGAGCTCTGTAAAAATTGCCTCCCTAAACTGCCGCGGCCTTTATTGTCATAAGAAAAGAACTGATGTCCTACATTTTCTTAAAAATAAGGAATATCATATTTATTGTTTACAAGACACACACTGGCCCAAGCAATTAGAAAAAGAAATAAACTCTAGCTGGGATGGGCAATGCTTTTTTAGTCATGGAAAATCAAATGCCAGAGGTTGTGCAATCTTAATAAAAAAAAATATTGCTTTAAAAGTCCATAACATAAAACATGATGAAATTGGAAACTTATTAGGATTAGATATTTCTATTGGTGAAACAAAATTATCGTTAATTACCATTTATGGTCCAAATTTAGATAGTCAACACTTTTATGAAACTGTTTTTAACATTATCGATGAATTTGGAAATGAAGATTTTATTTTGTGCGGGGATTTTAACTTGGTACTAGATCAACAACTAGATTATAGTAACTATAAAAATTTAAATAATAACATAAACTCCAGGAACTTTATTTTAAAGGAAATTGCAACGAGAAATCTAAAAGATACCTTTAGGGAATTACATGAAAATTGTGTCCGCTTTACATGGCGACGTACTAACCCATTGCAACAAGCAAGATTGGATTTCTTTTTAATTACTCCAAACATGCTCAACTTTTTAAAAACATCAAATATCAGAACAGGTATTAAAACTGACCACTCTATTGTTGATATTTCATTGGATTTTCATCATATTGATCATGGTAAAGGTCTTTGGAAGTTTAATAACTCTCTGTTGCATGATATTGATTACTTAACCTGTATAAATAGTAAAATTGAAGAAATTAAAAAACAGTACTGTCTGCCAATATATAACGTAGAAAATATTCATACAATAAATAATAATGAATTATGTTTTACAATAAATGATCAGCTTTTCTTGGAAACTTTATTAATGGAAATAAGGGGAAAAACTATTTCTTATTCGAGTTTTAAAAATAAACAAACAAAATCAAACGAACAACGATTGTTAAATAAAATTGAATTTCTAGAACAAAACCTTAATGAATCAAACAAAGAAACACTTGCACAACTAAATGCGGAATTAAACAGCATAAGAGATGCTAAACTTAAAGGGTATATTATCCGATTCAAAGGTCAGTGGATTGAAGAAGGCGAAAAAAATACAAAATATTTTTGCTCACTTGAAAAGCAACATTACGTTAATAAGAACATACCTTTTATTCAAAAAGAAGACGGGGAGATAATATATCATCAATCTGACATTTTAAAGGAAACGTGTGATTTTTACAAAAAACTATATGAAAAAGTTGAGCCAAAAGAAAACTATATACTAAATGATTTACAAAATATTAATATAAATAAAGTAAGTTCAGCACAATCAATCGAAATTGAAGGTTTGTTAAAATATGAAGAGATAACAAATACTCTAAAATATATGAAGAATGATAAAAGCCCAGGATCGGACGGTTTTACAACAAATTTCTTTAAAGTCTTCTGGAATAGAATTGGTGTTTTTGTTATGAGAAGTATTAATTTTGCATATGCAAATAATTCATTTTCAATAACTCAAAAACAGGGCATTATAACGTGTATACCAAAAGATAACAAACCGAGACAGTTCTTAAAAAATTGGAGACCTATTACGCTTCTTAATACCGTCTATAAACTAGCTTCTGGATCAATTGCAAACAGACTGAAACCTCTTTTACAAAATCTTATATCGAGGGATCAAACTGGTTTTGTTGCAGGTAGATACATTGGAGAAAATACCCGCCTCATATACGACATAATGAATTATACTGAAAACAATAAAATACCGGGCTTAATAATGATGATAGACTTTGAAAAGGCCTTCGATACCTTGTCATTCGATTGCATTGAAAAAACGTTAGACTTTTTTAATTTTGGACCAAGCTTTAAGCGTTGGGTATCGATTTTTCTAAAGGATACTCGGACATGTGTTCAGTTAAACGGATTTTTGTCCGATAACTTCACAGTAGGCCGCGGCTGTAGACAGGGAGACCCGATTTCACCATATATTTTTATTCTATGTGCAGAGATTTTAGCAATCAAAATTAAGAATAATAATAATATAAAAGGAATATGTATTAACGGCATAGAATACAAAATTTCTCAGTTTGCAGACGATACTTCTTTATTGTTGGATGGTTCTGAAAATTCTTTAAATTCCGCTCTAGACACACTCCAAGATTTTGCATACTTTTCCGGATTAAATGTAAACTTCGATAAAACTAATGTAATTTGGATAGGATCTTTAAAGTACAGCACCCGAGCGATTAAAACAAAATACAAACTAACATGGGAAACAACCAGATTTAAATTGTTGGGAATCATTTTTGATGTCGATCTCAATCTGATTGTTGATTTAAACTTTTCCGACAAATTTATTAAAACTAGTAATATTATTAACCAATGGAAAAAGAGAAAACTAACACCTATTGGTAGAATTACCATTGTTAAATCCATTATACTACCTCTTTGTACTCATTGTTTCTTTGCAATACCTACTCCAAAAAGAGATATTCTTGATAAATTGAATAAAATGTTATTCGACTTTGTGTGGGATGATGCGCCTTACAAAATTAAGAGTTCGACCCTTACACAAAGCTACGAAAATGGTGGATTACAAATGGTAGACATCTTTGCTTATTGTAAAAAAATTAAAGTGTCATGGATTAGAAAATTACATACATGTTCAGAAAGCAAATGTGTTATTCTTATGAGGTCTATTATTGATGTATGTAAACTCTTCAACACTGGAAAACAATATATTGCTATAATTAAGAGCGCTGTTAAAAATGATTTCTGGTATGAGGTATTTACGTGTTATGAACAATTTCTAGATGTGTTAAAAATTATTGATGTTGAACATGTTCTTAGCATGCCATTATTTTATAATGACAATTTTACCGTTGGTAATGAACCCCTGTTTTTAAAAGCACTGTACGATAGAGGCATACGATTTGTGAGAGATATTGTCATTGATTCAACAATTTTTTTAACAAAATTTCAAATGGAAAGTATAACCGGGAAACCTATTAATTTCCTCCAATATGAGGGACTAGTTAAAACAATAAAATTATTTTTTCGGAAAGTAAATATACATTTTAACTTCAATGATGTTTTAAAATACGGCCCGTCTCTGTCATGCTATACAAAATATTTTATATGCCTGGACAGCAAAGATAAGACAATATATAACTGTTTTATCCAAACTGAAATTGAACCCGTTTGTAAAAGCAAATGGACTGACTTTGTTACTACTAACGAGGAATGGAAACATATTTTCAAAATAGTTTTTGACATAACACGTGATAGTTACATACAGTGGTTTCAAACGAGAATTATTTATAATATATTGGGTACAAACTCCCTTATGTATAAAATGAAACTGGTAAATGATAATATGTGTACTTTTTGCCATGAATTCGAAGAAACGATTCGTCACCTTTTCTGGTCTTGCAAAAATGTCCAATGCTTGATCAAGAAATTAAACGAATCTCTGTTAAATAATAGAAGTTATACGACAGAAATTGATTACAAAACATTGATGTTAGGTAATTCAGACAAAAACAAGCAAAATCTAAACATACTTTGCCTCGAAGTTAAAAAATACATATTTACGTGTAAAAAAGGTAACATAATACCAAACTATACAGGTCTTATAAATAGTTTAACTTTTACCTACAAAATATACAATTCATTTAAACTCACAGAAAAGGAAACGAGGAGTTGGTCGCTGGTAAAATTAATATGTGAACCAAATATTTTTGTGGAACATAACATTGAGTGAAAATTTCTATAGAATCGAGAAAAGGAAAAAGAAGTGATATTTCCTTAAATATGTAATTATTAATTGCCAATAGAAAAGTACCTTATATATGCTTTTTGCTCATATTTTTTTGCCTTTTTGCGTTTCTTGTACATTTAAAAATGTAACGGTCTGTATGATACTTCATGTTTCTAACATTGCTTTATGCATGTATGCATGTTTAATCATATTTTCCCTTTCAATCATTTGTTAAAAAAAGTTTTTTAGTTAGTTACTAATGCTATTTGCATGTATTGCATGTACAATTCAATATACTGTATTTTGTGTGTAAAGGTGTATGCTATTATGCGATTGTACACTTAAAATGCAAATAAACAGAAGTTACCAAAAAAAAAAAAAAAAAAAAAAAAAAAAAAAAAAAAAAAAATAAACCGTTAATTGGTCAACTCACTCCTTGATCGACAAGTCACAACTTATGGAAAGCCGGTTGGGACCCCCGCTAAATTACATTAAAATATATAGTAACTATCGGACTTTCGGAGATTTTCATTGAGGAACTTTCATATTCCGCTAAAAACAACGCTAATATAGGCATATAGTAGCCGTCGGAATTTCGGGAATCAACATTTTCCGACGAGCAGAAAGACACAAATTACATAGTTATTTTCGGGACATTTGTTCCGACGGATAGTATGGAAAGCCGGTTGGGACCCCCGCTAAATTACAATAAAATATATAGTAACTATCGGACTATCGGAGATTTTCATTTTGCGGAACTTTAATATTCCGCGAAAAACAACGCTAATATAAGCATATAGCAGCCGTCGGAATTTCGGGAATGAACATTTTCCGACGGACAGAAAGATACTAATTACTTAACAATTTTCGGAACATTTGTTCCCACGGGAAGAATTCGGAATCTAAAAATCGCGGAACTTGTAACTTTTTCCGACGGACAGAAAGATACTAACTTAAATAGCATTTTTCGGGACATTTGTTCCGACGGCTAGAAAGCATAATCTAAAAGCGCGGAACTTTGCAATTCTTCCGACGGAAAAATTGCGCAATGAACACTGCACATAAAGCGGAATCTAAAAAGCGCGGAACTTTACAAATCTTCCGACGGAAAATATAACACATGAAATACTGCACAAAAAGCGGGTTGCCATGGGTTACCCGAGAAAATGATTTGATTGGTTCCGATACTTAGAACTGACCAATCAGTAATAGTGTATCATCCAGCTTATATACTACAACAACAACAACAAGTAAGTAGAATAAACAAGTCACGAGGTTTTTACGTTAGTATATCTTATAAATAACTTAGTTATTATTTTGTTATTTGAAATATATTAATTTAAATATATGTACGTTACACATGCTTTTATTTTTATGCCACTCCAACGTTTTATGCGAATATGAGGAGGAGTACCGACGAGTATTTTTCGGACGCGAGTGTTTTCCGGACATTGTTTGCCTTAATTTAAACTTTAAAGTCATAATGATAACAAGCACTTAAGATTTAATTATATTTGATCATTATTCGACTTTTCAGTGATTCTGTCACAGGAAAAGGAATGCCAGTTTGTGGCTTGAGCATGAGACTCGGTTAAAACGTGAGTGCCCCCTTGAATATATTTTATCTTAGTACGGCAACACTTTCCTCTTCTTTAAAGGGATTTTATATTGAAATTTGGAGATTTACTTTGTACAATCTGCGTTGTATCAGAGGCATTGGTATTGGCACTGCCCCTTGTTGGGTAACAAATGTCACACTCACAGGGTGAGAAAATTGAACAGCCAGTCCAGGACTCAAACCCGAGACCCGGCAAGTGCTCTTCCCACTGAGCTTACCGGGTCACTACACAATAAGTCCTTCATAGTTACCAAGTCCATACCATCACAGATTTATCTTCATGTCTGTTAAATATTAAATGATTACCATTTTTGCCTTCAAATTACAATAAAGCAGATTCTTACTAGTGATGAAATGTTATAGTGATTTTTTTTTGTATTTGGTAACAAGGATACCTTTTGCAATTCGAAAAAAAACCGCTAACTTTTGGTTATGACAAATGAGATCCTTCACAAAATCCTCTAAAAAATACAGTTAACAACCACAACTGAATTATTTTTACCAGTAGAACTTGAGTATTCTTGTTAGGCGTAAAAATAATTGGTTTCAGGTTACCCAACCGACCCTAAAAATGCCCTGACCCTAGAACATCTTATTGAGTTTTTCAAATATTTTTTTATTATTGTTTTTTAATAACTAAATGTTTTTGTTTTGTGGTTTAATTAGTGTTTTGTTTTGATAGCATCTACTTGTTTAACTATATTACTGCAGTGTTTTGAATATTCATCCAGTTTTAGAATCTTTAAGTTG
The DNA here is from genome assembly GCA_027627225.1 of Congeria kusceri. Classification (NCBI taxonomy): domain Eukaryota; kingdom Metazoa; phylum Mollusca; class Bivalvia; order Myida; family Dreissenidae; genus Congeria; species Congeria kusceri. Next base: position 41,313,775 of record CM051033.1, read on the forward strand.
ATTAAATTTAAAAAAAACCTACGTACTTACCTACCCTAGTTTATTTGGTCATGTAACCTGAAACAAAATATATATTTGACCCGGTACTAAAGTATTTTTAAATCATGAGGTATCAACCTGAGATACTTATTTCATCTTAAAGACATTATTTGTTCATATAAATCAACATTGTGCTTCTTTCAACAGAAACAGAACAGATAAAGCAACATTATCACAGTCTTGGTCAGCAGAAGATCATAAAACATGCTTGCTAAGAGAACACCACAACTACAGGTTTGAATTTTATGCTCTGAAAATGAGATATTACCATAATTTTAATTACATTTGTTTACTCATTTGCTATTGTAGGAATGTGCTGTTGATTTTTATAGTATTAAATTATCTTAAGTTAAAAACTATTATAATATCTAAATTGATGTATTATGATTTCATTCATATAGAGATGTACATGTATATAATTTAAACGCCTCATGTAAGAAACAATGCTGAAACAACAAATTAAAAGTTTAATTTGTGAACCCTTAGTAATACTGGCACATCTTTGTTGAGTAAATAAAGAATAAATGCACATTTTTAAATTATTTAGACTTTCAGTTAGATAAATGTTGTACAAATAGAATAAACCTGATTGTGCAAGATTTTATAGTTATCAGATGTTTAAAATAGATATGTTTATTGCAGTGACACTATGAGCATACTGGATGTGGTGAAGTGATAACAAGAGCAAAAAGATGTCATAGAAGGAGGCAGTACATTTCCAAGGTTAATTATATTTCAGTCTTTATCGAATAGTCCGAGCTATACTTCTTACCCGTTCGTCAGTGTCGGCGTAATGTTCTAGTTAAGGTGCAACAAGTATATATATATCTGTAACTACTACAGATATTTAATTGAAACTTCACACATGTCTTCAGGGTCATTTTGTTAGGTCATAGACCAAGGTCTATAACTGTTACCTCAGTTTAGCAGAATTATGCCCCTTTGTGTACTTCAACAACTTCAGGTTTAAGTTTGCATGTACCAACTCCATATCTACTACAGATATTCAATTAAAACTTCACACACATGTTCCGGGTCATTATATACGGTCACTGGCCAAGGCCCATAACTGTGACCAGCATTTTAGCAGAATAATACCCTTGTTGTACTTAGAAAAGTCAGGTTAAGGTTCGTGTGCAAGAGAACATTGAGGTTAAGATTTGCGTGCAAGTAAATATCATTGTAACTACTACAGATATTCAGCAGAAACTTCACACGTGTCTTCAGGGTAATAATATAAGGTTACTGGCCAAGGCCCATAACTGTGGCCAGCATTTTAGCAGAATTATGCCTCTTTTTGTACTTAGAAATATTCGTGTTAAGGTTTGCGTGCAAATATGTATCTCTGTTACTACTACAGATAATCAATTGATACTTCACAAAGGTCTTCGGTGTCATTATGTAAGGTCACTGACAGAATATATATATAATCAAAGCGGAATGAATTGTTAAGCATGTTGTCCTAAGACAACTCCAGTTATTTGCAGACATTTGTTAACATTATTCAAGTGTACTGGTTAGTTCATTCATATAACTATGAAATGATTTTATTATGTGCTATAAAATCATTATATATGATGTTCATGGCTTGATTCAAGAGAGCTTTTTCCTGACTAGCTTCATTCATAGATTTGTTCTATTATTCCATGATGGCCACATTACCTAGTTACCTCGGGCATATAGAATTGTGAAACTAACTGCTAGATATTAATGTTGATAAAAAATTAAGTTTATACTTATTGACTTCAGGAATAGACATTTTGTGAAGGGCATTTATGCAATTTTTTTCCAAAAAAAAGAACAGTTATTCAATATTTACGTTTATGATCAATTTTGTTCAAATGCTCATGGATTAATTGGCCAAAATATATTAACCTGCACAGTTTGTTAGAAATTGGAAACAAAGAACTTTAAGTTTGTTAATGTACGAATTGTTTCTTCCACCGTTCAGTATCCATTTCAATACAGATCCTAAGAACAATTTTAACTGAAATTAGTAAAATTTAAAACATACGTTTCAAAATCAGTATTTTTAATTTGAAATTGGTACTGTGGGTCAAACTGACCAAAAGATTAACAAAGAATGCCCAATAATCAGGCAATAACTCCACAACCCTTTGGTCGAGGTTCTTAAAGCTTTGGATCCTTGGGTGAAAGGTCAATGTCAAACTGACTACTAGGCTTCCATTAAAGGAAGTTTGGGAGTAATTTACTCCCAGTTTTTGTCACAGAACTTCCAAATTGCAGCCATGGAAGTTGCAGAACTTCCAAAATTGCAGCCAAGGAAGTTCCATCATGTAAGGATGAACAAGTTAGAAGAAAAATTAAGAAATTTTCCTAAATGTATACCTCTTTCACTGAATAAATTGGCATATTAGCACATGTTGAAAAAGAACTGGCCTTAAAAAACCTTGAATTTATACTTAATATACACATTTCTGAAATGCTCAGGACTTCTGTAGTGCAATACGGTCATACCTTCCAAATATTATGAGCAAAACTTCCAAAATTTGAGGCCGGGAAGTTAAAACTTACAGTTTTTTAAAGTTAATGAAAGCCCTGTGACTATAAAATATGATTGAAGAAAACGCCCAATAATTCTAAGTTCAATAAAAGCTTGTCCAGGCAATAACTTTGTAGCCCTTGGGCCTAGGCTCGTCAAACTTGGTAGTTAGGTTGGTCATGACTAGTAAAGGATACCTTTTAATAATGGAGTCCTTGGGTCAAACTGACCAAAAGTTGACAAAAAAATTGTTTCATTTTACTTTCATCCTTGCAATTTTCTACAGAGGCTGTTTTGGACCCAAAGAGGCATGCCTGTTTTACAAACAGCTCTTGTTTATTATTATCTTAGTTTACTGAGCAATTAGTCAAGTTCTCATAATTATATGATGTGCAAACACCAAGAAACAGTATTCTGAAATAATTTGAAGATAAAACAATCTGTTACATTCAGCATCTTGACTGTGTAGCATGCACCTTTAGTGAGATTTTTTAATGTAAAACAGGGTACGAAACTTTGTTCTCACGAAGCTTTTTTGTGTGGTTGGACACTTGTCATATTTAGGAATTAGTTCGCGTATATTGTGAAGCAACAGTCGATACTATCCTAATATTTATTAAAGCAATTTTAACCAGAATATTAATAACAATATGATTACAATATCACATTTTCACACAATTGTAAATACTAAAGTTCCAATTATTTGCACATCAGACAAGTAAATAGTCTAAATGTTAAAAGAAATTTAGGAATATTATGAGAAATATGGAGATTAAAACGGATCTACTAATAACAAACATTACAGAATTGACTCTTAAAATGAATTAATCAAAATAAAATTAACAAAATTATGTTTAGAACAGGCTAAATGTGCTTGAAGGCACACATAAACTTTTTTTAATGAAATCCAGGCAATAACTTCATCAGTTTTGTCATAAAGTGAGGGTAATTAAATATGCATGTTCATACACATGTGAGTTCACAACACCAACAAGCTGATTTTGCATGCAAAAGTAAAACACACATGTATACATATAGTGTCTCTTTAAAGAAACTGCAACACAAAGCTCTTCAATGTTTAACAATGCTCACAGATGGCTAACAAATCTTCAAAGATAATAATGTGTCCTTGCATGTTTAACCATTCAACAAGAAGATCCATCATCGTGGGTCTGAAAAACACAAAACAAAGTACACAATCAATACTGAACATTTTCATTACATCAGTTAGTTTTTTTTAACTATTTACAACACATGACCTACATTGTATTTCTAGAAATCGCAACAACTGTGTCAGTAATCACAAGTCAATTATTTTTAAATGCTGTAGCAAACAATTGTTGAAGCATGCTAAAATAAGGCTTAAAGCAAGCTTTGGACTATCAGACTGTTTGCATTTATTGAATACTTTAAATGCTTTAGGTAAACAGATAAATAATATAAGTTATGATCAGTGTAATCACAGATAAAGTAAAAAGTTACCAGCATGTACCGGTATATATTTACTTGTCACAGATAATCAAGTAAAATAGAACTGTTTACTAATTTTTTTACAACAGCAACTACTAATTTTTTTACAACAGCAACTACAAATATTTTATTGAAGTGACTAGTATTTAGGTTAAACCTATGTATTTTAGTCTGCATTCCTCGAACGCTCGAGACTTATTGCGACACTTGCAAATCTTTTTCTTGGAAGAACCAGAACTAATGTCTTTTGAGATTCCTAAGTAGAGATCAAACTCATGATCCCTCATCGCAAGTTGGACACCAATACCATTACACTGTTGTGACTCAAGTTGCTAGTATTGAACAATAAACAAGTGTCATCCGTTTGTTAAAATGTGAACTTACCTCTTCATTAACCAATAACACCGGAGGAATGTCCATCATCCTCTTACTAATACTGGATCCAAGGTGATATTCTTCTTGCGCCAAGTGTCATACAGGGCACTTCAACACACAATCATGCAGGTCCTACAATAAGAACACGCGATATTTATAAGTGCTTAACATCAGAATGTAATGTTAACATATCAATTTAAACTTACATATAAATTACATTACAACAATCTTCCAAAAAGCCTTTCCAAGTAAAGGAGTCCACCTTAGGATGATTTTTCTAATAAATTATTGACATACATTCCTGGCCATTTTAAAAATCTGCCCACGCCCCAGTAATTGTACATTGCACTTTTGGGCACTTTCAAAATGAATTGTGCACTGTATTTTAAATTACTGGTTAACTACTGTACTGTGTTTTCTTTTCTTGAGCAACATACAAGTTTGTCTCTTTGACTATGGTTTTGGTCAATAAAGAAATAAAACAAGAGCTGTCTCAGGACAGCGCGCTCGACTATTCAACCGCTGTGTCAGAGTTATTGGCCTTTATCACTACAAAAAGGGCATATGTGAGAGACTAAGATTGGCAGAAACCACATGCCATGTGAGGAGATATGAGTGGGCTTCTTGTGTTGGTTTTCTTTGTCTGCTAAGACAATAATTTATTATTAAAATGATAAAAATGACAGTTCGACCGAGCTATACCCTCTGCTAGTGTCTCTGTTGTTGTTAAAATAAACAACAGACAGGCCATTCCAAGGTGAGCATGGATGCTCCAAATATGGCAACAGTTATAATTAGATCAGATGTTTAGGGGCCATTCTTGAAATTCGATTGGTCAGGCCTAATAATTATGCATATTAATTATTTGAATTTTCTCTTGTAAGTCGCCCAACTCTTCAGTGTACCCGAAACCTTAAAATCAGTAGGTTGGTCACTCATGTGCTAGTTTAGACTCTGAAACTAGTGGGTCTGGCACAACTGTTTGTCATTCGTTTGGGGACTACAGATAGGAATATGCAGTAAGTAATATATTTTCTTTGGTATCTCATAATTGTCAGTTTTTTATGAGAGAAATAATTGTTTTTTATTGATAGTATTTCCTAATATTTTCTTAGTACATTTTTTGATACTCAGTTAAGTTTACATTTTTTGGTAAAGGGCAGGAAAACCACACATAATTTTATATGTAACTTGATTGCTTTGATATATGTGATCGGTATGAATGTATATGTATTCATAAGATATTGTTTGTATATTGACATTTATGACCTTTGTTAAATCATGTATTTTTTAATATAATGCACGCGTTTGATTGAATGATATGCTATGTTTAGGTAACATTGTTACTTTCAGATAACCGTCTTTATAGTCGTCTAATGACAACGTCTTGATAATCGTCTTGAATTCAACATCATTTAACAACCAATAACTTCGTCTTTAACACCTGTTGACGACATTCCATTAATGAAGCGAAGAATACTATTAAGACGCGTGTGTTGCCTTGTGTCTTAACCCCCCAAAGATGACCGTGACACTGAAAGCCAAGTAAAAAGGGCATAGTTAACTGCCGAGTGCAGCACAGTTATTGCATAATCTGTGAAAAGACATATTGCAAACATGGATATAAGTGCAGACGGGGAGGTGGAGTTTGCCGGCAACCGCCAAGAAGCAAGTGCAGAGGGAGCCACCTCAGACAAGGGGTCGTTGCGCAGCAAGACGAGTAGCTGCAGGAGACGCCGTGCCGAGCTAAAGCTCGAACAAGCCAGAAGGCGCCAAGAGCTCGAACGCCGGCGCCTAGAGCTCGAACGCCAAGAAGTCGAGCTACGACAACAGATCGAGATCCAGGACCTGGAAGAAGCCATGGCCAACGCAGAGGTCGGTGCGCGGTCTTCAGCCTCATCCGGATCCGGACCATCAACATCCAACGAAGTCGGTGCCACAGGGACGACGTTGCCACATACAGCTATGAACAGTGACATTAAAGTGGAGGAATACTTGTCACGACTTCAAAAATTCACTAACAACTTACAGGACAACATGAACCTTCCAAAACCGGAATTATTAACATTCTCAGGAAACCCATTGGATTATTGCAAATTTCTTTGTAATTTTGAAACAAACATTGAGTGCAGAATAACAGACGATCGACTTAAGTTAGGTTATTTAATTCAATTTTGTAAGGGTGAAGCAAAACGTGCAATTGAGGATTGTGTGGTTCTTCCTCCCTTAGATGGATATTTAAGGGCTAAGGAAATTCTTCTCAACAGGTATGGTAAGCCCCACTTAGTTGCTAGGTCACATGTTGAACGTTTAATTAATGGCCCTAACATCCGATCTAATGATGTCCAAAGCTTAATGGATCTGTCACTTGACATGGAAAAATGCGAAATAACACTGTCGACGTTGGGTTATTCATCTGATATTAATAACACGGAAAACTTGCTTAAGATTGTAAGGAGACTCCCCACACATATCAAGTCAAAATGGGTTGAGCGGGCAAGTAATTCGATAGAACAGGGAACTGAGCCGGCATTTAAAGACTTGCTCAGCTTCATTCAACAGAGGGCTCTGGTAGCTAACACAATGTATGGCAGAGATCTTGCATGTGAGTCTAATCAGCCGATTTCTCGATCAGTGGTCAGTTCTAGGTCGCATCAGGTCAATTCTAGGGACCGTGGGAAAGCTGTTACGTTATCTACAACAGGTAGAGAGAGCCAGGCACGAGCGAGTAATGGGTTTAAACCAACGCATGCTAGGCGTTTATCATGTGTGTATTGTCAAGGGAGCCATAAATTGATCGACTGTGAGAGGTTCAAAACAATCAATGTTGATGGTAGATTAGCTGTTGTGAGAGAGAAGAGAATGTGTGAAAATTGTTTTAATTTTAAACACAATAGTAGTTTGTGTAGTAAGGGTAGTCAGTGTGAAGTAAGTAATTGTGGAGAAAAGCACCACACATTATTACACAGACCTTTGACTGTAGAAAACCAGAGCCTGGTAGGCCACAGTAATTGCTGCACTGAGATTGATGTCTCCATACCTAGTAAGGTAAGCCTACGCATTGTACCTGTCATTGTGCAATACGGCTTAAGGAAAGCTGAGACATATGCCTTACTAGATGAGGGTAGCGATGTAACATTGTGCAGCGATAGTCTGGTTAAGAAATTAGAGGCGAAAGGCGTTTCTCGCCAATTCACCATTACCACGGTGAACCAGTCTGCAGAGCAGCGAACTGGTGTAGAAGTGCAGCTTAAGGTAAGTTCTTTAGATGACAGGGAATGCCTTAACATTAGGAGAGCCTGGTCAGTACCTGAGCTACCTATATCGGTGGAGTCTCTCCCCAAAGAAAATGATATAGGTAAGTGGAAACACCTCGCAGGTATCAAATTACCTCAGGTATGTTCTTTTAAGGTGGAGTTACTTATTGGAAGTGACTGCCCAGAAGCTTTCTGGGTTGAAGAAGAGCGACGAGGAAAGAGGGGCGATCCTTATGCGATACGGTCTCCCCTTGGCTGGACAATATTAGGTCCAACAGGTAAGGGCACGTCCTCCAATGGAAATGTAAATTTTCAGCGCAGTGCAAACACGCAGGAACAGATTGACAAGTTGTGGACAACTGATTTTGCTGACTGTGGCTTGGACAATAAGGTTGGAATGTCCAGAGAAGACCACCGAGCTCTATCGTCCATGGTAAGTTCCGTGGAGAAGGAAGGTAAGCACCACAAAATTGGTCTACCGTGGCGCCAAGAACAAGTAAGTTTGCCAAACAACAAGGCTTTAGCTGTTACACGTCTTGGGCAGTTAAGCCGAAAGCTATCAAGAGACCCGAACTTACATACTCTGTATACTGAAACGATGAATTGCTATATTGAGAAGGGCTATGCGAAACCTGTGAAAAACACTGGTGAGATGGAACCAACAAGAGTATGGTACCTCCCACATCACCCAGTGTGCAACCCAAACAAACCAGGTAAGGTGAGGATAGTCTTTGACTGTGCGGCAAAGTACAGAGGTACATCTTTAAATGACAACCTCTTGCAAGGACCAGATCTAGTTAACAGCTTAATAGGCGTGTTGATAAGATTTCGAGAGCAACCAGTAGCCTTGGTTGCCGACATTGAAGCCATGTTCCACCAGGTCAAGGTCAGTGACAAAGATAGAGATGCACTAAGATTTCTTTGGTGGCCTGGTGGAGATATGAAACAGCCACCTGGTGAGTACTGTATGACTGTCCACCTGTTTGGTGCGACATCATCGCCTGGCTGTGCAGCGTACAGCTTGAGGTGCACAGCAAGAGAGAATGCTGACAGCTTCAGTCCAGCAGCCGTAGAGACGGTAGAAAGAAACTTCTATGTTGATGACCTGTTGAAGTCTGTACCAGATGTTCAGGTAGGTATAGATTTGTCTGCTGAACTGAGAGAACTATTGTCAAACGGGGGATTCAAGTTGACAAAGTGGATTTCGAACAGTAATAGGGTTCTCGACACGATCCCCGAATCTGACAGGGCAGTTAAGTGCACAAAAGTTGACCTTGATAGCGACAAACAGTGTGAACGTGCTCTTGGTTTGCACTGGTATGTAGAGGACACCTTTGTATTTGATGTAGACCTGCCAGATAAATGCCACACGCGACGTGGTATATTGTCAGTAGCAAGCTCGCTATACGACCCACTTGGATTGGTGGCACCCATCACTCTCATCCCAAAACTTATCCTACAGAATGCATGCCGCAAAAAGCTGCAGTGGGATGACAAAATTTGTGACAAGGACGTCGAAAAGTGGTCACAGTGGTTGGAGAAACTACCTGCATTATCACATGTAAGTATTGATAGATGTTACAAGCCGGTCGCTGTGGATGGCCCATCGAAAGTTGAACTGCACATGTTCAGCGATGCATCAGAATATGCATATGGGGCTGCGGTGTACATCAAGATATACGATGCCAACCGCAACTGCAAAATCAGCCTTGTTATGGGTAAGTCAAGATTGGCGCCAATCAAGGCGATGTCTATACCACGCCTAGAGTTGGCCGCAGCAGTTGTAGCTGTAAAGCTGTACCAGCTAGTATCACAGGAACTGGACTTCAACATTGATGAAAGGTATTTTTGGACCGATTCGATGATAGTTTTAGGCTACATCAAAAATGAAACTCGACGCTTCAAGACATTTGTAGCAAATAGGCTTGCAGCAATACATGACGTCACATCGCCTGCAGAGTGGAGATATGTTCCTTCACAAATAAACCCGGCTGATATAGCATCAAGGGGACTGTTTCCAAATGAAACAGATAAACTGGGAAGCTGGCTAAGGGGCCCAGACTTTCTACAGACAGGTAAGGTGGACTGGTCACAGAATCCACTGTATGTAGCCATTTTAGATGACGATGCTGAAACCAAGCAGGTATGTAATACACATGCCACTCAAATGAAACCTGATACCGTACTTGCTAGCCTGATGATTAGGTACTCTAACTGGCATCAACTGCAGACGTCAGTGGCATGGTTACTCAGGTTCAAATCATACCTGATGCAGAGACATTTAAGAAGAAAGCTAGCACACTGTAAAAATGGCACATTGACAGTAGGTGATATACGGAAAGCCACACATGCCATTATATCGTTTGTGCAAAAGTGTGAGTATAGCAATGAAATCTGTAGTGTTCTGAATTCACGACATGTTTCAGGGAAAAGTGCTCTGGCCAAACTTAGCCCAGTTTTCACGGATGGTCTACTCAAGGTAGGTGGTCGCCTCGAAAATGCCCACTTGAGTAACGACGCCAAACATCAGGTCATTCTACCAGGTAATCACCATGTGACAAGAATTCTTATCAGGTCATACCATGAAACGAATGCTCACATGGGACCACATCACATATTGTCCTTGCTGAGACAACGGTATTGGATTACACCGGGTCTCAAATCAGTTAAGTCTGTGGTCAGCAAATGTATTGATTGTAAGAGACGACAGCAGCAGCCAGAAACTCAACAGATGGGTCCACTTCCTGTTGAGCGGCTTGAGCCAGATAAGCCGCCATTTACCTACGTTGGAGTTGATTTCTTTGGTCCAATGTTCGTGAAATCTGGCAGGAGGCAGCTGAAAAGGTATGGCTGTCTGTTTACTTGTTTGTGTACCAGAGCGGTACACGTTGAGATTACGCACAGTCTGAATACCGACTCTTTCATTGGTGCGTTACAGCGTTTTGAGAGTCGAAGAGGCAGACCGGAAAAGATTTTTAGTGACAATGGCACAAATCTGACAGCAGGTGAAAGGGAACTGCGTGAGTCGATACAGCAGTGGAATCATAGCCACATCTCTAAGCATCTGAACCAGAAAGGTATCGCATGGCATTTCAACCCTCCATATGCAAGTCATATGGGAGGAGTATGGGAGAGGTTGGTTCGATCCTTCAAAAATTCATTGAAGTCAGTTGTGCGTGAACAGCTTCTTTGCGACGAAGCCCTGGCAACTTTGGCCACCGAGGTCGAGAAAGTCTTGAATGACCGACCAATTACACAGGTAAGCGATGATCACCGTGACCCACAAGCACTTTCTCCGAACACACTGTTGTTGTTACGCCCCAATAGGTGTTTCCCTCCAGGTGTGTTTGATAAGACCGACAATTACTGCCGACGGTGGTGGAGACAAGTCCAGTACTTGGCCAATATCTTCTGGAGGCGTTGGCAAAAAGAATACCTCCCAGCATTGCAGGTAAGATCGAAGTGGCAACACAGCAGACGAAATTTAGCTGTGAATGACCTTGTACTCGTGTGTGACGAGACGTCTTCACGCGAACATTGGCCTTTGGGACTTGTGCAGGAGGTAAGAAAAGGTAGAGATGTTCTTGTGCGGACATGCGAGGTTAGAGTGAACGGAACTACAAAGGTAAGGCCAGTGACACAGTTGTGCTTGTTAGAGCAAGCTGCCTAGTATTTGTCACTCTAGTTATTTAGACTATGACGTCTTCTTGTAGTGTTAATGGATAGTAGAAACTTAGTTCATTTGCATTTCTTAGAGTATTTAGTTATGTATCCATTTCGTTGTGTATCTGTATGAAAGTTGTTTATGGACATATTTGGTCATAGCTTAGTCTCTAAATTATTAAAGTAAAATGAACTTATATGGTAAGTTCATTGGGTGGCGGTGTGAGAGACTAAGATTGGCAGAAACCACATGCCATGTGAGGAGATATGAGTGGGCTTCTTGTGTTGGTTTTCTTTGTCTGCTAAGACAATAATTTATAATTAAAATGATTAAAATGACAGTTCGACCGAGCTATACCCTCTGCTAGTGTCTCTGTTGTTGTTAAAATAAACAACAGACAGGCCATTCCAAGGTGAGCATGGATGCTCCAAATATGGCAACAGTTATAATTAGATCAGATGTTTAGGGGCCATTCTTGAAATTCGATTGGTCAGGCCTAATAATTATGCATATTAATTATTTGAATTTTCTCTTGTAAGTCGCCCAACTCTTCAGTGTACCCGAAACCTTAAAATCAGTAGGTTGGTCACTCATGTGCTAGTTTAGACTCTGAAACTAGTGGGTCTGGCACAACTGTTTGTCATTCGTTTGGGGACTACAGATAGGAATATGCAGTAAGTAATATATTTTCTTTGGTATCTCATAATTGTCAGTTTTTTATGAGAGAATTAATTGTTCTTTATTGATAGTATTTCCTAATATTTTCTTAGTACATTTTTTGATACTCAGTTAAGTTTACATTTTTTGGTAAAGGGCAGGAAAACCACACATTATTTTATATGTAACTTGATTGCTTTGATATATGTGATCGGTATGAATGTATATGTATTCATAAGATATTGTTTGTATATTGACATTTATGACCTTTGTTAAATCATGTATTTTTTAATATAATGCACGCGTTTGATTGAATGATATGCTATGTTTAGGTAACATTGTTACTTTCAGATAACCGTCTTTATAGTCGTCTAATGACAACGTCTTGATAATCGTCTTGAATTCAACATCATTTAACAACCAATAACTTCGTCTTTAACACCTGTTGACGACATTCCATTAATGAAGCGAAGAATACTATTAAGACGCGTGTGTTACCTTGTGTCTTAACCCCCCAAAGATGACCGTGACACTGAAAGCCAAGTAAAAAGGGCATAGTTAACTGCCGAGTGCAGCACAGCATAATTCTGCTAAAATGCTGGTCACAGTTATGTGCCTTGGCCAGTGACCTTATATTATGAACTTGAAAACATGTGTGCAGTTCTAATTTAATATCTGTAGCAGATACAGAGATATGAAGTTGTTGCACGCAAACTTCAACCTGAAATTTCCAAGTACAAAAATGGGCATAAATCTGCTAAATTGCAAGCCAGAGTTATGAGCCTTGGTCAGTGACCTTCTATAATGACCCTCAGAAGACATGTGTGAAGTTTCAATTGAATATCTGTAGTAGTTATAGAGATATAGAGTTGTTGCTTGCAAACTCTAATCTGAAATTTATAAGTAAAAAAGGGGCATAATTCTGCTAAATTGCAGGTCAGAGTTATGGGCCTTGGTCAGTGACCTTACATAATGACCCCGAAGACATGTGTGAAGTTTCAATTGAATATCTGTAGTAGTTAGAGAGATATGCACTTGTTGCACGCAAACTTTAACCAGAGCATTATGGCGACGCCGACGAATGTGAGTAGTATAGCTCGAACTATTCGGTGAATAGACAAGCTAAAAAGATTTCACTTTCCCAACAACCAAGTATAAAATGATTACAATCATTCCTTAACCTAGTAAACATACCATCGTTTTTGTAAATATTGCTGTCAGCGTCTTTTATCTTTGAGAAACATCATCTGAAAAGAATGAAAAATCAGGTTTTCTAGTTTTATTTTAGTGCCCAAAGTATCCAAGCCATGTGATATAGCATTTATTTTAAAATCATTAGTTACCATACTAGATAATGAAAATAGACATTCCATTTACCATTTCAAATTGCTTTTGTTTATAGCTGTAATCAAAATCATCATCATCTCTCAGACAATTGGCACACTTATTTTCATATGTGAAGAATATGAGTTTATTGCATATAAAATACCAGACTGTAGATCTTATCACAAAATGGACAGAAAATGTGAAGAATGAGACTGTGAATGTGATGTGTGAATGTGAAGAATCATTTCCACACATCATCACATGTGAAGAATGAGATCCTATTTTTGTGAACAATATGATTTGTACAAATATGGTCCCACATACACTGATCCATACATCTATAATGACATCATCTTATTCTGCGTAGATCTATGTATAAACATTTGGATTAGTGGGTAGTTAATGTAGGCAGGTGCGAACCGTTATTGGGCGAAGCGTTACTCGTATTTAATTTCCCTCTGCCCCTTTGGTTATAAGTGTTCATGTTTGCAAATAGAACTCCATTTGCCTCAATGAAACCCAACCAAATTCACACCAATGACACTATAATAAGTAATATCTTTAAGTAACTTACCCTTTATTAATTCCACTCTGTGTACACAATCGACGTCTACCATGTTGAAATATAGCTTCTAGATGTATTTCTGTCAACATTTCTGATTGGTTGTTTCTAAGTATCGGAACCAATCAAATCAATTTCTCGGGTAACCCATGGCAACCCGCTTTTTGTGCAGTGTTCAATGTGTTATAATTTTCGTCGGAAGATTGGCAAAGTTCCGCGCTTTTTAGATTCCGATTTCTCGGGTAACCCATGGCAACCCGCTTTTTGTGCAGTACTCAATGTGTTATAATTTTCGTCGGAAGATTGGCAAAGTTCCGCGCTTTTTAGATTCCGATTTCTCGGGTAACCCATGGCAACCCGCTTTTTGTACAGTACTCAATGTGTTATAATTTTCGTCGGAAGATTTGCAAAGTTTCGCGCTTTTTAGATTCCGCTTTCTAGCCGTCGGAACAAATGTCCGAGAATTGCTATATAAATAGTATCTTTCTGTCAGTCGGAAAATGTAAAAGTTCCGCGCTTTTTAGATTTTGAATTCTATCCGTCGGAACAAATGTCCCGAAAATAACTATGTAATTTGTATCTTTCTGCTCGTCGGAAAAGGTTGATTCCCGAAATTCCGACGGCTACTATATGCCTATATTAGCGTTGTTTTTCGCGGAATATGAAAGTTCCTCAATGAAAACCTCCGAAAGTCCGATAGTTACTATATATTTTAATGTAATTTAGCGGGGGTCACAACCGGCTTTCCATATGATAGAATTCAAAATCTAAAAAGCGCGGAACTTTTACATTTTCCGATGGACAGAAAGGAACTTTGCCAATCTTCCGACGAAAATTATAACACATTGAGTACTGCACAAAAAGCGGGTTGCCATGGGTTGCCCGAGAAATCGGAATCTAAAAAGCGCGGAACTTTGCCAATCTTCCGACGAAAATTATAACACATTGAACACTGCACAAAAAGCGGGTTGCCATGGGTTACCCGAGAAATTGATTTGATTGGTTCCGATACTTAGAAACAACCAATCAGAAATGTTGACAGAACTACATCTAGAAGCTATATTTCAACATGGTAGACGTCGATTGTGTACACAGAATGGAATTAATAAAGGGTAAGTGATTTAAATATATTACTTATTATAGTGTCATTGGTGTGATTTTGGTTGGGTTTCATTGAGGCAAATGGAGTTCTATTTGCAAACATGAACACTTATAACCAAAGGGGCAGAGGGAAATTAAATACGAGTAACGCTTCGCCCAATAACGGTTCGCACCTGCCTAAATTAACTACCCACTAATCCAAATTTTTATACATGGATCTACGCAGAATAAGATGATGTCATTATAGATGTATGGATCAGTGTATGTGGGACCATATTTGTACAAATCATATTGTTCACAAAAATAGGATCTCATTCTTCACATGTGATGATGTGTGGAAATGATTCTTCACCGTCACACATCACATTCACAGTCTCATTCTTCACATTTTCTGTCCATTTTGTGATAAGATCTACAGTCTGGTATTTTATATGCAATAAACTCATATTCTTCACATATGAAAATAAGTGTGCCAATTGTCTGAGAGATGATGATGATTTTGATTACAGCTATAAACAAAATCAATTTGAAATGGTAAATGGAATGTCTATTTTCATTATCTAGTATGGTAACTAATGATTTTAAAATAAGTGCTATATCACATGGCTTGGATACTTTGGGCACCAAAATAAAACTAGAAAACCTGATTTTTCATTCTTTTCAGATGATGTTTCGCAAAGATAGAAGACGCTGACAGCAATATTTACAAAAACGATGGTATGTTTACTAGGTTAAGGAATGATTGTAATCATTTTATACTTGGTTGTTGGGAAAGTGAAATCTTTTTAGCTTGTTTATTCACCGAATAGTTCGAGCTATACTACTCACATTCGTCGGCGTCGCCATAATGCTCTGGTTAAAGTTTGCGTGCAACAAGTGCATATCTCTCTAACTACTACAGATATTCAATTGAAACTTCACACATGTCTTCGGGGTCATTATGTAAGGTCACTGACCAAGGCCCATAACTCTGACCTGCAATTTAGCAGAATTATGCCCCTTTTTTACTTATAAATTTCAGATTAGAGTTTGCATGCAACAACTCTATATCTCTATAACTACTACAGATATTCAATTGAAACTTCACACATGTCTTCTGAGGGTCATTATAGAAGGTCACTGACCAAGGCTCATAACTCTGGCTTGCAATTTAGCAGATTTATGCCCCTTTTTGTACTTGGAGATTACAGGTTGAAGTTTGCGTGCAACAACTTCATATCTCTGTATCTGCTACAGATATTAAATTAAAACTGCACACATGTTTTCAAGTTCATAATATAAGGTCACTGGCCAAGGCACATAACTGTGACCAGCATTTTAGCAGAATTATGCCATTTTTGTAGTGATAAAGGCCAATAACTCTGACACAGCGGTTGAATAGTCGAGCGCGCTGTCCTGAGACAGCTCTTGTTTGATTTCTTTATTGACCAAAACCATAGCTAAAGAGACAAACTTGTATTTTGCTCAAGAAAAGAAAACACAGTACAGTAGTTAACCAGTAATTTAAAATACAGTGCACAATTCATTTTGAAAGTGCCCAAAAGTGCAATGTACAATTACTGGGGCGTGGGCAGATTTTAATAATGGCCAGGAATGTATGTCAATAATTTATTAGTATAATCATCCTAAGGTGGACTCCTTTAATTGGAAAGGCTTTTTGGAAGATTGTTGTAATGTAATTTATATATAAGTTTAAATTGATATGTTAACATTACATTCTGATGTTATGCACTTATAAATATCGCGTGTTCTTATTGTAGGACCTGCATGACTGTGTGTTGAAGTGCCCTGTATGACACTTGGCGCAAGAAGAATATCACCTTGGATCCAGTATTAGTAAGAGGATGATGGACATTCCTCCCGTGTTATTGGTTAATGAAGAGGTAAGTTCACATTTTAACAAACGGATGACACTTGTTTATTGTTCAATACTAGCAACTTGCGATGAGGGATCATGAGTTTGATCTCTACTTAGGACTCTCAAAAAGACATTAGTTCTGGTTCTTCCAAGAAAAAGATTTGCAAGTGTCGCAATAAGTCTCGAGCGTTCGAGGAATGCAGACTAAAATACATAGGTTTAAACTAAATACTAGTCACTTCAATAAAATATTTGTAGTTGCTGTTGTAAAAGAAATAGTAGTTGCTGTTGTAAAAAAATTAGTAAACAGTTCTATTTTACTTGATTATCTGTGACAAGTAAATATATACCGGTACATGCTGGTAACTTTTTACTTTATCTGTGATTACACTGATCATAACTTATATTATTTATCTTTTTACCTAAAGCATTTAAAGTATTCTATAAATGCAAACAGTCTGATAGTCCAAAGCTTGCTTTAAGCCTTATTATAGCATGCTTCAACAATTATTTGCTACAGCATTTAAAAATAATTGACTTGTGATTACTGACACAGTTGTTGCGATTTCTAGAAATACAATGTAGGTCATGTGTTGTAAATAGTTAAAAAAAAAACTGATGTAATGAAAATGTTCAGTATTGATTGTGTACTTTGTTTTGTGTTTTTCAGACCCACGATGATGGATCTTCTTGTTGAATGGTTAAACATGCAAGGACACATTATTATCGTTGAAGATTTGTTAGCCATCTGTGAGCATTGTTAAACATTGAAGAGCATTGTGTTGCAGTTTCTTTAAAGAGACACTATATGTATACATGTGTGTTTTACTTTTGCATGCAAAATCAGCTTGTTGGTGTTGTGAACTCACATGTGTATGAACATGCATATTTAATTACTCTCACTTTATGACAAAACTGATGAAGTTATTGCCTGGATTTCATTAAAAAAAGTTTATGTGTGCCTTCAAGCACATTTAGCCTGTTCTAAACATAATTTTGTTAATTTTATTTTGATTAATTCATTTTAAGAGTCAATTCTGTAATGTTTCTTATTAGTAGATCCGTTTTAATCTCCATATTTCTCATAATATTCCTAAATTTCTTTTAACATTTAGACTATTTACTTGTCTGATGTGCAAATAATTTTGAACTTTAGTATTTACAATTGTGTGAAAATGTGATATTGTAATCATATTGTTATTAATATTCTGGTTAAAATTGCTTTAATAAATATTAGGATAGTATCGACTGTTGCTTCACAATATACGCGAACTAATTCCTAAATATGACAAGTGTCCAACCACACAAAAAAGCTTCGTGAGAACAAAGTTTCGTTCCCTGTTTTACATGAAAAAATCTCACTAAAGGTGCATGCTACACAGTCAAGATGCTGAATGTAACAGATTGTTTTCTCTGCAAATTATTTCAGAATACTGTTTCTTGGTGTTTGCACATCATATAATTATGAGAACTTGACTAATTTCTCAGTAAACTAAGATAATAATAAACAAGAGCTGTTTGTAAAACAGGCATGCCTCTTTGGGTCCAAAACAGCCTCTGTAGAAAATTGCAAGGATGAAAGTAAAATGAAACAATGTTTTTGTCAACTTTTGGTCAGTTTGACCAAATGACAAAACAATCAATAGGGATCTACTTGTAGTCATAACCCGCCTATCTACTAAATTTGACAAACCCATGCCAAAGGGTTCCATGGACAATGTTTTACAACTATTGGTCAATTTGACATTTGACCCAAGGACTCCATTATTAAAAGGTATCCTTTACTAGTCATGACCAACCTAACTACCAAGTTTGACGAGCATAGGACCAAGGGCTACAAAGTTATTGCCTCGACAAGCTTTTATTGAACTTAGAATTATTGGGCGTTTTCTTCAATCATATTTTATAGTCACAATGCTTTCATTAACTTTAAAAAACTGTAAGTTTGAACTTCCCGGCCTCCAATTTTGGAAGTTTTGCTCATAATATTTGGAAGGTATGACCGTATTGCACTACAGAAGTCCTGAGCATTTCAGAAATGTGTATATTAAGTATAAATTCAAGGTTTTTTAAGGCCAGTTCTTTTTCAACATGTGCTAATATGCCAATTTATTCAGTGAAAGAGGTATACATTTAGGAAAATTTCTTAATTTTTCTTCTAACTTGTTCATCCTTACATGATGGAACTTCCTTGGCTGCAATTTTGGAAGTTCTGCAACTTCCATGGCTGCAATTTGGAAGTTCTGTGACAAAAACTGGGAGTAAATTACTCCCAAACTTCCTTTAATGGAAGCCTAGTAGTCAGTTTGACATTGACCTTTCACCCAAGGATCCAAAGCTTTAGGAACCTCGACCAAAGGGTTGTGGAGTTATTGCCTGATTATTGGGCATTCTTTGTTAATCTTTTGGTCAGTTTGACCCACAGTACCAATTTCAAATTAAAAATACTGATTTTGAAACGTATGTTTTAAATTTTACTAATTTCAGTTAAAATTGTTCTTAGGATCTGTATTGAAATGGATACTGAACGGTGGAAGAAACAATTCGTACATTAACAAACTTAAAGTTCTTTGTTTCCAATTTCTAACAAACTGTGCAGGTTAATATATTTTGGCCAATTAATCCATGAGCATTTGAACAAAATTGATCATAAACGTAAATATTGAATAACTGTTCTTTTTTTTGGAAAAAAATTGCATAAATGCCCTTCACAAAATGTCTATTCCTGAAGTCAATAAGTATAAACTTAATTTTTTATCAACATTAATATCTAGCAGTTAGTTTCACAATTCTATATGCCCGAGGTAACTAGGTAATGTTGATTTTAAAGAGACTTGTTCACAGATGTTTGCATATTTTGAAGTAGGCCATTAAATGTCTTAACTTCACAGATTTAAGCATCGGAAACTAAATAGTTCAAGTATAATAACAAGAAAAGGATTTTTTAAAGAAAATAAAAAAGGTCCCACCGGGGTTTGAACCCCGGACCTCCGGATTAAAAGACTGTCGCCGTAACCACTTGGCCAGTCCAATTTCTATATTTATCCCTAAATTATTTACTTTATGTAAGTGCTCCACGTGTTGTCAACAATTTTAACGAAAACAACACAAACACTCCAAATTATTCATCGTTTAGCATTACAAACGCTTTATAATTTTATCAATTTCAACTGATGATTACTCAAACAAAACACTATTTACAGTATATTTTTATGTCCAATGTGTAATTTCGCTCCCTTATATACACTGTTCTTTTATTTTTGGAATCTGTAACAAAAAGTTGAAAAAAATGTTAATTACCAATCTGTGAACAGGTCTCTTTAACAACTTAGTTTAGAACTACATAGAACAATATATCTATATAGCTGCTTTTTCTTAAATTTACATTTTTTGTAAATGTAATGTGTCTTAAATCGAAATTGAATCAAAACAATCAAATCAAAAACAAATCAAAACAATAACAACATTATTCTCATTGATATACATGGTATAGTCGATATATATACATGTACATAAGTTGAAGTGCACACATTTCATTAATATGAAAGTAAAAATGTAATACATAGACAACTGTATATATTTGGTCAAAAACAATATGGAAGGTAATAAATACATTAAACAACAAACTACAAGTTGGTACATTATTAATATCACGGTGAAATTGGTTGCATATGAAACAAAAGTAACAAAAACCGTCAAAAGAAATTAAGTAAATTCTCTTTAATAGAACTCGTATAAGAAATATATTGGATTACAACTAGAAAAAGTATATTTTATATGCAGTAAATTTCATTCTAAAATATTCTCTCGTATTACATGTGCACATTTATACATAATTGTCTTGCGTAGTATGTCTTCTTCATAAGCTCTAATAATTTCATCATATTAAGAACATGCTCTGACAATGGTAGTTCATCATTGTGAAAGTAATTTCTTTATTGAACCCTGTTGTAAGTTATCGTTATTACTGCTGCACAAGTTATTGACTGCTGGAAAAATTGGTTATTGATATTAAGAAGGACCTATACAATAGGGCTGGGCCTAATGGACCTCGGTCGCTCACCTGAGTTTAATAAATAATACTCGATTAACCTTTTAAAAATTTAAAAGCATGTTCATACATGTTTAAAGGAAAATGTTGGACCACTGACAACCATGTTTTAGCAATACAAATTATTTGAAAGGAATTTTGTAGACAGTCACCCAACAAACTGTTCAGTGGAATAATTTTGAAATACAATAAGTTTTTCAAGTTTGGAATATAGCCATTTAAGGAACATGTTTACAGGCCTGGCTGCCATGTCAAAATAATTTGAAGGAATTTTGTAGAGGGTCATGCATGGAACATTAATTACCTTGAAATCCAGTCAGCACTTACAAAAAATATCAAGTTAATAGCTTACGAGCTTTTCAAGATATGAAGGAAAAACATGAAAATGTGGACAGAAGGACGGACAGACAGGGTAGATTACTATAGGGTACCCGCAAAAACTTGTGGGGCCCCAATTGAAATGTGTTAAATGCTGTAGCGAAGGCAAATCATGTCTTGATTAATGGATCCAGTCAGTTGAAGATGTCCATCTAAGGTGCAGAAGTCATTCAAGTTTGCACAGTACTTTTGAAGTAGAAGCATCCACTGCATACTCTGACACTGGTGTTACTGTAGCACAGTTGTTGTGCTGAAATAATCATCAAGAAGGAAAATACATATCTAACTTGTATTAGTAATAATATTTAAGTTGAATCGTGATCTTTGTTGCCTCACCACTGTAATGAACATCTTCAATGTTTGCCATTTACTAGGTAAGTATTTGAAAGATTTTTTTTTAATGTAAACAGGGACTAAGCTAAATATACAGTTTAACAACCAATACAGTCCTTAGCATGGACCAGGCTGCCTGGCATAATTTTCTCATGCAGTAATAACATAAATATGCATACTCCAAAAAGACAACCTTAAATCTATAAAAATTTCTCCACATGAATAATTTATCATAATCCGTTAGCCTGATGTACATTCTGTCAACAATCAAGACATGTTTGTTGGAAAATATTTATCAACATTATGTCACTAAAGTGTCTGAATGTTAGTTGTCATCAAGACAAGCAAATTCATGTTCATTAAAATGATTTAACACAGCTTAATGGACCTTTAAATAATTAAGAAAATAACTATTGAATCATATGATTTATGTCAGTAAGATCTTGTTTACTTCCTATTTGAGAAGTTTCATGCAATGCTTTCAGACATGACATTATTTTAGCAATAAACTCATTGTACACATGGTGGCCACTGAAATTCTGAAGAAAAAATCCCTGTCTTCCTGATTTTCTTTGACCAGAATGTGATTTTTCCTGATATTTTTTGTCAAATTGCCATTCTAATTTGTGCATATCGGTGACAGTGTTGAATTATGTCTTAGATTTTATCTGTCTTTGGAATTTTTTCTTATGACTATGGTCAAATTTCCTGAATTTTCTGATTTTTCACAATTTTTAAATTCCTTGTTTTTTATACACTTTCCAGTGGCCACCTTGGAATAATAGAACAAATCTATGAATGAAGCTAGTCAGGAAAAAGCTCTCTTGAATCAAGCCATGAACATTATATATAATGATTTTATTTCACATAATAAAATCATTTCATAGTTTCATGAATGAACTAACCAGTACACTTGAATAATGTTAACAAATGTCTGCAAATAACTGGAGTTGTCTCAGGACAACATGCTTAACAATTCATTCCGCTTTGATATATATATATTCTGTCAGTGACCTTACATAATGACCCCGAAGACCTTTGTGAACTATCAATTGATTATCTGTAGTAGTAACAGAGATACATATTTGCACGCAAACCTTAACATGAATATTTCTAAGTACAAAAAGAGGCATAATTCTGCTAAAATGCTGGCCACAGTTATGGGCCTTGGCCAGTAACCTTATATTATTACCCTGAAGACACGTGTGAAGTTTCAGCTGAATATCTGTAGTAGTTACAATGATATTTACTTGCAGGCAAATCTTAACCTCAAGTTTCTCTTGCACACGAACCTTAACCTGACTTACAACAGGGGTATTATTCTGCTAAAATGCTGGTCACAGTTATGGGCCTTGGCCAGTGACCGTATATAATGACCCTGAACACGTGTGTGAAGTTTTAATTGAATATCTGTAGTAGATATGGAGTTGGTACATGCAAACTTATACCCGAAGTTGTTGAAGTACACAAAGGGGCATAATTCTGCTAAATTGAGGTAACAGTTATAGACCCTATAGACAAAATGACCCCGAAGACATGTGTGAAGTTTCAATTAAATATCTGTAGTAGTTACAGACATATATACTTGTTGCACCTTAACTAGAACATTACGCCGATGCTGACGAACGGGTAAGAAGTATAGCTCAGACTATTTGATAAAGACTGAAATATAATTAACCTTGGAAATGTACTGCCTCCTTCTTTGACATCTTTTTGCTCTTCTTATCACTTCACCACATCCAGTATGCTCATAGTGTCACTGCAATAAACATTTATTTTAAACATCTGATAACTATAAAATCTTGCACAATCAGGTTTATTCTATTTGTACAACATTTATCTAACTGAAAGTCTAAGTAATTTTAAAATGTGCATTTATTCTTTATTTACTCGACAAAGATGTGCCAGTATTACTAAGGGTTAACAAATTAAACTTTCAATTTGTTGTTTCAGCATTGTTTCTGACATGAGGCGTTTAAATTATATACATGTACATCTCTATATGAATGAAATCACAATACATCAATTTAGATATTGTTATAGTTTTTTACTTAAGATAATTTAATACTATAAAAATCAACAGCACATTCCTACAATAGCAAATGAGTAAACAACTGTAATCAAAATTATGGTAATATCTCATTTTCAGAGCATAAAAATCAAACCTGTAGTTGTGTTGTTCTCTTAGCATGTTTTATGATCTTCTGCTGACCAAGACTGTGATAATGTTGCTTTATCTGTTCTGTTTCTGTTAAAAGAAGCACAATGTTAATTTATATGAACAAATAATGTCCTAAAGATGAAATAAGTATCTCAGGTTGATACCTCATGATTTAAAAATACTTTAGTACTGCGTAAAATATATTTTTGTTTCAGGTTACATGACCAAACAAACTAGGGTAGGTAAGTACGTAGGTTTTTTTTAATTTAATAAATGGTCAACTTAAAGATTCTAAAACTGAATGAATATTCAAAACACTGCAGTAATATAGTTTAACAAGTAGATGCTATCAAAACAAAACACTAATTAAACCACAAAAAAACATTCAGTTATTAAACAACACAAAAATAAATATCTGACAAACTCAATAAAATGTTCTTGGGTCAGGGCATTTTTAGGGTAGGTTCGGTAACCTGAAACCAATTTTTTTTTACGCCTAACAAGAATGCTCAAGTTCTACTGGTAAAAATAATTCAGTTGTGGTTGTTAACTGTGTTTTTTTAGAGGATTTTGTGAAGGGTCTCATTTATCATAACCAAAAGTTAGGGTATTTTTTTCGAATTGCAAGGTATCATTGTTACCAAATACAAAAAAAATCACAATAACATTTCATCACTAGTAAAAAATCTGCTTTATTGTAAATTGAAACCAAACATGGTAATCATTTAATATTTAACAGACATGAAGATAAATCTGTGATGGTATGGACTAGGTAACTATGAAAGACTTCTTGTGTAGTGATAAGCTCTGTGGGAAGAGCACTTGCCGGGTCTCGGGTTTGAGTCCTGGACTGGCTGTTCAATTTTCTCACCATGTGAGTGTGACATTTGTTACCCAACAAGGGGTAGTGCCAATACCAATGCCTCTGATACAACGCAGATTATACAAAGTCAATCTCCAAATTGCAATATAAAATCCCTTTTAAGAAGAGGAAAGTGTTGCCGTACTAAGATAAAATATATTCAAGGGGGCACTCACCTTTTAACCGAGTTTCTAGCTCAAGCTTCAAACTGGCATCATAATTTCCTCTCCCTGTTACAGAATCACTGAAAAGTCGAATAATGATCAAATATAATTAAATCTTAAGTGCTTGTTATCATTATTACTTTAAAGTTTAAATTAAGACAAACAATGTCCAGAAAACACTCGCGTCCGAAAAATACTCGTCGGTACTCCTCCTCAGTATATTCGCATATAACGTTGGAGTGGCATACAAATAAAAGCATGTGTAACGTACATATATTTAAATTAATAAATTTCAAATAACAAAATAATAACTAAGTTATTTATAAGATATACTAACGTAAAAACCTCGTGACTTGTTTATTCTATTTACTTGTTGTTGTTGTTGTAGTATATAAGCTGGATGAGACACTATTCCTGATTGGTCAGTTCTAAGTATCGGAACCAATCAAATCATTTTCTCGGGTAACCCATGGCAACCCGCTTTTTGTGCAGTATTTCATGTGTTATATCAGGTACCTATAATTCTATATTTATAGGTCCCTAGTTATATTTTCCGTCCTAAAAATTGCAAAGTTCCGCGCTTTTTAGATTCCGCTTTTTGTGCAGTGTTGATTGCGCAATTTTTCCGTCGGAACAATTGCAAAGTTCCGCGCTTTTTAGACTATGCTTTCTAGCCGTTGGAACAAATGTCCCGAAAAATGCTATTTAAGTTAATATCTTTCTGTCTGTCGGAAAAAGTTACAAGTTCCGCGATTTTTAGATTCCGAATTCTACCCGTCGGAACAAATGTCCCGAAAATTGTTAAGTAATTAGTATCTTTCTGTCCGTCGGAAAATGTTGATTCCCGAAATTCCGACGGCTGCTATATGCTTATATTAGCGTTGTTTTTTCGCGGAATATTAAAGTTCCGCAAAATGAAAATCTAAGAAAGTCCGATTGTTACTATATATTTTAATGTAATTTAGCGGGGGTCCCAACCGGCTTTCCATAACAACTGGTCAATAAGGAGCACGGGTAATTTCGTCAACGTTGAAAAATAGCGAAAAAACGTTGAAAAACATTCATTCCTTTTCAACATGGATATAGTTTTATTAGTAGCTGACCTTAAAAATACATACTTATAATAAATACATTAAAACAACCAAACATAACGCTACATGTAATGTTTATTTAGCATATGCCATGAGAGTGCAAATATTCAAAACTGACAATAGTAATGCTTATATACAACATTGCTTAAACACAATATGCAACCATACCTTTTACAAACAGCTAAATATGTGTTTACTTCAAATACATATATATAGAGGATATTTGTATTAATACCTTAAGTGTAAATTATGAGTGATAAATAATGTTTTCACTTGGACAAAGTAAAATAAAAGCTGACTAATATACATGGTAAAATGTATAACTTATTCATATTAATAGATCACTTTAAATCACTCTGTCATAGAGTTTAACATCATTCTTTACAATTAATTGCGAGTACTTTTAATATTAAATTAGTTGTATTACTTTTTTGAGACATTTGATTTACCACCACATTGTAAATATTTAGTCTCACAACTTTTATTTAAACCCGGCATCTTATATTTGTGCAAGTATCTTGAATAAGAAATGAGTCAGTGGCTATGTAGCTTTGCAGTAGACAACGCATCTTGTCAGGTCTTTCCCAATGCTGCACCAGGGTGATTGAAGCACACCAGAATCTGAATAAGATGATTACAAATTTTGTCTCATGTTTTCTCTTGAACAAATGTTTACAAACTAAGTTAATTCTGTCTAAATACTATTAGAGAATACAAATTCATATCATCGGAAAAGTTATATGTGTGGTCACTGCAATATAAAATACAAAGTTATTGCATTGAATTCACATATTTAAAGCCATTAAAATTTTAACTTAAAATTATAAACACCAATATTAACACAGACATTTTCCCTTCTGAAATAATATGGCTTTTCAGATTTAAAACGTTTTAATCTATACTTGTTTGTTTAATGTGATATTATTTTTAAACAGAAACACATGTAAATGTATTTAAGAAATAGAAAACAATATTGTAAAGCATTGACACTTTTGTTTACTTGTTCCTAAGAAGCATCATAAAGGACGGGCGATAATGGAACCTACATGGAAGCAAATCAAGTCATACATACCACGGGACTGTGTATAGTAGTAATGCTTGTCGTCTGGTGATGCAATGTAGCATTGGAAAATTGAAAAACAAAATTAAATTCTAAAACTATATATATGCGGTATTATGACAAGAAATTACATACATATCAAATGTAACTTTCATATTACAAAAGAGCACTAGCTTCTTATTTGGTTTAGATTCGACAGTTCTCGTCCTAATTATTAGATACCTCGCCCAGAGCATGATTTCAAGTTTCAATTTAAATCAGAAAAGCTTTAAATGAGTTTCTCTGTTTTCTGACTTAAAACGGGACCCCATTGTGATCATATCAGATGTGGGACCCGTTTAAATCATAAAACATTTTTGGTGCGTACAACTTGAAAAAAAGATTCAGACATGTCTGACCCTAGCAAAACAGATTTATAAACATTCAAAGAATATTCCGAACACATTATTGTTTTTGCAATTTATTTAAAATATAATGCTGAGAGGGATTTCCTACGTGAAACCCGGTAACGATCACAAATTACAGGGAAAACAGTCCCCGCTTAGAAAATGTGCACCGAGTAAAGTCAAGATCTAGGGCGAGGCCATACAGTACACGAAACAAACGTTAAATACTTTCTAACTGATATGGCTAGAAAGTGGACGGCATTAAAATATTAAAGCACGCTATTAAAGAGTATAAAAAGGCCAAAAAAAAGCTGTTTCTGCAAGAACGTCGCCATTTTGATTCCCTTTGGATCATCGCGTGATTACCCCCTCTGTGTACTGCTTGACACACCGTTAGTTTAAGTTAAAGATGACGTAATTTAAATGACGTAGGTCTACTGTCATTGTCTGTTTCTTGGTAGCCACATTACTTAGTCAGTTCCAGTTTGTTAAAGGGACACTCTTGAATAAAATAACAATTTAATATTGTAATATTTTCACTAGCTTTACTGATTTGAACCATGAGCGACCATTAAAAACTTATATAAGATTTAATTAAAGCTGCTTTTATCAATAATTATTTATTACTTAATGATTAACATGGGCGTACCTAGATCAAATTAAGAGAAACCAATGAAAGGTAGTCGGTGAGATATATTCGTTACGCTTTTAGTAACTGATGGTGTATGGGATATACACCCTCAGTGGCTTCATACCATACCATATTGTATGTAGTCACTGAGGGTGTTTATCCCATACACCATCAGCGACTAACAGTGTAACTAATAATACTTGGAGGCATATTTAATATGGCCGTGCTGTTCACCACCTATCTGTCTGACAATTATATCGTTGTCCAGATCACACCATGGAACGATGTTGGGCAAATAGGCAGACATTTTTTGGAGGGGGTTAGTGAGGCATTTTAAGACTGAATTTGCATCAACACCTTCTTTATACCTAGTCATAGTTCAGTTGTTTCAACTAAGTTTATTCACATCACCTCTTGACTAGCTGTACACCTGGTTGTACGCAATTGCACTCACATGTATTTTCGATAATATTCAATTTTGATTTTTACAAAACCTATCGGAGACTTAGAACATCGTGTTTGCTACGTGTATTCGTATTTTAACTTGATCGATCGTGTTCTTCAGTATGATATATCTGTTGTTTTCATGTTTTATGTCGTTTTTGTCCATACTTTGTTGTCGTGTTGTTCACTTAGCTGTTGATTTAGCTACGTTTACATGTACATGTTATTTTTACACACTTTCGATCATTTTGAGAAATTATTTTACTTTATTAAATGTATCACATTACAACAAGTCCTCCTTGTTACGTTCAACCCGCATTACAAAAGGGATTCAAACATCTATTTCAAGGAGTTGACGGGGATACATGTGGTGACAGTACGTAACAAGGATATCAGTAAAACTGATGGATGCTCCCCAATGCGCTTTGTCAAGCAATATAAATGCAATGAGAAGGGTATAGATAGTAAAATTATAAAAAATCACTAGAACTGCAGGACCAAATCTGACGTCAAAATTGTATGTTAGCATACCACACAAATAAATAAAACAAAATGAAATAAATCAAAGTGATGAATCATGACGGTAATCAGTATGGTTAGTTCCTCCTAGTTATTTAACTTTCCATAAAGTATCATCGAATTTCAGCAGTTCCTGAGAAACAGACATGACAAAATTCATGATAATTGAAATCTTCGAAGTCCCATAACTCAAAGAAAAAGTATCAATGAAGCATCCTGGAAATATGAACAACTCCTCTTGGTAATGAAGCATTCCATAGAGTTTCAATGAAATCTGGCCAGTAGTTGCTGAGAAATAGCCCGGACAAGAATTGTGCACTTAATAATATATTAATTCCAGAAATCTTCGAAGTACCATAACTCCAAGAAAAATCATTGAAGCGGAACATCCTGTTAATATGCTTACCTCGTCTTGGTAATGGATCTTCCCATAAATTTTCGTTGAATTCCGGCCAGTAGCTGCTGAGAAATAGACAGGACAAGAATAGTCAAGAATTGTTCACTATATACTAATTAAAGAAATCTTCGAAGTCACATTACTCCAAGTAAAACCATTGAAGCGGAACGTACGGGTAATATGCTTACCTCCTATTTGTAATGAAGCTTCCCATAAAGTTTCGTTGAATTCCAACTAGTGGTTGCTGAGAAATAGCTCGGACAAGAAAGTGGGAGGTAGGACGGACATAGGGATATAGCGGCGACTTTATGCTCCCCCGAAATTTTTCAGGGAGGCTTATAAATCGATATAGACTTGATTCCATGAAATGACGTGGATGCATACAATGCAACACAAACGACTAGATGACCATTTTAGGACTGGTATCTCGGTTATCCAATCTAGGAAGGATACAACCAAACTAGGATTTAAAATATTGCGAACAGAATGTTGATATGGTTATTTATTTCAATACAACTCATAACTCCGATGCAAGTCTGAACATTTAAAATACCGCATAAGATACATTGATACTATGTACGCGTAATGCGCTGTTGCATATGTCAGCTGATGACAGTTATTTGGCCGATTTACCCGCAGCACGGATTACTCATTCCACGTTTGGTATACATAAATGGTAGATAAAAAATCAACAACTACTACTACAACAACAAGAGCTTCTGTTTCGTATAGTCAAGCAAAATGTTTATTAATGAAAATCATAGAAACCAATGTAAATATTGTCCTCTTTGTCAAAATAATTGTGGTCCTCGAATGGGCCGTCATTTACTGCCTGCTGAATGTCCGAGGTAAACATTGAATACAGTCCCATGGAACCGTCTGCGGTCAGCTGGTCTGTACCAGGTTCCACAATTGTACCGAGACTGCAGCTATAGTGTTCTGGTCAATGATCCGACTGAAAACATATATTGAAATACGGCTATTTAAATAACTATATTATACATACACAAATATGTTAAATAGCTATTGTGTGTAAGTTACCATACTTTAAGGCATAAAGATACGCAGAACAAACACTTTCTATTTGCATAATTATACACAGTACAAACACTTTCTGTTTGCATAATTATACACAGTACAAACACTTTCTATAAGCATAAATATACACAGTATTAACACTTTATATCATACAGAAGCAGCATAGATCGTTATTTCCAATTAGGTGTGCCCATTAATGTTCAACCAATTATTTGTTCGTACGTTAACAAGTTTACATATTTATGCATGTTAAACAGTACTTCGAAGTTACTAAAAGGTTAATACAACTTACCATAAACGCGTCTTCCCAGGTATTCGCCTGTGCCAGAGGCTGTGGAGATGTGAATGTGTGTCTGCCTGTTTGTTCATTCTGTGTTGGTACTGGGGTGCACGGTATGTCGGAGTTGTACTGTAGGGCGTTATAATGTGATGAGGAATGCTTATAGTGTGTGCCGAATGTTTCCATGTCGTTGCTGAGTCGTTGCTGGACATTTTTGTAGGACTGCAGGGCGAGTTCTTGTTGATTTTCTTAGTTTTGAATGACGTTGATATCTGAGAGTAAAGCGTTACTTAGTTGTTGAAGGTAATTGTATTAAATTTGTTGCCGTTGGAGGTCGTCGTCTAAAGATTCTATCTCTTGTCGCATCTCTTCAATTTCTTAGCGTGTTTTGCTGATTTGTTGTGCTGCTTGTTGATGTTCAATATGTTGCTGGTATAGGAAACTCTGCATGGTGCTTATTACGTTATTTTGCAAGTGAAAGTGAAAATCTTCAAAGTTTTTCTGGCACAGACAAATGTTTGAAGTGACCCGCCTTTGTCCTGTGGAGAAGCTGCAAAGCCAAACGTATATTGTTACTATAACGTCATGACGTATATTGTTACTATAACTTCATGACGTATATTGTTACTATAACTTCATTACGTATATTGTTACTATAACTTCATTACGTATATTGTTTCTATAACTTCATTACACATATTGTTTCTATAACTTCATTACGTATACTGTTACTATAACTTCATTACGTATATTGTTTCTATAACTTCATTACGTATACTGTTACTATAACTTCATTACGTATACTGTTACTATAACTTCATTACGTATATTGTTACTATAACTTCATTACGTATATTGTTACTATAACTTCATTACGTATATTGTTTCTATAACTTCATTACGTATACTGTTACTATAACTTCATTACGTATAC
>CM051033.1:41950315-42305315 GCA_027627225.1 Congeria kusceri
TGACACATCGCCTAGTTTAAGGAATGTCTGGCCTCTCCATGGGGTATTCCGCTGTGTGTATTGGAACACCATAAAATCTCTTATCATTATCTGCAATCTTTTCTATCATCTGTCCTAATGCACTGTTTAATCTGCAGCAGTGTATTGATATCAGCTGATGAGGGTTGCCACACTTTGACCACGGCAGGGTGCCAATACACAGGGGTACAATACCCCAGATGGGGGGGGGGGGGGGGGGGGGGTCAAATAAAAAAGGATTAAACTATGCCTTTAAGCACCGGTGCTACGATGTTATTGAAGTGGTGTTATGAATTCGCGATAAAGATCTTTTTGGGGGGTCAGCTGCGAACACATGCCACTAAAGCCCCTACCTCCCGCCGTGAATCCGTGCCTACAAGTTGTCCAAGGCTTTTGTCTAAGATTAGCGATAACGATCAATTTAGCGGCACTACCTGAGGCTTTGTTCAAAACATTCAAACAACATATGATTTCTGTCCAGCTGGAAACACATGCCCCATGGGATTAGCGATAATTGACCAGGTTAGAGACACGAGATATGTTCATAACCTACTTGTTTCTTTTTTAAATTTAACATTTCATGTTTCTTTTTAAAATTTCATGTTCAAGATATGTGCAATACATGTATAAGCTTTGGGGTCAGCAGGCCCCCCCCCCCCTTATATATTACCGGGCCTGATGTTTGAGAATCTGATCAAAGTGAATACAAAGAAGTCGACTTTGCGATAAACATATCTCGAAATGAAGGCCCTTCTACGTTTAAACCGTAACAACCATAAAAACACAAGATTTCGCAAAAATCGTTGAAACTTAATATACGTTTCGCATTATTTACAATATAAACAGAACTTCAATAAATCTACAGATCTAGTATATCAACTTAAGAATACAACATTTTTAAAACAACTCATACTAATGTAATAATTTTTATTACAATATTATTCAACAAATATAAATACTATAACTTATATTAGTTTCATGCATTTACATCTTTTTATTACAATCATATTAGAAATAAATGAATTTAACTTAATAGAGTAACATATCAAATATCTATAGTGTTAACTTATTCACATAACAATCTTAAATATGATAACAAAAAATCGATCATTTATAACAAAACAAATGACAATGCCTTTGAAATGATATGTCTATATGCTTATACGTGTGTGAAAATAGTATTGTGTTTTTTTTAGAAAGCGTTAAAGACATACACAATAACAACGTTTATTAGATCTGCACTTTTAAAACATTTTATTCGCAATAGACCTACTTTCACATAAAATCACTTATTATTTTATTAATTACATTAATAATGCATGTGCATGAAAAATTAGTTTACTTATTCATACAAAACAACTGTGCTAATAATAACGAGAAATGAGAAAAAAAAGAGAAAAGTCATAACAGAATGAAACAAGTAACACAACTACAGTACAGTACACTAAAAAAGTGCGGGTGGGGGGTGGGGGCGAAACGACAAGGGTGGAAACTGCTTGGGCGCGAAACTACCGAGGACCCTATTATCTTATGGCTTTTCTCCTTGACAACCAGCTAATAATTACAAGAAAACGGAAACGTGTTCCGTGAAAGTTTTTTCAGTGTTCGACAGTGAAAATTTCATGGAATGAACTGATTATCTAATGCAGAAGCGTGGAACGATGGATGACCAACCAGTGGAGCGAATAAAGGGTACGAGATGAAGATGGAACGACTTGAGCAAAATGCAATCTTTTGATCACCTGGCCGGTGTGTTTACTAACTGAAACTGTGAACTTGGAGAAAATGTGAATTTTAAATATAAGAATAATGTCGAGGTTTCAAGATTTAAAAACCAAGTAAGTGGCTGTTATAAAAAGCTTGCTTGTTTATAAAGGCTGTAACGAGACATTTGGATGGGTCTTTTGTCCTAAAATTCATACACGACGCATTATCAGGGTATTCGGACAAGTAGCTAACCTCCCGGACATTTGCCACACAGGACGTACGTCCTCCCATGATGTATTTAAAATATGTCAGTAGAATGTTAGATGGGAACGCATACGTTACCCACCTTTAACATCTATTAATCTACTTTTTGTCAATAATATTAATGTTGTGTATAGATCTAATACATTCGGGCAACTGGGTTAATTTCCCAGGTAGTATATCGGTCTGCCTAAAAATAAACTGGGGGTGGGGTTGGGAATAATTTTTCTTGTGACCCATATTCTATACTACACACAATGTATGTTAACACCACTGACTTGTGTATGTTCGTAAATCCCGTATGTTATCATTAATGATTTGCAGTGAATGGTCACATGTCTGATTATTGGTTATTGTGGTGCATGCTCACATTACCTGTACCAGTTCACACGACCTGTACTAGTTCACACTGCTGTACTAGTTCACACGACCTGTACCAGTTCACATGAAATGTACTAGTTCACACGACCTGTACCAGTTGACACTACCTGTACTAGTTCACACTACTGTACCAGTACCAGTTCACACTACCGGTCCATTTGCACACTACCAGTCTGTATCCACACTTCCATGCAGTGGTCAAGTTCATATTTATACTGCCGGGCTCGGCTAGCTCAGTTGGTAGAGCGCTGGACTGTCAATTTGTGGATCACAAGTTCGAACCCTAGCCCGGCCACATAACTTGTGTTGGGATCGGTCATGAAATTATTTCTGTGGCCATTCTCCCCCTACCACTGATTCAAGTAGGGCAGTTGTCAGTAACTGGCATAAGTATGTGCACTTGGTACTGGTAAACCGCTTAAATCGGCTAAGCTTGGCCAGGAAAAGTGTGAGTAGGCTAACTGACCGCCGTGATATGACTGAAATACTGTTACAAACGGCGAAAAATCCAAACAAACAAACAAACATACATGTTTGTACTACCAGTGGTACAATCTATATATGTTCATACTAAGTGTAGTCCAGTCCATCTTCACACTATCCGTGGTCCAGTTTATGTTCACACTACTAATGTTCCAGCCCAGACTACAAGTCCATGTTCATACTTCCAGTCTATGTTCATATAAGCTGTGGTCCAGTTCATACTACATGTGGTCCTATCTAAGTTCTTAGTACCTCTGGTCCAGTCCATATTCATACTGCCAGTGACCCAGTCCCTGTGCATACTACTTGTGGTCCAATCCTCTTCACTACCATTGGTCCAGTCCTGTTCATACTACTTGTGGTCCAATCCTGTTCACACTACTTGTCCAGTCATTGTTCATACTACTTGTGGTCCAGTCCTGTTCAAACTACTTGTGGTCCAATCCCTGTTCATACTACTTGTGGTCCAGTCCTGTTCATACTACTTGTGGTCCAGTCCTGTTCGTACTACTTGTGGTCCAGTCCTGTTCATACTACTTGTGGTCAGTCCTGTTCATACTACTTGTGGTCCAGTCCCTGTTCATACTACTTGTGGTCCAGTCCTGTTCACACTACTTGTGGTCAAATCCTGTTCGTACTACTTGTGGTCCAGTCCTGTTCATACTACTTGTTGTCCAGTCCCTGTTCATACTACTTGTGGTCCAGTCCTGTTCATACTACTTGTGGTCCAGTCCTGTTCGTACTACTTGTGGTCCAGTCCCTGTTCATACTACTTGTGGTCCAGTCTTGTTCATACTACTTGTGGTCCAATCATGTTCATACTACTTGTGGTCAAGTCCCTGTTCATACTACTTATGGTCCAATCCTGTTCATACTACTTGTGGTCCAGTCCTGTTCATACTACTTGTGGTCCAGTCCTATTAATACTACTTGTGGTCCAATCCTGTTCATACTACTTGTGGTCCAGTCCATTTCATACTACTTGTGGTCCAGTCCTGTTCATACTACTTGTGGTCCAGTCCAGTTCATACTACTTGTGGTCCAGTCCCTGTTCATACTACTTGTGGTCCAGTCCTGTTTGTACTACTTGTGGTCCAGTCCTGTTCATACTACTTGTGGTCCAGCCCTGTTCATACTACTTGTGGTCCAATCCTGTTCATAATACCTGTGGTCCAGTTCCTGTTTATACTACTTGTGATCCAAACCCTGTTCATACTACTTGTGGTCCAATTCTGTTCATACTACTTGTGGCCCAATCCTGTTCATACTACTTGTGGTCCAATCCTGTTCATACTACTTGTGGTCCAATCCTGTTCATACAACTTGTGGTCCAGTCCCTGTTCATACTACTTGTGGTCCAGTCCCTGTTCATACTACTTCTGGTCCAGTCTTGTTAAAACTACTTCTGGTCCAGTCCCTCTTCATACTACTTGTGGTCCAGTCCCTGTTCATACTACTTGTGGTCCAGTCCCTGTTCATACTACTTGTGGTCCAGTCCTGTTCATACTACTTGTGGTCAAATTCTGTTCATACTACTTGTGGTCCATTCCTGTTCATACTGCTTGTGGTCCAATCCTATTCATACTACTTGTGGTCCAATCCTATTCATACTACTTGTGGTCCAATCCTATTCATACTACTTGTGTGCTCCAATCCTGTTCATACTACTTGTGGTCCAGTCCTGTTCATACTACTTGTGGTTCAGTCCCTGTTCATACTACTTGTGGTCCCGTCCTGTTCAAACTACTTGTGGTCCAGTCCTGTTCATAATACTTGTGGTCCAGTCCTGTTCATACTACCTGTGGTCCAATCCTGTTCATACTACCTGTGGTCCAATCCTGTTCATACTACTTGTGGTCCAGTCCCTGTTCACACTACTTGTGGTCCAGTCCTGTTCAAACTACTTGTGGTCCAGTCCAATTCATACTACTTGTGGTCCAATCCCTGTTCATACTACTTGTGGTCCAGTCCCTGTTCATACTACTTGTGGTCCAGTCCCTGTTCATACTACTTGTGGTCCAATCCCTGTTCATACTACATGTGGTCCAGTCCTGTTCATTCTACCTGTGGTCCAGCCCATGTTCATACTTCACCTGCTAAGTCCATGTTCATACTACTAGTGCTCAAGTCCATGTTCATACTTCCAGGAGTCCAGTCCATGTTAATACTACCAGTCTATGTTCATACGTCCAGTCCATGCTCATACTTGCGTCCATGTGCCTACTACCAGTAGTCCAGTCCATGCTCATAATACCAATCCATGATCATGCTACCAGTAGTCTAGTCCATGTTCATACATACAGTCCATGCTCATACTACCAGTAGTCCAGTCCATGTTCATATTTTCAGTGGCCAAGTCTATGTTCATACTACCGGTAATCCAGTCCCTGTTAATACTACCTGTAGCCAGGTCCATTTTCACAATATCAGTGGTCCAGTCCATGTTAATACTTCCAGTGGCGAAGTCCATGTTCATACTACCAGTGGCCCAATCCCTGTTTATACCACCTGTGGTCAAGTCCCTGTTCATACAACCTGTGGCCAAGTCCATTTTCACACTATCAGTGGTCAAGTCTATGTTCATACCACCAGCCCATGTTCATACTACCAGTAGTCCAGTCCATGTTCATACTACCAGTGATTCAGCCCATGTTCATACTACATGTGGTCCAGTCCATGTTCATACTACAAGTGGTCCAGTCCATGTTCATACTTCCAGTTATCCAGTCCATATTCATACTACCAGTGGTCAAGTCCATGTTTATACTACCTTTGGTCCATCCATGTTATACTACCAGTGGTTTAGAACATGTTCTTACTACAAGTGGTCAAGTCCATGTTCATACTTACTAGTGATCCAGTCCATATTCATACTACAAGTGGTCAAGTCCATGTTCATACTACCTTTTGTCCAGTCCATGTTCATACTACCAGTGGTTTAGTACATGTTCATACTACAAGTGGTAAAGTCCATGTTCATACTTACTAGTGATCCAGTCTGTGTTCATACTTCTAGTGATTCAGTCCGTGTTCATACTTCCATTGGTCCAGTCCATGTTCATACATACTGTTGTTAAGCCCATGTTCAAACTACCTGTGGTCCAGCCTACACACACCACTAGTGGTCCAGTCATGTTCATACTACAAGTGGTATAGTCCATTTTCATACTACAAGTGGCCCAGCCTACGTTCACACTACCAGAAGTCCAGTTCATGTTCATACTACCAGTGGTCAAGTCCATGTTCATACTTCCTTTGGCCAAGTCCATGTTCATACTGCCAGTGGCCCAGTCCATGTTCATACTGCCAGTGGCCAAGTCCATGTTTATACTATCAGTGGTCAAGTCCATGTTCAAACTACCAGTGGCACAGTCCATGTTCATACTATCAGTGGTCAACTCTTATGTTCACACTTTCAGTTGTCAAATCCATGTTAATACTACCAATGGGTTCAAGGTCGATACTGGAGGGATGTGTGGATAATTTGCTCTCCAAAAAATGCATTAAAATACATGTCTATAGTGATAAAAAAATAGTAATTTATAGTACAACATGTGTATAAAGATCTATTGAATGTAGGGAAAAAGTGAATTTATGGAATACTTATTTGATAAAATAACAGTTTGAAGAAGTGTATACAAAAGGTTTTTAAATTATTTGTGTGACACCTGAGTGACACCTGAGTGATTTCCATCAAACATCACCTTGAGAAAACCCCTAAACATCAGTGTGTACAAAGGATTATAGGATTATATGATTAACGGATTATAACTATTGAATAGTGGTTGAATAGTGGAATAGTGGTTGCCAATTATTTGCTAGAATACCTGAGGCAAGAACATAACTGTACTTGCACCATCTGAACAATGAGCAGCAATACAACAAATACTACAAAAAATCAGCCAAAACTTAGTTTCACGGGAGCAAAACCACAAACAAAGCCAGCTGTCAAAAAATATAGGCCAGATACAAGTGACAATAGCAATTCAAGCATGGAGGAATTAAATTCTATACATGTACAGCTTCAAGCTATGACTGAGGGCATTTCCAACTTAAGGGAAGATCTCAAAAACATGTTGCGAAAAGATGAAGTTGAATTGCTTATCACGAGCACAGTCACAAATCTAATGAAAAAACTTGAACAAAACATGAATCAACAGATAGA
Source organism: Congeria kusceri (assembly GCA_027627225.1). Classification (NCBI taxonomy): domain Eukaryota; kingdom Metazoa; phylum Mollusca; class Bivalvia; order Myida; family Dreissenidae; genus Congeria; species Congeria kusceri. The sequence continues at coordinate 41,957,331 of CM051033.1, forward strand.
ACAACTAATCAGCAAAAAAGTAAATGATCTGCAAGCCAAAATTGACAGTTTGGACTTTGACAACAAAAACCTAAAAGAGAAAATACAAAAACTTGAAAACAACAATGACACCAACAACAAATCACTACAAGAACAAATCGATAAAACTACTGAACTAAGCAAAACAGCACATAAAAAAGCTAACTATAACGAACAATATTCAAGAAAGAATAACATAAAAATCCTTAATGTACCAGAAAATAGAGAGGAAAATGAAAAATCACTGGCAAAAACTGTGACTGAAATCCTGAAGACCCACACAGAGGTTGACCTTCAGCCGATTGATATAGTGGCGATGCACCGTATCCCAACCAAGAGGGGGCAGATCCGCCCAGTACTCATCAAGCTGCTTAACAACAGTGCAAAATCTGCCATCATGCGGAAACGGTCTCCAATGAAGAGCAACGGATACAAGCTGGTTGATGATGTCACAAAACCAAATCAGGGGCTTATCAACAGACTTTATCTGCACCCAAATATTGACAGTGCATGGTATTTCAATGGGGCAGTATATGGACAAACTATCGCAGATGAACGCATAAAATTTGACATATATGACAATGTGAACGAAGTTATCGAAAACTTCAGACAGAACAGAAGAAATGGCGTGAGCGGCCACTAGGAGGGATGGAGGGATGAACATTACAAACAAAAGTGGTATATTCCTAATTGTCTACTATTCATGACAGTATATTTAAACAAAAAAACTCATTTTGTGCTTAAAATGTATTACATGTTGAACTTGTTTTTTTATTATTTTTTTTTTTTTTTTTTTGGAAATTGTAAATTATTGATAAAACCCTCAACCCTTTTTCCTTAATTACCATAAAACTTTTGGAAAAAAGGTATTAATAAAACTTGTATAAAACCCTTATACCCATTTTCTTTAACTATCATAAAACTTTTGGGCAATAAAAAAAAAAAAAAAAAAAAAATATCAATAATATTTTTATACATAATAAAAACAAAACAATTTTAGTCTAAATTGGTGCAAGCCACCAATTAATTATTCGACAGTATCGATCCCACATCCAAATGTAAATAAAGATAAAAACTATATAATTGGTTAAATGCTAAAAATGACTATAGTTTTTTTTGACTTCTATTTTTAGCATGCCCATATAGCCTTTATCTAATTATACCTAATGCAGATTAAAGTCCTTATTTACTTCCAAAACGGTGTCTAGAAATTAATCAACTGAATAAATAGAACAAATTATACGTTTGTACACAGGTGAATGACTATAGTTTTTTTTTAAATTCTATTTTTAGCATGCCCATATAGCCTTTATCTAATTATACCTAATGCAGATTAAAGTCCTTATCTACTTCCAAAACGGTGTTTAGAAATTAATCAACTGAATAAATAGAACAAATTATACGTTTGTACACAGGTGATACAATGGCTAGAAAAGATGGTTATATGTATTTCATTATTATTATAAGGCATACTGAAGTGTTTATCTTATAATGTAAAACTATCATTTTAATAATCTATTACAGGATGTAAGTCACCTACTGTTTATTGGAAATATATCACAAAATCAACACAGCCGTACAGTAAATTTACTTTTTTCATCTTAACTTAATGTGTAAAATAAGACACATTATGATTGTAGTATAAATTATTTTGCTGCTGTTCTACTATTATAGAAAATTAAACATCCGTACTATTTTTATTTGAACAAAATTTAACTACTCATACTACTTGTGTATGTTTATCTATATATGCTTTACAAGGTTTAAGCTGCAAGCATGTGTATATGTTTTATTGAAACTGCTTTATTTTTACACTTCCTTTGTTAGGGGTAATAAAAGAACTACACTACTAAATTATCTGCTTGTATACATATTTGTTAAGCTTAGATATGAATGTAATTGGTATTTGCAACACATGGAAGTTGATGTAAATGTTTTTACTATATCAAGATAATGTTGTTTCTTTATTTATAATTGTTAGTACATATGTATTTGTAATAAACGTGCGTAAAGGTTGCAGATTTAAGAAAATAAATATGTTTTGATAAGTTTAAGCTTTCCTTGCAAAATTATTGCGTATTGTGTTAATATTAAATTGATAAATATTTGAAAAGCATGCAGAAGAAACTGACTGTCACAATCTGTTTTCTAGAAGTATTTGTGTTGTTAGGCTACTTATTTTGTGAATCATGGAGATTAAAAAATTAAATAACCTACCTTTTGCTCATTTGCGGCTCATTATTACAATAATTTTGTGAAACCTATTACACGTATATTTGAGGACACATTCTTTTACAATATAAATCTAGGTATTTATATATGAACAGAAATAGCTTGCAAATATTCAATACTGATTTACTTATGATCTAAGTTCATACGATACATTTGTAAGCAGTTTTTATATCTAAGAATAAGTGTTTTTGTCTCATCTCAGTATTTTATGTTATGTTCACCATCAGATGTGATTAGGTGATACACCACTAATGCAATAGTATGTAAGCTACCATATCTGTTGTGAAATCATGTATGTTGATGTATGTCAAACTCATTGTTTGATTGTAACCATATCTGTTGTAAAATCATGTATTTTGATGTATATAAAACTCATTGTTTGATTGAAACCACAATCATTCCACATACCTTGAACCTCCTTTTGTACATTGTGTTCTTGTTACATTGTATGTTTGTGTTTAATTTGCTGAATTACTTGCATCATAATTTAAAAGATAGAAATGTTGTATATTTCCTACCAAAATATCTGTTTAACAATATATATGTAATGGCACATTTTTTCATCATACCGTTATTTAAATGGATAATCTAAAATTAATGTCATACAACTGTAGGGGTCTCAATAACAGTAAAAAACGAAGAGATGTCTTTGATTTTTTAAAATCAAAACAAGGACATATTTATTGTCTCCAAGACTGTCATTTTACTCCTGATATGAAAAATAAAATATACTCAGAATGGGACGGGGAATGTTATTTTAGTTTTGGGCTTTCAAATTCAAGAGGTGTTTGCATTTTGTTTAGAAAAAACTTACCAATCACATTAAATAAAATTGAAAATGACTCTCGTGGTAACTACTTATTATTGGATTTGACATATATGACAAACAGGTTTACCTTATGCACATTATACGGGCCTAATAAAGATACACCCATCTTTTTTACAGACCTCTTAAAAAAAAGAATAGATTTTCAAAATGACGAATATATTATATGTGGAGACTTTAATTGTGTATTAGACGTTAACTTGGACTATCTAAATTATACATCCATTAATAATAATAAAAATGCAAGAAAAACACTGCAATCTATTATTAGAGATAATAATATCATTGATACTTTCAGATATCTAAACGGCACTACCCAACAATATACATGGAGACGGTTAACACCATTACAGCAGGCTAGACTTGATTTTTTCCTTACTTCTAATAGTTTGTCTTCTAAAATTAGAAAATCTTCTATTGATTCATGTTATAAATCAGACCATTCAATTATTGACTTAGAACTAAGTTTTGAGGATATAGCACATGGTAAAGGGCTCTGGAAATTCAACAATTCACTGTTAAAGGATATTGACTATTTAAACTGCATTAATACTTTGATAGAAAATGTTAAACAACAATATTGTATTCCCATCTACAACATAGAAAACATAGAAAACATTGACAACAACAACTTACAGTTTGTTATCAATGACCAGTTATTCCTGGAAACATTACTCATGGAAATTAGAGGAAAAACTATTTCATTCTCATCATATAAAGCTAAACTGAACAAAAACCATGAATCTAATTTAATTAAAAAAATTGATATACTTCAAAAATCATTAACTGTTACTAATTCAGAACAACTTCTTGACCTTCAAAATGAATTAGAAAATGTAAGGGAAAATAAACTTAAAGGGTCTCTTATTCGAGCTAGAGCTAAATGGATAGAAGATGGGGAAAAACCTTCTAAATATTTTTGCTCGCTTGAATCAAATCATTATACAAACAAGTCGATACCTTTTATTGAATTGGAAAATGGTGTAAAGTTGCAGGAGCAAAATGATATTCTAAATGAAGCTGTTTCATTCTATAAAACATTATACAAAAGAAATGACAACGAAATTGAATATGATATAAAATCAGATTTAGCTAATGTTAATATACCAAAATTAAATAAAGTTCAATCTGATTCATTAGAAGGACTGCTTAGTATCGAAGAAGTAACAATAACGCTTAAAAATATGAAACATGACAAAAGTCCTGGCTCTGATGGATTTACTGCTGAATTTTTTAAGGTATTTTGGAAGAAGTTAGGTCATTTCGTAGTAAGAAGTGTAAATTATGCATTTGTTACAAACTCATTGTCTATAACACAAAAACATGGAATTATAACCTGCATTCCAAAAGACAACAAGCCGAGGTGTTATCTGAAAAATCTACGACCATTAACATTATTAAATGTTGTTTACAAATTAGCATCAGGTTCTATTGCAAATAGATTAAAAAAAGTACTCGATATTGTAATCTCTAAAGATCAAACTGGTTTCATTAAAGGCCGATTTATCGGTGAAAACACTAGACTACTTTACGATATTTTGAAATATGCTGAAGATAATAACTTACCTGGATTACTAATGACAATTGATTTCGAAAAAGCATTCGATACTTTGTCTTTTCAGTTTATAGAAACAACTATTAGTTTTTTTAATTTCGGACCAATGCTTCAAAAATGGATATCTATGTTCTTGCATAATACTATGGCCTCCATACAAATAAACGGATTCTTGTCAAACACTTTCTGTATAGAGAGGGGTTGTCGACAAGGAGACCCAATCAGCGCTTACATTTTTATTATATGTGCAGAAGTTCTTGCTATTAAAATAAGGGAAAGCAAAGAAATAAAAGGTATAACAATTAAAGACATAGAATATAAAATATCTCAATTTGCTGATGACACATCTTTATTTCTTGACGGATCTGAACCATCCCTTAATTATACGTTAGACATGCTTCATGAATTCTCAAGATACTCTGGACTAAACATAAACTATGAAAAAACTAACTTAATTTGGATCGGCTCTATGAAGTATAGTACTAGATCAATAAAAACTAAATACAAACTGAGATGGGGAGCAACTACTTTTAAAGTTCTTGGGATAGAGTTTGATATTAACTTAGAAAACATGGTAATGAAAAATATTGAAAACAAAATCGAAAGTATTAAGAGTTCAATAAGTCATTGGAATCGTAGAAATATTACACCGCTGGGAAAGATAACTATTGTCAAATCACTGCTTTTACCTTTACTTAATCATTTATTTGTAACACTACCAACACCAGGAATAGACACCATGAAACAAATTAATCAACAATTTTATGACTTCATTTGGGCAGGACCAAGCAAAATAAAAGCTACTGTAATTGTTAAGGAATATAACGAAGGTGGGTTAAATATGATAGATATATGTTCGTTTGAAAAATACATGAAAATAATTTGGTTGAAGAGATTAGTGTCAGGCGATGGAAATTGTTATTCATTTGTTAAATCGTTTATAGATTTTAAAACACTTTTTAACACTGGTAAAATGTATGCCGAGAAAATATGCCTACAATTGAAAAATAAATTTTGGCTCGATGTCCTGAAAAACTATATATTGTATATTGAAAAGCTGCCAATAATAAATAGTGATGATATTCTGGATATGCCTCTATTTTATAATCATAATTTTAAAATAAACAATATTCACATTTATATTAAAAGTCTCTATGAAAGAGGTATTCGTTTTGTTAGAGATATTATGATAGAAAGAGATTGTTTTATTCCTAAAGAAGTTTTGGATTTACATGTCGGAACAAATGTAAATTTCCTATTGTACCATGGATTAATTAACATAATAAGCAAATATATTGAAAATTTTGAAGATTTGCCAAATGTTTACAATAAAACTCAGGGACCTATATTACCAACTTACATAAAGAAAATAGTAACTAGCCCTAAAGAAGAAAAACATATTTATAAAATATTAATCCAAAACAGTGACATTCCAACTAGTCAAACAAAATGGAATTCAGAATTTTTTAATATTGACTGGAAAAACGTACATACACTTGTATTCAATTTAACTAAGGATACATATATCAGATGGTTCCAATGTAGAATAGTACACAGAATATTGGGAACAAAATCACTTATGTTCAAGATGAAAATTGCTGCTGACAATCTATGTACATTCTGTAACAATGAAGTAGAAAACATTACGCACTTGTTCTGGTACTGTCCATATACCCAAGAAATTGTTAATTTTGCTGTCGAGATTATTCATAGAAGTCGACCAAGCTTACATGTTCAGTTGACATGTCAGGAATTAATACTTGGAATTACAAATTCAAAAATGAATGATTTAAACATTGTATGCCTTGAAATTAAACGGTATATCTTTCATTGCCAGAGGAAAAACAGAAGTCCATCTAAATATGGACTTGTAAATAGTATGAAGCAAACGTTTGAAATATATAAAACTACAATAAAAACAGATGAAGAACTGAGAAACTGGTCCCTTGTCAAAACATTTACAGACATCTCTTATAACGACATAATACTTTATAACACATAATAAATATTGTTTACCACACCAGTATTTTGTAAAATCTGCATTATCAGTGTATTATACCCAATGTAACTCAGCACTTAGGTTATTTTTCTTACGTGCAATATTGTATAGATAGAAGACATACATGATTACATATAAAACTGTATATAGTATGCATGTACAAGTTAGTATTTTTGCAAAATGTTTTGAAATACAAAACTGCAAGTATTGTATATATTGTATATGAATGTATGTTTTGTATGTAGTATGTTTACAATCGTATTTATATACAACCATACGGTACATGTACATACATGAACTACTCTGTCAATAACATGCATGTATGTAATATTATATGGTGAAAATAAAATTTTGCACGAAAAAAAAAAAAAAAAAAAAAACAATACTACCAATGGTCCATTCCATGTTTATACTACACGTGGTCCAGCCTACGTTCACACTACCAGTGGTCAGTCCATGTTTATATTACCAGTCCATGTTCACACTACCAGTGGTCATGTCCATGTTCATATTACCAGTTCATATTCATACTACATGTCCATGTTCACATTACAAGTGGTCCAGTCCATGTTCATACTACCTGTGGACAAATTGATGTTCATACTACCAGTGGTCAAGTCCATGATAATAGTACCAGTCCATGTTCATAGTACCAGTTTTTCAGTCCATGTTCATACTACCAGTGGTCAAGTCCATGTTCACACTACCAGTGGTCAAGTCCATGTTCTTACTACCTGTCCATGTTCACATTACAAGTGGTCCAGTCCATGTTTATACTACCTGTGGCCAAATCCATGTTCATAGTACCAGTGGTCAAGTCCGTGTTCATACTACCAGTGGTCCACTCCATGTTCATATTACCAGTGGTCAAGTCCATGTTCATACTACCAGTGGCTAAGTCCATGTTTATACTACCAGTGGTCCAGTCCATGTTCTTACAACCAGTGGTCCAGTCCATGTTCATATTACCAATAGTCAAGTCCATGTTTATACTACCAGTGGTCAAGCCTATGTTCACTCTACCAGTGCTTGTTCACACTACCACTTTCTTGTTTGTATATAATAAAAAAAAATGTTGAGGTCAACTGCAGGTGTGTATCTTGTCTGATTTCAGATTTTTCATTTGTATTGAAAATGGAGACGTCGCCTCAGTTGATAAGCTGCTCAAACATAAAGACTTTAAATACTTTTTGGAAGAGAATGATCAACTTTCTTTGGCATTCTTAAAAGTGATATTGCTCAACAATATTCCACTGATGGATGTGCTGATTAATCATGGAGTCGATGTAAATTTATCAGATTTTTCCTTTTCCGAGAATGGTATTATGCATGCAACTCGCTACGGTCACAAGGAAATACTTTTGAAGCTGATTGACTATGGTGTCCATTTAAATCACCAGAGTGGCAATGGCTCAACCGCTTTACATGTTGCTGTGGAAAACATGAAAAGAGACTGTTTAACAATTCTTGTGAGACAGAACGGTGTTGACCTGAATATTCAGGACTGTGGAGGGTTTAGCCCATTGCTCTGGTCAGCAAGACTTCGTGATTGGCAAGCCATGAAAATATTGATAGATGGTGGCTGTAATATTGAAAGTAAAGATTTTAATAAAGGCATAACTGCACTGCATGTAGTATGTGACATTAGCACAGCATTTTGGAAAGGGGAAAGGGCCACACCAACTGATACAGTAAAATGTATTGATCTTCTCACTTGTGCGGGCTTGGACATCAATGCTGGGGATGTTTTTAATAACACTCCATTGATGCATGCAATCAGGTCAAACAATCAGGTTGCTATGAAACATTTACTTAAAATGAACTGTAGCTTTAAAGCAAGCCGAAGATTTGGCGCTAGTTCTGCAAGCACGCCATTTTACTTCCACAAGGACCTAGTTGGTTCTGATTTGACATTGCTACCTTTGTACATGGCTCTTTCAAAGCTACAAATAAAAACGGTTAAAATGCTTTGTTTAGCTGGTGTAAAGTATCACAGACTAGCAAGAGAGGTTGAAGTGATACATTTCATAAGCCTAGCTTACGAGCCCCTGGGCAATGTTATCAATGATCTTGTCTACAATCCCATGTTGTTGAAGCAGTCCTGCAGGAACACAGTCCGCTCTTCGTTGAACATCGATATGGAAACATTCAGAAGATTGAACCTTGGGCTGCCTGTGTCCCTGGTTGACTACATATGTTTAAGTGATATTGATGATTTGTGTTAATTTGTTGTGAAATGTCTTCTGTATCTGTTACCATGCATTATTGGTACAGTCATATCAATTAAATGAAAGTCATATTGTGTTTTGGCGACCAGATCAGTGTTTGTCCGTCTTTGTCTGTCGTCATTATTTGATAATTTAAAAGGGACGTTGTCTTTGAAAAAGTGATCTTCAGCAATTAAAAAGTTATCACGTAATGCATGAATATATTACATTCCGTACTCGACTCAAGCTAAATAGATGGAAAGAGTATCCCGCATAAAATACTGTTATGGTTTCATGCACGGACTAAACCGAATATCATAAGAAACAAATCGAGCGCGTTATTTATGCCAATGATTCATGAGTGTCGGTGTAATGTTTGCGAGCTATATGATGCATTTAGTTTTATTCACATACCGTCCATGCTCTGAGTGAGCCATGGGAATTCCTTCTTCCATTTAGGATCGATGCCAGACTTTCTTTGCTTTTGAGGTGTACCAGGGCTGGATGGAGATGGTGGAACATCCGTCACTGTATAACTCGCGATATCAGTGAGCTTTCGTTTTGACATTGTGACTATTTCGCAATAAATTTGCAGTGTGAATGACTGTGCTATTGTAAAATTTTTCTATATTTTACTGACAATCGTGTCAAAGACTGTCAACCGGCTTCGGGTACCCCATTCCCGACACCTGGTGCTCAAACTGTATCTGGTGGCCCCCAATTTGGGCCGTGTCAGGTACCTCTCTAAACAAACAATAACGGACCAACTAATTAACACATTCGTAGACCCCATATACATGAAACGTTTTTTTGTTTGTTTTTAATTTTAATCTGCAGCATGTGGAAAACAATATAACACATATGAAATATTATTTTAAAATTCAGAATAATATTTATATGAAGGCCATAATTATTAAAATAAGATATGTTTTTGTCATGAGAATTATAAGTCTTATATGCCATTATTATTATTATTACTATTATTCATCTAATACGAAACTGAAATTGGTTTATTATTTGACATATAAAAATGATGTGATGTATTCATGTCTACGTAATAATGTGCGAGCGATACTATTTATCGGCCTGTGAATAAATGATGTTGATTTATAAAAAAATGTATTCAGTTGATTCATTCAAGGCTTCAAACAAAACGTAGCGTTTGTATTGTCTTGAAACGATTTATTTTAACGATACTGTAGCTGGAATTTTCAAGCGTCTTATCATCTTGATTGAGTGTGTGTGGTACATTTTTATCGAGTGCACCGGGATTCTCTCCCATATGGCCATCGCCCCGAGAAGACTTGTTAGTTGGGTTACGGGGGATAGTGCAAGATACAGGAGACGCCCCGTTCCAGAGACGACCCTGGGTCTTTTAGTGCCCGGTGTGAAGCACCTAGTACACGGCACCTCGGTTTAACGTCTCATGCGAAAGACGAGTTAGTAGGTTAGAGTGTAGCGGGGGCTCGAACCTGCGACCCCTGAGTTGTGAAACCAGGGGTGCGTTACCACTAGACCACGGATCCGCCACATCTCGATTGACAAACTATCAAACGTAATTAACTCCGCCTGGAATAGGGACAACCCTGTTAACGCGCGTCTGATTGGCTAGCTATAGTTCTAGGGGCGGAGTAACACGTTCAGACGATGTCCAGACGCTGTCCTGCTGTGCAGTTAAGCTTTATTAACACATCGAGACGCCGATTAGCGGCGATGACGCGTGTGTTTAACGAGCGGTTTAATGCTTGTCGCTATGAGATAAAAGGGTTGTGGGCAAAATTAAAGCATGTCGACAAATAGGGTTCTGCTTTGAAGGCTTGTCGGCGCCGACAAGCGATACGGGCCTGCGGGAAACCCTGCGGAGAAATCTTGCATGAGCATTTGTGCTTTTGTTTTCGTGACAGCAACGGCAAGTTTTGTATTTATTAATGTTTTAAGACATTTTATGAAAAATATGCAACAGTCAGTCGACCTTAAATTGAATTAAGAACATATACGAGAAGTAGGGTCCAGAAAATCTCCGTTTTTGAAAATTTTACATAAAAAATTCTGACCCATGGTCGCTAGACAACGAAGCAACAAACGAAGAAAAGTCACCTAAAAAAATCAATGTTACACAAAAACAATACCCATACTCGAACTATAAGACCCATGCCCCACAGCTCATTTGAGTCATTTTTCCAAGTAATTAATAACAGCTAATGGTCGGATTCTTGTTCGGACAATGACTTTGTCCAGCATTAGAGGATTTTCAAATAACTTGGCAGAAATGTTAAGCATAATGAGACAGTGTGTCGCGCGCAAGAACCACGTCCCTAGGTTTAAGGTTAAGGTCACACTTGAAGATCAAATACAAGAATTTAAGCCATAGACCCTGTCCAGAGCATAACTTTGTCCAGCATTGGAGGATTTTCAATTAACTTGGCAGAAATGTTAAGAATAACGAGACAGTGTGTCTAGATTCAAGGTCAAGGTCACACAAAAAAGTCAAAGGTGAAATATAACAATTTAAGCCATAGACCCTGTCCGGAGCATAATTTTGTCCAGCATTGGAGGATTTTCAAATAACTTGGCACAAGTGTTAAACATGGTGATATAGTGTGTCGCGCGCAAGAACCATGTCCCTAGGTCCAAGGTCAAGGTCACACTTAAAGGTCAAATATAAATATTTGCCATAGAAACTGTCCGGGCATAATTTTGTCCAGCGGGAAAGGAATTTCAATAAATTGGCATAAGTGCTAAGCATATTGAGACGGTGTGTCGCGTGCAAGAACCATGTCCCTAGGTCCAAGGTCAAGGCCACACTTAAAGGTCAATGATCACAATTTTAGCCAAATACCCTGTCACGAGCATAATTTTGTGCAGCATGGAAGGAATTTCAAATAACTTGGCACAAGTGTTAAAGCATGATGAGACGGTTTGTCACGCGCAAGAACTTGGTCCAGTGTCGAGGTCACACTTAAAGAACAAAGGTCAAATATAAGAATTTAAGCCATAGACCCTGTAAGTATATTTTTTTGCAGCGGGAAAGGAATTTCAAATAACTTGGCAGAAGTGTTAAGCATGTTGAGACGGTGTGTCTCGCACAAGAACCATCACTCTAGGTCCAAAGTCAAGGTCACACTTACAGGTAAAATATACGAATTTAAGCCATAGACCCTGTCCGGAGCATAATTTTGTCCCGCATGGAAGGAATTTCAAATAACTTGGCACAAGTGATAAGCATTATGAGGCGGTGTGTTGCGTGCAAGAATCAGGTGCCTTTGTCTAGGTCAAATGTCCAGTATATGTATACATGTTAAGATTTATAAAGAGTTTTTGTCAGGACAAAAACTATTGGTTGAAAATTTGTGTTTCCTCAACTTACTTCACACACTAAGAGAATACATTAGCAGAAAGTACAATTATATAAAAGTTATATAAAAGTACAATTTTCCTTTTGCAAACTATTTTGTATGCATATAGATAAAGCGGGGCCAGGGAGAACAGGCTGCAAAGATGGGGGCATCCGTGTCTGTGGACACATTTCTAGTTAATAAAATGCCTTAAAACATGAATAAAAATAAAACTTCGCCGTTGTTGTCACAAAAACGAAATGCGCATGCACGATTTATCCGAGCCACCAGCTGGTGCCACATGGGAGCGTTTGATGGCCGTGAGACCGATTTTATAGATACTCGCAAACTATCGAAGCTCCATCTGATCTAGCGTGAGACATCAACCAACATGAAGATCATACATATTAGTGGATCTTCTCCAATGGTCTACGTTTGTACAAACTAGTCCTAATGGAATAATATTGAAATGACACAACACATGGATTTGTTGTGAGTTCTGAATTTCACTGTGTGATACTGTTCCGAATTTTTAAGCCCCAACATTTATGATCAGTAAATCTGTTTGGTTAATTTCATTACAATTATTTTACATCAATATGTAGTTGTTGTATTTCTGGGTTAGTAGACTTTCTGATCTATATGTACTGTTGCATACAAGTGACTGGTCTTATACACAAGACAGACTGCATAAAGACTGGCAATGACAAAGATCATACTGTTGTAACAGGTATGGGCCAGTTCTTACAAATATGAATAAACTTAAGATTATAACGAACTTGCATAAATCATCAGGTTCATTGTCTTGCATATTTATTTAATGCAATGGCTTACCTTTGCTCATACCCTAATCACTTTAGACCCAATGTGCTTGGTTCTGGTGTATTTGTGGGCTATAGAGGCCTGGGCCTTCTTGATAATTTTGGGGAATTTGCTAAGTTCCCAATAAATATTTATCTGGAGTAACAAGTCAGTTTTGATAATGGCCATGTCACTTGTCTACAAATTGGCTGACTCCAGCCAGATTACTTTTAATGTTTACCTGGAAATTGTCTGGCGCAACACAGATTAAGAATCATTTGGCACCACTACGAACACCTCATTAATATCACAGAGGCATTATCAAAACATGGGACAAGATCCGAATGGACACCACCCAAAACTGACGAAGACGTTGTGAAAATCATGTAAACAATTCGTCGAATATGTGGTCTATCCTGCACAGTCAATTTTTGTTTACAAACACAGGACCATAACTTGGGGTTTATAAAATGATTTGGCCTATACTCACTCGACTTTGCCAGATACATTATGATTACAGTCATACCGGTACATACACAAGGCAAGTTTGGTCACGATTATAGGCCCGGCTAGCTCAGTTGGTACAGCGCTGGACTGTCAATCCGGGGATCGTGAGTTCGAATCCCAGCCTGGCCACATAACTTGTGTGGGGATTGGTCATGAAATTATTTCTACGGCCATTCTCCCCCTACCTCTGATTCAAGTAGGGCAGCTGTCAGTTACTGACATAGGTATGTGCACTTAGTACTGGTAACCGCTTAGCTAAGCTTGCCCAGGAAAAGTGTGGTTAGGTTAACTGACCGCCGTGATATGACTGAAATACTGTTAAAAAAACGGCAAAAAATCCAAAGAAACAAACAAAGACGCCTGTTGTTGCATAACAAGAGATGTTTGTAAAACATTTATGCCCCCCGACTTGCAGCCAAGTTGTGAATATGTGCAATTGTTAAGAAATTGTATAAATATGCAATCCACAGCGAGGTCTCGATATATGGAATCTATGTATGAAGTTTCATTAATATATCTCGATGCGTTCTCAAGTTATTGAGCGGAAACTATTTTTCTATTTTTAATAATGGTGACCTTGACCCCACCCACCCCATATGCAATCTCAAGCAAGGCTTTGATATAAGGTATATATGTATGAAGTTTCATTAAAATATCTCAATGCGTTCTCAAGTTATTGAGCAGAAACCGTTTTTCTATTTTGAGTTATGGTGACCTTGATCTTGACCCCACCCACCCAATATGCAATCCCAAGCAAGGTCTCGATATATGGTATCTACGTATGAAGTTTCATTTAAATATCTTTATGGATTCTAAAGTTATTGAGCGGAAACCGTTTTTCTATTTTAAGTAACAATGACCTTGACCCCACCCCCCCCTCTATGCAATCCCAAGCAAGGTCTAAATATAAGGTATCTATGTATGGAGTTTCATTAAAATATCTCAATGCGTTCTCAAGTTATTGAGCGGAGACCGTTTTTCTATTTTTAGTAACGGTTACCTTGACCTTGACCCATATGCAATTCCAAGCAAGGTATCGATATAAGGTATCAGTGTATAAAGTTTCATTAAAATATCTCTGTGTTCTCAAGTTATTGAGCGGAAACCATTTATATATTTTTAGCAACAGTGACCTTGACCTTTGACCTGTTGACCTCAAAATGTATAGGCGTCTTCCTTTGCTCGCAAGTAACCAGCATACCAACTTTCATGAAGGTAGGTCAAAGCGTTCTCTAGATATCGTGCGGAAACGAAATGGTATACGGACAGACCGACCCACCGACCGACCGACACACCGACGGACAGGGGGGAATAATAATGCTCATATTGGACCTTTGACCATATTTGACAAATAAGTGCGGCCTTGACCTTTGAGCAAGGAACATGTGTCTTGTGCAAATGGAGAACATTTGTGAAAACTAAAACTACAAACCGCAAATGAATAATGTCTGGTCTGGACAAGCTGTTTTATGTCCATATTTGACCTCTGACCACTAAGTGTGACATTGACCTTCTACCTGAACATTTTTGGCAAGTTATTTTTAAAATTCCCTGATGGATGATGAATAAACTGTCAGGACAAGCTGTATTATGCCCATATTTGACCTTTGACCTCTTAAGTGTGATCTTGACCTTTGAGCTAGGGACAAAGGTCTTGCGTGCGATACACAGTCTCCACATCATCATGGACATTATTTGTGGCAAGTTATTTTGCAATTCCCCAATGAATGATTAAATTACAGTCTGGAAAAGCAGTGTTTAACCCATATTTGACCTTTGAGCTAGGAACACAGGTCTTGCGTGCAACCGTCTCCCATGTGAACATTTGTGGCAAGTTTTTTTTTTAAATATTCCCTGATGAATGATGAATTTACAGTCTGGACAAGCTGCATTATGCCATTTTTGACCTTTGACCTCTAAATGTGACCTTGACCTTTGAGCTAAGGACACATAATTGCATGCAACACGTCGTCTTCACATGGTGATTGTTTGTGGCAAGTTGTTTTAAAATTCCCTGATGAATGATGAAGTTACGATCTGGACAAGATCGGACAGACGCACGCACTCATGTTAAAATACCGAACTGTCATGGTGTAAGCGGGTTCGACAAAAATGTCCATCTTGCACAAAGTGCATTTCTGCATTGTTTTCTTATGAAAAAGGGGGGGGGGGGCAATGTTCCTGGTCTGATCTGATGGTTATATAAAAAGTTGAATCACTCTAGCAGTAATACTTTTTGAGTAACGCGCAAGACAAGTCCATAAATGTCATTTTTTCTTTAAAACAGGGCCATAACTCGGCTGATGTCGAAAAAAAACTGCACTACAATACCCAGGTGCACAAGTTCACATGCTGGTTCATATGTTTATAAAGTTTCATCACTATAGCAGTAACACTTTTTAGTTACGCGCAACACAAGTAAAAAAATGTCTTTTTTTCAAAAAAATGGGTCATAATGCTGCTGAGGTCAGAAAAAAGCACCAAAATACCCAGGTGCACAAGTTCACATGCTGATTAATATGTTTATAAAGTTTCATCATGAAAAAGCAGTAATACTTTTTGAGTTACACGCAACACAAGTCCAAAAATTGTCATTTTTTTGCTAAAAAAGGGCTATAACTCCGCTGATGTCAGAAAAAACTGCACCAAAATACCCAGGTGCACAAGTTCACATGCTGATTAATACGTTTATAAAGTTTCATCACTCTGGCAGTAATACTTTCTGAGTTATGTGCGCCGCAGGTCCAAAAGTGTCATTGTCATTTTTTCCAAACAAGAGGGCCATAAGGCCCTAGGTCGCTCACCTGAGGGGCAAAGGAATTAAACTGTTATGAGCAATTTACATGAAGATTCGGCTAAAAATGTGCCTCTAGATTGTTCGCAAGATTGTTTGTTTAAATTTGGCCTGGTGACCTAGTATTTTACCACATCTGACCTGGGTTCGAACTTGTCCAAGATATCATTGCGACAAATGTTCTGAGAAAGTTTCATGATGATTGGGATACAAATGTGGCCTCTAGAATGTTCACCAGCTTTTTTAAAGTTTCAATATATCCATATATGGAAAACTGCCCCCCCCCCCCTCCCTGGCGGCCATGTTTTTCAACGGACCATTTTCTTACTCAGCCAAGATATCATATGAACAAATGTTCTGAGCTAGTTTCATATTAATAAGGAAAAAAATGTGACTTCCAAAGTGTTCACAAGCTTTTTTTCTATAGCCCAATTACAAAAACTGCCCCCCCCCCCCTCTGGCAGCCATGTTTATTGTTTAGAGTGTTCACAAGCCTTTTCCTATAGCCATATAAGGAAAACTGCCCCCCACCATGGTGGCCATGTTTTTCAACGGACCGGAACCATTTTCTAAATCGACCGAAATATCATAAGAACAAAGGTTCTGAGCAAGTTTCATGTTGTTTGGGCAAAAAATGTGACTTCTAGAGTGTTCACAAGCTTTTCCTATAGCCCTATAAGGAAAACTGCCCCTCTGCCTGGCAGCCAGGTTTTTCAACAGAACTGAAACCATTTTCGATCTCAGCCGAGATATCATAAAAACAAAGGTTCTGAGGTAGTTTTATGTTGATTGGGCAAAAAATGTGACTTCTAGAGTGTTCACAAGCTTTTTCTTCAATTTGACCTAGTGACCTAGTTTTTGACTCAAATGACCCAGTTTCGAACTCGACTGATATATCATTGGGACAAATGTTCTTAATAGGTTTCATGAAGATTTGCAAATAAATGTTGCCTCTAGAGTGTTCACAAGGTAAATGAAGAAGACGCAACACAGACGACAGACAAAAGGCGATCAAAAAAGCTCACCAAGAGCATGTTGTTCTCAGGTGAGCTAAAAAGGGCCATAAACCCACTGATGTCGTAAAAAACTGCACTAAAATACCCAGGTGCACAAGCCCCAATGCAGATGAATATGCTAATAAAGTTTCATCACTCTAACAGTAATACTTTTTGAATTACGCGCGACACAAAAATCCGACGGACGGATAGATGGTCGGACAAGGCCAAATCTATATGCCCGCCCCCTCTAAAGTGGGGAAATAACAAGAGCTGTCAGAGGACAGCAAGCTCGACTTTTCTTGTGCTTGTCATAGTTACCGGCATGTTTGTTACAATACAAGAAACATGTAAATTCCACGATAACCAAATTTTCAAACGAAATGAATCAACGTCAGCACATCAATAAAATTATTAGTAATGGTAATCTTAACCTTGACCCCACCCACCCCATATGCAATCCCAAGCGAAGTCTAGATATAAGTATGTATGTATTAAGTTTCATTAAAATATCTCAATGCATTCCTAAGTTATTGAGCAGAAACCATTTTTCTATTTTTAGTAACAGTGACCTTCACCCCACCCACACCATATGCAATCCCAAGTGATGTCTTGCTATAAGTTACTTATGTATTAAGAGTTATTAAAATATCTAAATAGGTTCTCAAGTTTTTGAGCGGAAACTGTTTTTCTATTTTTAGTAACAGTTACCTTGACCCCACCCACCCCACATGCAATCCAAAGCGAGGTCTCGCTATACGATATCTATGTTTGAAGTTTCATTACAATAGCTTAATCCGTTCTCAAGTTAGAGAGCGGAAACAAAAAGTTGATAAACTAGGTTACCGAAAAACTTGAACCTGTCCATATAGCTTATACAGGGTATGTAAAATTTCTAAGTGTAAAAAGGCCCATAATTTTGACAAATTTCAAACTAGAGTTATCAAAATTGACCTATGAGTTCATTTTAATATAGGGAATAAGTGTTCTAAGTTTGAACGAAATCACTCAAGCCATTCCTGAGAAAGCAGCTTACAGAAAAACTTTAACCTGTCCATACAGTTATATGTAAAATTTCTAAGTGTAAAAAGGCCCATAATTTTGACAAATTTTAAACTAGTGTTATCAAACTTGGCCTAATGGTTCATTTTAATGTGGGGAATAAATGTTTCAAGTTTAAATTAAATCCCTCCTGCCATTCCTGAGAAACTAGCTTACCGAAAAACTCAAACCTAGCTTGGACGCCGACTCCGACGCCGGGGCGAGTAGAATAGCTTGCCTTTTCTTCGAAAAGTCGAGCTAAACAGCTGGAAATTGCAATTGAATTAAAAAAAATCAGGTTAACTCATTCGGAAGCTTTATGGCCAAAATACCTCATTAACATTAAAATACTTAAGACCTCATAAACAATACAAGCGGGCCAAACTGGCATGGGTCGCTCAGTTTTATGAATCACACTGGCATGTAAAAATTGAATGGCGTGTTGTAACATGTTTGAAGTAAAGTTGCCAATGAACGACCACTGGCTTCATGTTTTAGCGAATCAAAATACTTTGGGGGAATTTGATATCTTGAACTCCAAACAGTTCTTTCCGACAAGAAGCTTTTAAATGTTTTATATAGCCATATAAGCAAAACTGCCCCGCACTCTGGGGGCACGCTTTTTAAAGAATCAAAATAATTTGAAGTAATTTGTAAAAAGGTCCGCCAAGAATATTCCTGTGAAATTGTTTCGAAATCCAGCCAGTGGTTTTGGACAATAAAATGTTCAAAGTTTTCAATATAGTCATATAAGGAAACTGCCCCGCCCCCTAATAATCTAAGAAATTTGGTCAGCCAAGGAATGTTCCTGTAAAATTATTTCAAAATTCAGCCAGTGGTTTCGGACAAGAAGATTTTTTAAGTTTTCAATATAGCCATATAAGGAAAACAGCCCCACCTCCTGGCAGTCATGTTTTTTAACGAATAAAAAAAAAAAAGCAATTTGGTAGAGGGTCATGCAAGGAACATATCTTTGAAATTATTTTGAAATCCAGCTAGTGGTTGAAGACAAGAAGATTTGTTTAAGTTTTCAAGTTTATTTTTAAAGCTTTCTGGTTGGCAACCAGAGTTTTCCATTTATTCAAATGAATTGAAGAAATTTGTTACAGGACCATCCCAGGAAGTTTCCTGCCAATTTTTTTTTTAATCTGCCAAGCGGTTTCAGAGAAGTTGTTTAAGTAAACTGTTGACGATGATGATGAGCGACTACGACGGACGCCAGCCGGTGACTGACCACAATAGCTCACCCTTGATCACAAAGGTGCTCAGGTGAGCTTAAAGTGCTATCTGCACCATCCTAGTTTTAACAATACATGAACTATTACAGAACTTTACATATAATTCATCAATCAGATTAAGTTTAAGTATGGAAAATCTGACATCAAGCCTGTTAACAAAATGTTTGATCTAGTGACCCCACACGGCAAATACCAAAATGGATTCTAATTCCAAAACGTAATGTTGCCCTACGCGATGATGAAACAAGAGGGCCACGATGGCCCTAGGTCGCTCACCTGAGTTTAAGGCATCATAATGGCTCATATCAAGAGGGCCAAATGGCACTTAACCACTTGCATGAGTATAAAGATATGGGCCTTGCAGTTTCAGGAGCAGATTTTAATAGTCTATATAAACCATGTAACCCACAGGGCATGACCACTTTCTACTCCAGGGGCATAATTTAAACAATATTTGTAGAGGACCACTATACAAGTTTTATGCCAAATGTGAATCCTCTGGGCCTTGCGGTTTCAGAGGATGAGATTTTCAAAGCCCACTTCCTACATAAGTCTATAGCAACCATGTGACCACAGGGTGTGCCTTCTTTTACTCCAGGTGCATCATTTGAACAATGTTTGTAGAGGACAACTATACCATGTTACATACAAAATATGAAACCTCCGGGCCTTGCAGTTTCAGAGAAGATTTGTAAAGTCGACATGTGACCACAAACCATACAAACCATGTGACCCCAGGGTGTTGCCTCTTTTTACCCAAGGGGCATAATTTGAACATTCTTTGTAGAGGACCACTATACAATGTTACATACCAAATACAAAACCTTTTGGCCTTGCAGTTTCAGAGGAGATTTTTAAAGTCCACTTGCCATATGTAAGTCTATAGAAGCCATGTGACCCCCAGGTCGTGGCCAGGTTTGACCCCAGGGGCATAATTTGAACAATCCTTGTGGAAGATAACTATACAATGTTACATATCAAATACAAAACCTCTGGGCCTTGCAGTTCAGAGAAGATTTTCAGTCATTTTGCAATATTTAAGTCTATATTAATTATGTGACCCCTGGGGCGTGGCCACTTTTTGCCCCAGGGGCATTATTTGAACAATCTTTGTAGAGGACCACTATAAAATGTTACATACAAAATATAAAACATCTGGATCTTGCAGTTTCAGAGGAGAAGATTTTTCAAGTCAAGTTGCCATATAAGTCTATATAAACCATGTGACCACCGGGGCGTGGTCAATTTGACTCAAGGGACATAATTTGAACAATCTCCGTAGAGGACCACAATACAGTGTTACATACCAAATACTAAACCACAGGGCCTTGCAGTTTCAGAGAAGATTTTTGAAGTCATTTTGTTATTTAAGTCTATATAAACTATGTGACCCTCTGGACGTGGCCAGTTTTGACCCCAGGGGCATCATTTGAACAATCATTGTCGAGGACCACAATGCAATGTTACTTACCAAATATAAAACCACTGGGCGTCCGTGTTTCAGAGGAGAAGATTATTAAAGATTTGTTATTTAAGTCTATATAAACCATGTGACCGCCGGGGCATGGCTAGTTTTGACCCCAGGGCATTATTTGAAAAATCTTTGTAGAGGCCCCCCATACAATGTTACCAACCAAATTCCAAACCTCTGGGCCTGTGGTTTCAGAGAAGAAAATTTTCAAAGTCATTTAGCTACTAGTATTAAGGTCTATATAAACCATGTGACACCCGGGGCGTGGCCAGTTTTTACCCTATGGGCATTATTTGAACAATCTTTGTAGAGGACCACTAGAGGATGCCACATACCAAATATGAAACCACTAGGCGTTGCGGTTTCAGAGGAGAAGATTTTTGCAGAAATTTTTCTATTTAAGTCTATATAAACATGAGACCCCCGGGTGGTGGCCAGTATTGACCCCAGGGGCATTATTTGAACAACCTTTGTAGAGGACCCCTATACAATGTTACCAACCAAATACCAAACCTCTGGGCCTTGCGGTTTCAGAGAAGATTTTCAAAGTCATTTAGCTACTTAAGTCTATATAAACCATGTGACCCCAGGGGCGTGGTCAGTTTTGACACCAGGGGCATCTTTGAACAATCTTTGTAGAGGACCACCATGTTATGTTACATACCAAATATGGAACCTCTGGGCCTTGCGGTTTCAGAGAAGATTTTTAAGGTCATTTTGCTATTTAAGTCCATATAAACAATGTGACACCCGGGACGTGGTAAGTTTTAACCCCAGGGGCATCATTTGAACAATCTTTGTAGAGGACCACTATGCAATGTTACATAACAAATATGAAACCTCTGGGGCCTGCGGTTTTAGATGAGAAGAAAGTTAAAGTCATTTTGCTATATAAGTCTATATAAACTATGTAAGGCAAGTTTTGACCCCAGGGGCATCATTTGAAAATTCTTTATAGAGGACCACTAGATTTTGGATGCAAAATACCAAATATGAAAGCTCTCAGCCATGCAGTTTCAGAGAAGATTTTTTAAAGATTTCACTTTTTAAATCTATTTTCAGTTCTGGTGACCTACATAGGCAGCGCCCGAAACGATTTGAACAAGTTTGAAAGAGGGTCACCCAAGGATCATTCCTGTCAAGTTTGGTGAAAGTCAGCCCAGCGGTTTAGAAGGAGATTTTGTTTAAATGAAAATGTTGACCACGACGGACAAAAGGTGACCACAAAAGCTCACCATGAGCATGTTGTGCTCAGGTGAGCTAAAAATGACAAATACCACAATGGAACCGAATTCTAAAACGTAATGTTACCCTACGCGGTAATGAACAATGACCAATACCAAAATGGAACCCAATTCCAAAACGTAATGTAGCCCTACAGAAGGATAAAAATATGACCAATACCAAAATGGAACCTAATTCCAAACGCAATGTTGCCCTACGCGATGATGAAAATATGACCAATACCAAAATGGAACCTAATTCCAAACGTAATGTTGCCCTAAGCGATGATGAAAATATGACCAATACCAAATCGGAACCTTATTCCAAACGTAATGTTGCCCTACGCGATGATGAAAATATGACCAATACCAAAATGGAGCCTAATTTCAAAACGTTATGTTGCCCTACGTGATGATGAAAAAATGACCAGTACCAAAAGTTTGTTAAGGTACAAGATATTTATCATTTATTTCCATTATACTAGTGGGATATGGCATGATTGTTAAATGAATATTGGAGGTATATGCTAGACAGGTTTAACAGTCAAGGGGTCGTATTTACATGATGCTGTGTGAACGTTGTTTTTATTCCACTCGTACATATTATTTGTGCCACTGACCCTAGTTTGTTGCCTACTATGAGTATTTCTTGGTGGCGCAAACAGTTTTGCTTTTCCAAGTGCAGAAAAATTAAAAAAAAATAATATGATAACGGCTGTATCCACATAACGATAAGTATGCATCAGTTCAAGTATCCCTCCTTGTTGCATGATCTTTATGTTCATTCTTAGTCCACCTTCTGCGTGGCGATAGTTTTCCGTGTAGGTGTGTATTCAGGTGACAACCACAACCCAGTAAGCACAGTGAGGTGGCACACGTGCAGCACGAGACTGCTGATCACAGTGGACGGGTAGGTGTTCCAGCACAGCTCTACCAGGCCCAGAATCAGTATCCTGCAATAGGCACCCACTCATGTCCATGGAAATATGTACAACAAATATACTTAATTGTGAAAGCTTCAGTGTACAAAAATATACACTGATCATTACTCTGTGCTGAACATTACAATTCGTTTGTGAAAGAAAGTTATAGAACAGACACCCTTTACCCCAAAAGGAATTACTGAAAATTCTGGGTTGGAATGTTTGACTTGCGGAAGTGAAATCAAACTTCTTTCTTTAGGTGACTGAAGGCCAGTGTCTCCATGAACACTGTCAGATTATATAAAATCCATGCCACCATGGGGAAACGTTAAGTGAGACATAATAATTATGATACATTCCTCGCACAAACCCATGAGCTAATTAATCAAATTCTGTGCACATCTTGTCGATGTGGAAAACGTGTCTCAAATATGTGGTGACGAAGAGTTATTGCGTGGATATAACAGACATCTTTGACACAAATCTACAGAGAATTATTGATAAACTATTATTGTCACATGAGTGACGTAGTCTAATTCATGAGACGTGCTGCGAATTTAGTGTTACTTTTTATATAGGGCTAAATTCGCTGGAACGTCTCATCGCGGAAAGACCATTTATGTGGTGGAAACCTAGAAGTTTAAATTTTCATAAATTTCCATTATTTGCGACAATTAAGTTATATATCAACGTATTTTACTTCAACAACACCTTAACTGATTAACATGTGCCGAAATTTACCTAGGACATGCGTTTAATTTTGATTGAAACTTTTGTTTAAATCTACATTCATGTACAGACCACCATGTTTACCTTGCCTTGTTTAAATCTTCAAATATGCTTCAACCAATCGGATGACGAATGTAGTTGTTGATAGAATCGAGAGACCAATCGAAATTACGCAAAACCTTCAGCGAAGCAGAATATCGATTAAAGTTTACACAGTGGAGATTATTTTAAAATGCAAAAGTGTGTAGGTTGAAATGGCTCAGGCATGCAAAATGAAAGTGTTTTCATACAAATATTTATGGAACATTAATTAGGAATGGTTTTTCTGTCCAGTTATGTAACTTTTATTGCAATCCGTTGACAATAACTATCTAATTTCGGGACGTGAAAGTAGAGATCAAAATCCTATCGGAACAATATAGACAAAGAAGGAAAACTTTCCACCACAGAAATGGTCCTTCCCCGGTATAGCCAGTCAGCAAACATTGCCCATATAAGAAGTAGCTAAATGTTTGCATAGGGCTTACAAATATAGCTAATGAGTGACGGATATACCCCCACAATATGGCCTTGTCAAAAAACTATGGCATCCATTTGAAACAAATGGACACAATAAGAAAGCTTAAATTTGAGGATATTTAACAGTGTATTTGGATAAATTTAATTATACCCCCACAAAGGAAGTTTAGGGGGGGTATATAGGAGTGAGCTTGTCGGTATGTTGGTTTTGGGTTTCCGGATGATAACTCAAGAAAGGCTTGAAATATTCAAATAATTTTTAGTACACATGTTTAACATCATCGAATACAGGTCAAGTTCGATGTTGGTTACAAACCACTAAATTTGGACAGAGTTATAGTCCCTTTTTGACTTAAAATTCCCTAAAAACATGGTTTCCGGATGATAACTCAAGAAAGGCTTGACATATTCAAATAATTTTTGGTACACATGTGTAACATCACAGATTATAGGTCAAGTTCGAACCAATGTTTCAGAACTGGATAACACAATTTTATAATCAAATAAAAAATGCAGTCCAATTGAACGGGTTTTTGTCAGAATTCTTTACAACAGGATGTGGTTGTCGGCAAGGTGACCCTATTTCACCATATATATTTATACTTTGTGCAGAAATATTAGCTATCAAAATTAGGAAATGTAAGAAAATAAAGGGCAAAAAATTGACAATGAAGAATACAAGATATCAAAATTTGCTGATGATACCTATTTATTAATGGATGGATCAGAAGAATCCTTAAATACTACACTACATTTGTTACATTCCTTTTCACAATACTCAGGCCTGAAGGTTAATTTTGAAAAAAAAAACTCATGTTGTTTGGATAGGGGCTTTAAAATACAGTGCACGATCCCTTAAAACTAAGTGGAAACTAGCGTGGGGATGTACTCAATTTAAATTACTAGGTTAAACATTTGATGTTGATCTATCGAAAATGGTTCAGCTGAATTATAATGATAAACTAGTTAAATTAGAAAATAGCATTGCATATTGGAATAGAAGGGATTTAACTCCCTTAGGTATAATTACTGTTGTTAAGTCTTTGTTACTTCCCTTGTTTATTCATCTGTCTCCTTGCCAAGTCCTCGAAAAGACATTGTCAAAGATATAAATGATAAACTCTACATTTTTGTTTGGCAGTGGCCTTCAAAAATTAAAGCCAAAGTCATTACAAAAGATTTTGATGAAGGGGGGCTAAAAATGGTAGACATAAATGCCTATATAAAAAGCTTGAAATTCTCTTGGGTAAGAAAGGTTATTCAAGGACAGAGCAAATTCACGGCTTTGGCAAGGAAGTTAATAGATTTTAATAAGCTATGTAATACAGATTGTTTAAATGCAATATGTGCTATAAAAGGAATAACAAACACTTTTAGGATTGATGCTTTAACTATATATGCAGAATTTGTTAAATGTATTAGTATTGATTCTGTGGATAAGTTATTATATGCCTTTGTTTTATAACAACTATCTACGGATCAATAACAAATACATTTATTAGTATTGATTCTGTGGATAAGTTATTATATGCCTTTGTTTTATAACAACTATCTACTTATCAACAACGAATACATTTTTTGGAACTATTGGTACAACAATGGCATTCAGTATGTTAAAGATGTTATTAATGACAACGGATAAATCTTGTCATTGCAAGAGGTACAAAACAAAATTAATAGATCCGTAAATTTTTTACACTATGAAGGCTTAAACATAGTTCTTTCAGCGTACATTGCCTCATTGCAAAATATACAACTAGTACATTATAAAGTACGAATGTACCCAGTTTTGTCAACCTATATTAAACCGATAATTGTTAATTCTTGCAACAAGATACTATATAATATGCTGAAATTTAACTCAGAAATCCCAACATGCCATACTAAATGGAATGAGTATTTTGTAAATGATACCATTCTAAGGGATATTGTCCATGGACAAGTGCTAAAAAAAACTAATGATACATATATGCAATGGTTACAGAATAGGATTGTCCACAGAATATTGGGAACAAATTTACTCCTTTTTAAAATGGGCATGCCCGGTAGTAGCGCATGATCGTTTTGCAAATTGTCGGAAGAATCAATTACCCACTTATTCTGGGAATGTAACACATTGCAAACCCTAGCTAAGGATGTTTCTGATAGTTTAAACAAGACGGCCATGATGGCCCAAAGCGCTCACCTGAGAACTGGTACAGATGAAGACCATACTGTTGTGACAGGTTTGAAAATTAACGTATCAGAACAATACACAGAGGGGGTAGGATCAATTTTGATTTCAAACATCAGTTAGTGCAATGGGGTAACTAAAGTATGAGTTGGGTAGTGGATGTGCGTTTTTTTGCTAATGGTTCTCAAATCATTCTTCTCGATATTCTTACCTGACCCTTTTTCATTAAGTCATTGACATTTCTGGAAAATGCACACACAGTAGATTTTGATGTCTTTTTCGCAAACAGTTTTGGAAAACTAGTTGCAATGCGCTAATTGCAATGGCTGTGCTATAAGGTAAAGTTTTGCTTTTTCTTTGATTATTTTCTTTCCAATGATGATAAATGTTGTTAATGCAGGCTCTGAAGACATCAAAGTTGCATGAACAAATAACTGCATGCAAGTCTTGCAACTGTTGGAAATCAAATTTTATCAATCATTTTTTATGGTCATGCGCAAACTGTGTAAGTTTGGTCAACATTGAATCAAAAATCGTGTGTGCAAGCCAATTATTGATCACTTGTTGATGTTTTTTTCCAAAAACAAGGGGCAATAACTCTGGTGTTTCTGGTCCAATCTTGCTTATATTCGCTCCACCTTTAATCTTATGGTCATAGACAAACTGTGCAAGATTGGTGAAGATTGGATGAAAAATGAAGTCTCTATCCTGTATAATGTCCATTTTTGCATATTTTGTTCACAAACAATGGGCAATAACTCTGGTGTTTGAAATACAATCTGGCCCATTTTGGGCGTCTGCTGAGATCTGATGGTCATACACAAACTGTGAAAGTTTGGTTAAAATTGGATGGAAAATCAAGTCTATACGTTGCACAAGGGCACTTTTGCACTTCTTTTGCATGAAAAAGGGGCAATAACTTTTGTGTTACTGGTCCGATTGGGCTCATTATCGAACTCGTTCAAGATTTTATGGTCATACACGTACTGTGCAATTTTAGTCAAGATTGAATAAAAAATGTAGTCTTTATCGCGATAACGGTCCAAAGTGTTGACGGCACCTTGACGACGGAAGGACGGACGACGCTGGAGAAGTCCCCTATACCAATAGCTCACCGAGCACTTCGTACTCAGGTGAGCTGAAAATGCAAATATAAGAATTGAAATAAATTGCAAATTGGTACTGCTTGGTGACACAAAAGAAAACGACAATAGTTTCATTCTTTTCATGGAAATTAAAGAGTACATATTTGCATGTAAAAGGAAAGAAATTATCCCAAAATTTTCAGGTTTAAAAACAAGTCTAAGATTAACTTTAAATATTTATACAAGCACAAAGTATGAATCCAAAAATGATTTCTGTTGGACAGTTATGAGACTTATATGCAATTAGTATGTTAAAATAGTTCATTCCTTTGTTCATTGTTAACTACTTATACAGTTAGCAGTGTTTGTATACATGGTTGAATGTACTGTGTTGTATATATATTGCATACATGGTTTAAATGTACTGTTTTTTTTTATACTTATTTATAGTTTATAGTGTGCATTATATAAGATTTGTAATTTTGACAAATTGTGAATTGATATTACGAATTGAAAAAAACTGTTAAACAGGAAAAAAAAATGTTGGTTACAAACCACTAAATTTTGACAGAGTTATTGCCCCTTTTCGACGTGAAATTCCCTAAAATCATGATTTTCGGATGACAACTCAAGAATGGCTTGACATATGCAAATAATTCTTGGTATACATGTGTAGCATCATAAAATACGGGTCAAGTTTGACTTCGATTACAAACCACTAAATTTTGACAGTTATGGCCCTTTATTTGACTTAAATTCCCTAAAAACATGGTTCCTGACGATATCTCAACAATGGCTTAACATATGAAAATAATTATTGGTACAAATGTGTAGCATCATTAAATACAGGTCAAGTTCGACTTTGGTTACAAACCACTTAATTTTGACACAGTTATGGCCCCCCTTTTTGACTTAAATTCCCGAAAAACATGGACAATAACTCATGACAGGCTTCACATATTTAACTTATTTTAGGTGTAACATCACAAAATACAGATCAAGTTTAACTTTCGTTACTAACCACTAAATGTTCACGGAGTTATGGCTCCTATTGAAATAAAAATTTTCCAAGAACACTGTTGACCATTCACAAATTGAAGCATTCTCTCTGTCAATTTCTTTCGAATGGATGCCATTGTTTTGTGACAAGGCCATATTGTGGGGACATATCCGTCACTCATGTGACAATTCTAGTTTCAATAGGAGCCATAACTCTGTCAACATTTAGTGGTTTTTAACCAAAGTCGAACCTCACCTGTATATTATGGTGTTACACCTTTGGAACAAAAATAATTTGAATATGTGGAGCCTTTCAGGAGTTATTGTCCTGAAACCGTGTTTTTAGGGAATTTAATTTAAAAAGGGGCCATAACTCTGTCCAAGTTTTGTGGTTTGTAACCAAAGTAGAACTTGACCTGTATTTTATGATGCTACATGTGTACCAAAAATTATTTGAATATGTCAAGCCATTATTAAGTTATCGTCCGGAAACCATGTTTTTTTAGGGAATTTCGGTCAAACATGGGCCATAACTCTGTCAAAATGTACTGGTTTGTAAGCAAAGTAGAACTTGACCCGTATTTTATGATGCTACACATGTGTACCAAGAATAATTTGAATATGTCAAGCCATTCTTGAGTTATCGTCCGGAAACCATGTTTTTAGGGAATTTAGGTCGAAAAGGGGCCATAACTCTGTCAAAATTAAGTGGTTTGTAACCAAAATTGAATTTGACCCGTGCTCTATGATGTTACACATATGTTGCAAACATTATTTAAATATGTCAAACCTTTATTGTGAGTCATCATCCAGAAACCATGAAAACCAACAGACCGACAAGCTCCCACCTATATACCCCCCCCCCCCCAACTTTGTTTGTGGGGGTATAATGAGGAGACCACTTACTTGGCAACCTGATGCAGACTCGTCGACCACAGCAGGTAATGGAGGCTATGGAAGTACCAGACATAGAACTGGTAGTGTAGAGAGCGACTAAAGCACACTCCTATAAAGTTGGATGTGAATAATGGCAAAAGTACCTGTAGGATTGGTTAAGGATGTGTCAAATATTGCAAAACATCACAGCTGCAAGTAAAATTTAGTGTTCAAGTCCTTTTATATTAATGTGATGTTATTTTAAAGAAAGTAGTTTTACACTTAATGATTTTATGCTACTATAACATTAAAACATTTTAATAAGCACATTTTAATACATTTACACCATAAGAAAATGAGTGTTAAAGGTCTATTATACATATGTGGACTTTTTTGCTCTGTAATATCATCTGGTGGTGTTGTCGCCTCGTTCAATATGGATTTTGCTGTGCACCATCACATTATATTGCACAGCTAAAAAGTCCATACTAGTTTTATTATATGACTTATACAATAAATGACAGCTGATGACGTTTTAAGAAAAATAACAACACACATTTATTTGTTTAAATCATGATATCAAAACAAAAATATATAATTTATTTACTTCCCTTGTTTTAATTTTAAAGGGAGATAACTGTTTTGCTGCACAAGTATTACCGACTAACCCTTCGGGACTTACCTTACCAAATAAAACTTTGCAGAAAGTGTTTCTAAAGGCCATGTTACCGAACAAAATACAAAAATAAATCATTTTGAAATCTGTGAATTATTAACATTTTGGTAACTTGCTATCATTTATTTTCTGTATGCGATAACTGGTGATGACGCTTGGGTAAACCAGCATGTACATTATAGTATATTCCGTTTGTACAACGTGCTTATGAACAAAGCCTTTCGTAAATAAAAAACCGATTTCGAACGAATAAACACCATAAACGTTCATAAGAACTATTACTAAAATTACGATGTATTGATTTAGATCCCATGGACAGCAATCTCATTAAAATCATCTCCAATCTGACACTATTATATTATCCGCTGACTGGATCTGATGACATCCCATTAGAGGTCAAATTCAGATGACCTCTTCCGGAGCCAATCAAATTGTTGCCTTCAAAATGTTGAGGTATAACTTAAATATAAAACACAAAAACTGTGCATGAAAGTAACGTGAACTTCGGGTGTCTAGTCGCCTAAGGTACCACTTTATCTATTGTTATACACACGAAGATTAACTGTAACTGATTTATTCCCGAGGATCATTTGGAAAAGCATCACTTTTTTTTTAAACCGTGGTCAAACTTTGCTGTGCAAAAAGCAAATTAATTGGGCGCAGCAGGGCTGAGATTTGTATTGTTCGGAAGGTCATTTGAACGTGACCTGTTATACGATGTCTTCAGATCCTGACAACGTTAGGATTTGATTGTAATTAGATGGCATGGAAAGCGGCTTCAAATTAAACGAATCCGCATTTTAAGATAGCGGAAAAAGAGTTACCCGGTAGAGATTTCGGTATTTCCAGTAATTTTGTTCCTGTCTGATTTAATTATATAAATCGGATATATACTTGTAAATTTTGAAAAAAAAGTCATATTCCATTGGGAACCATTATAAGTATCGCCTGTTTGTTGACTTAAACTTTAGTTTCGTAGATGCTTTTGCTTGTGTAATATTTAGCATTCCATATTTTTTGGAAGAAAATCTGTGTCAATATAAGTCCTATGGAAACAAACGAAAATGCCTGCTGCATGGACAAGTGTTGATTCTCCTTTCAAAAAAATTAATGATGATTTATTGCAAACATAATTCCTATTTTTGGCAGTAATAAAAATATGATTATGAAAAGTTAAATTCTATAAATAGGACTACTTTAATGCTGATGGTATATCAATTTGAAGGCACTTACGCTAATTATGAACATTCAAATTGATTGCCTTTTATGGCAGCTTGCATAAATGACCATTTGTGATTAATAAATCTATATTTAACATGTTATAAAAAGGGATGCTTATGTTGTTATTAAAACTTAAAATTGTCTTTAATCTGCACTTATTTACTTGTTTTAATAAGCCATTACATAGTGCCAATAGAAAAGAGTAGGAGAAAAAAAAATCAATAAAAACAAGAAATGTCTTAAAAAAGACAATCGGTGTTAATATTAATATTGAGATGTCATTTTTTGCACTAAATATAATACAAGAGGACCAAGATGATCGGCTACGTGACTCGGACCCCAGATTTTTTGGTCCCAACTAAGGAGACTTCTCGGACCCCAGATATTTCGGTCCCTACTAAGGTGACTTCTCGGACACTTGATTTTTCGGACACCATAAAAAACGTATCGGCCCCAAAATTAATTTGAGATAAAGTCAATCATTATTAATATCTGTACCGTGAATAAACCGATCATATACCATGTTTTCACCAGTTATACATGAATATCCTAAATACTTGTAGGCCTCATTTACGTCAACATAATTGATACATGAATTTGTCAGGCAAATTAAAAAAAATTAACCGTGTCAGAAAATATTAGCGGGAACGAATGAAAATTATTATATACATTATATACATTGTATATCAGACAAGAGTACATAGTTATGTTAAATGATATACTATATGTATCATTAGTATTGCACATATGGTGTATTCATGCTACGCAAATGAAATTACATTTCGACGTATATATGAGACTTCTTTCACCACATTTTACTTATATAAAGATGTTGAACATTTTTATAACTTGAATAACATCTGCTGGAAAAGTTGATAGAAAGGTGCAATTATAAATAATTCTCAATAAAACCCAACCACAAGTCAAGTATAAATTAACATGCACAGTAAGTTTATAAATATAAATTCCCCATTTACCGAAATTCTCGGGTTTAGGCTTCTCCGGAAGCTAATTGATGTGTGTGTTTTAACACAGCTTTACCACGCGCTATTTTCAGAATGATTCACTCTCCCGCTGGAGTGTGTTGTACTCGCTAGAAATAATTCACGGGCCTGACAGTCAGTCACAATGTACAATAATATTTTTACACAATGATAAAATAATAGGAAATATCAGCTCCATCAAACAAAGATCTGATGTTAACTTATTTGTATCAGTGTTACAGTGTGCGCAACAAAACCTATATAAATATAGAATGATGTTTGAATACTGGGCTCTTGCAGCTTGGTTAGTTTGATGATTTGGGAAAGTAAATCTACTTTCAAAATTTGATCACACTTTCTTACAAGAACTAAAGTTTATGTCTTTAACATCATAAATAGTACATTATCTAAGTTAAAATCATGACCTTTATAATAAAAAGACACTATTGTGGGAAGTTAACATAAGACATCAAGCATAGAACATACTATTTGGTCACATTCATGTGTTAAATTCAGTTAACTGTATTTAATACAAAGGTTTTGCAAAGTAACTATCACAGTACACATATGCATTCATTACTGCATCAGTGAATTTGATTTTATCAACCAAAGGCATACTTATCAATAAAATAGTACTGTGTTCATGAGCGCATGGGCACCGTTTTTCCAGACAGTGAAAAAAACTATCCAAAACAATCAGTTTTAAAGGTGAAGTAATGGAAACATGCAACTGATATCATAAATAATGTCTGAATTAAACAAACCTACTTAAAACTGTCTGAATTTCCTAGTTCCTAGTACCCGGTATGTGAGACAAGCGATATAACATGTTTATTTTATTTTTGATGTCTTATTGTAACTTCACGTAATAACTTGGTACAAGAATGGGTAAAACAAAAAGATATGATCTGGTTTCAGCTGAGTTGTTGCCTTGGTAAACGTTGAAATCTTGATGGTTGGTAAATACCTGAAATATAAGACAACATGTTAACACCATGGACATTCTTGTTTGTAACATTTGAGGTCGATTTTTCAATTTAACACAAATAATTGATGGGGACCCATCACATATACTCAAAATTCATCATAAATTATAAATGCACTTAACTCATATTTATTTTTTACCATTATTCAATATATTCAAAAGTACATTCATTAAGGACAAATGATTTACTACCCACTCAATATTTACCGAATATTCACTAAATTTATAATGGATATGCTTCTGTTGCATTTTTTTTCGAATGAACTGGCCTCTATAATTCTCGATGAGTCACTGTTTACCATAACAAAACTAGAATTGTCACATGAGTGACGGATATACCCCCACAATATGACCTTGTCACAAAACTATGGCATCCATTCGAAAGAAATGGACCGAGAGAATGCTTTAATTTGTGAATGGTCAACAGTGTATTTGGACAAATTAAATTTCAATAGCAGCCATAATTCTGTCAACATTTAGTGGTTTGTAACCAAAGTTGAACTTGATCTGTATTTTATGATGTTACACTTATGTACCAAAAATAATTTAAATATGTGAAGCCTTTCATGAGTTATTGTCCATGTTTTTCAGAAATTTAAGTCAAAAAGGGGGGCCATAACTGTGCCAAAATTTAGTGGTTTGTAACCAAAGTCAAACCTGACCTGTATTTTATGATGCTACACATGTGTACCAATAATTACATAAATATGTCAAGCCATTGTTGAGTTATCGCCAGGAAACCATGTTTTTAGGGAATTTATGTCAAATAAAGGGCCATAACTCTGTCAAAATTTAGTGGTTTGTAACCAAAGTCGAACTTGACCCGTATTTTATGATGCTACACATGTATACCAAGAATTATTTTAATATGTCAAGCCATTTTTTAGTTATCGTCTGGAAATCATGTTTTTAGGGAATTTCAAGTCGAAAAATGGCCATAACTCTGTCAAAATTTAGTGGTTTGTAACCAACATTGAACTTGACCTGTATTCTATGATGTTGCACATGTGTACCAAAAATTATTTGAATATGTCAAGCCTTTCTTGAGTTATCATCCGGAAACCAAAAACCGACAGACCGATAAGCTCACTCGTATATACCCCCCCTAAACTTTGTTTGTGGGGGTTTAACTAAGTTACATTTCAGTTCATTGTGGAACCCAATAAACTGTCTGAACTGATGCTTGCACCAACTGAGGGCCAATATGCTGCCACTACTACATTGTGTAATAATAATTTATTTGTAACCAACCTTTAGTCCCTCATACATTGAAATTCCAGATGCAGACTTAAGCAGACTTATCTAAAAACAATTATGGGAACTTTAACATTAATATTTACAAAGCTTTAAACAGTTCGCTTACCTTTTCCATTTATATAATGCAAATAGAACCAACACTGCTATATGTGCGGCCAGTAGTCCCAGGTGAAAATATCTATTCAAGAAAATGTCTTCTGGAAGAAACCTCCAATTTACAGTCCATTTAAAGAAAAACTGTCTGCCCAAATCAAACGACATATTAATGTAACCAAATGGATTTTCCAGCAAGAAAGGAACTGCTAGAAGAACCTGCAAGAAATAAGATGACAATGTGTTGCAATCTGTAGATGCAGAAAAAAAAGCCAACTTAACAAAATGAGTTCCTGCCCTAGTTCAAGATGATTACAAGTTTGCAGGAAAAATAGGGAAAATCATCATCACCATCGGCATTGTCATTATCAAAGTAAAAATATAATAATTATTATAATAACCATGTAGATCTAGTTGTATTAAAGGTGTAATATATAGGTGTTAACATGTACCATGGTTGTCCCAGAATAGCATATAACTGATATCTAGGTAATGCAGCAATACATACATATTAAAAATCAATGCATCTTACAAACCCTGTTAAATATTATGTGTGTACCTTTAAAAAAAGTTATATAATTTTTTAGAATATAATATGATGCCCGCACAACGTCAATGTAAATCTCGTCTTTACGTCATACACTTATTAATTCTTAACATAATGTCTTATTTTATATATAAAAAACCCTCAATAAACCGAACCCTGTCCAAACCGAATACCAAACGATTTTTTCACAAATTTGATCTCATTCAACCTTAAAAAACCAGAATAATCCGAACGGTGAATCCTGTTCGGTGTCACTTGGCGATACCGCGGAAGCGTGAACCCGATAATTGGTGACACAAGTACACACAAAGGGCACACTCGCCGTGGTGATAACGGGGCAGTGGTGCAATTACCGATCAGCAAGTTGGTGCATACGGCAATAGTCATCTTGTGAAAAACAGATTATTCGGTCGTGCTTTATGTTGAAATTTACGTACAATGTAAAAAAAATTATGTTTCACAATAATGTAGTTAATTTATATATATAGTAAATTCTGGCACGGATCTCTTTAAGCCTAAGGCTTGTGATATAATCGAGCTACAATAAATATGTTGAAACTAATCAAAGCAGTCAACAATTGGTGATTTCTTTAAACAAATTTAAATAAGTTATACGTTAAATACATTCATGAATATGTTTGATTGATAATTTGAGTGTCATTTTATGTAGAAATACAATTTTTACTTGCAAATAACTAAAATAATAAACAATTATAAAAGTGTAAACATTAACACGTTGTGTTGTTTTATTATATACTCGAATAAAAATATATAATAGAACATACCTTTTTAAAGGAAAATGAAAAACCCCTGGGTAAACCGAACACCTCTGAAAGCCGAACGATCAACATCTACCAGAAATTAGGGCAAACTTCCCCACCCACTGGCGGCCATGTTTTTTTAACTAATCAAAATTATTTCAAGGAATTTTTGAAATCCAGAAAGTGGTTTCTGACAAGAAGATTGTCAAAGTTGCCTTACCAACCATATAAGGCCAAACTTCCCCACCCCCTTGAGGCCATGTTTTCAATGAAACAAAATTATTTCAATGAATTTTGTAGAGGCCCTACCAAGGAAAATTTCTGTAAAATTATTTCCAAATCCAGGAAGAGGTTTCTGACAAAACTATTGTCAAAGTTGCCATTATAGCTATATAAGGGCAAACTTCCCCACCCCTTGGCGGCCATGTTTTTTATTAAATCCAAATTATTTGCAAACATTTGGTAAAGAGTCATCCAAGGAATATTTCTGCAAAAACTATTTTTTAAATCCAGTAAGCGGTTTCTGACCAGAAGATTGTCAAAGTTGCCTTACCAACATTATAAGGGCAAAATTCCCCACCCCCTGGAGGCCACGTTTTTTAAAGATTCAAAATAATCTCAAGGAATTTTGTAGAGAGCCTCCCAAGGAACATTTCTGTAAAAAGATTTCCAATTCCAGGAAGGGGTTTTCGACATATAGATTGTCAAAGTTGCCAGTATAGCTATGTAAGGGCAAACTTCCCCACCCCTTGGCGGCCATGTTTTTTTTATTGAATGCAAATTATTTGCAAAAATTTGGTAAAGAGTCATTTCCAAGGAATATTTCTGCAAAAACTACTTTTTAAATCCAGTAAGCGGTTTCCCACCAGAAGATTGTCAAAGTTGCCTTACCAACATTATAAGGGCAAAATTCCCCACCCCCTGGAGGCCACATTTTTTAAAGATTCAAAATAATCTCAAGGAATTTTGTAGAGAGCCTCCCAAGGAACATTTCTGTAAAAAGATTTCCAATTCCAGGAAGGGGTTTCCGACATATAGATTGTCAAAGTTGCAATTATAGCTATATAAGGGCAAACTTTCCCACCCCTTGGCGGCCATGTTTTTTATTTTGAATCCAAATTATTTGCAAAAATTTGATAGAGCCATCCAAGGAATATTTCTGCAAAAACTATTTTTTAAATCCAGTAAGCGGTTTCTGATTGTCAAAGTTGCCTTACCATCATTATAAGGGCAAAATTCCCCACCCCCTGTAGGCCACATTTTTTAAAGATTCAAAATAATCTCAAGGAATTTTGTAGACAGCCTCCCAAAGAACATTTCTGTAAAACGATTTCCAATTCCAGGAAGGGGTTTCCGACATATAGATTGTCAAAGTTGCCATTATAGCCATATACTGGCAAACTTCCCCACCCCATGGCGGCCATGTTTTTTAACAAATCAAAATTATTTGCATAAATAAAGGGCCATCCTGGGAACATTTCTGCGAAAACTGTTTTTAAATCCAGAAAGCGCTTTCTGACAAGAAGATTTTTAAAGTTTGCTAGTTTTTAAGCTTTTGGTTGCCATGGCGACCAGAGGTTTTTATATATTGGATTCAATAGAAGGAAGTTGGTAAAGGACCATCGTAAGAATATTCCTGCTAGGTTTCGTTAAAATTACCCCAGTGGTTTCAGAGAAGAAGTGGTTGATGTAAAATTGTAGACGACGAAAAAACGACGGATGGTGACTGATCACAATATAGTGTAGCTCACTCTTGAGAACTTTGTGCTAAAGTGAGCTAAAACAGAATGGTCTGTATGAATGACACAACTTGCATTTTATGTATGCTGCCATTATACTTATTACAAAATAAAACGGCGCGGGCCACAAAGATTTAAATAACATCTGAATTTCACATACATTAAATTGAAATATATTATTTAAGGGACTTAAATGCAGTCTGCTGATGTAAATGTTTCATGTGCACATGATCAAAATAAATACATCATGAAATTATTCTTTGTTTTTACAAATTATAAGGTATTTTGGGACAACCCTCATCTATGTTTCAAATTTCAATGTATAATTTTAGATTAATGCATTTGTAAACTATGGTTACATAAAAAAATATACGTTAGGAATATATTTACGCATCGTCCCAAAAAATGTATCAAGCTAATACTAACTAGCACAAGGTATTGAACATATAATAAAAAAATACCTGAGGTTTTACACATATACCTGGCTAACATGTTAACATGACATGATTTACTGGGATTACACATATAGCTGGCTAAAAACATTACCTGGGGTATTGCACATATAGCTGGCAAACAACATTACGTCAGGCATTACACATATAGGTGGCTAACAACATTACCTGAGGTATTACACATATAGCTGGCTAACAACATTACCTGCGGTATTACACATATAGCTGGCTAACAACATCACCTGAGGTATTGCACATATGGCTGGCTAACAACATTACCTGAGGTATTACACATGATATAGGTGGTTAACAACATTACCTGAGGCATTACACATATAGGTGGCTAACAACATTACCTGAGGTATTACACATATAGCTGGCTAACAACATTACCTGAGGTATTACACATATAGCTGGCTAACAACATCACCTGAGGTATTGCACATATGGCTGGCTAACAACATTACCTGAGTTATTACACACATGGCTGGCTAACAACATTACCTGAGGTATTACACATATATCTGGCTAACAACAATACCTGAGGTATTACACATATATCTGGCTAACAACATTACCTGAGGTACTACACATATGGCTGGCTAACAACATTACCTAAGGTATTACACATATAGGTGGCTAACAGCATTACCTGATGTATTACACATATATATGTCTAACAACATTACCTGAGGTATTACACATATGGCTGGCTAACAACATTACCTAAGGTATTACACATATAGGTGGCTAACAACATTACCTGAGGCATTACACATATGGCTGGCTAACAACATTACCTGGGGTATTACACATACAGTTGGCTAACATTACCGGAGGTTTTACACATACAGCTGGCTAACAAAATTACAGTAAAACCCCGCTAATACGACCACTTGGGGGTCTTAATAAAAGCGGTCTTTATAGCGGGTGGTCATTTTATCGAGGTACGGCAGATCACCGAGTCAGTACATGCATACGTCTG
This sequence comes from Congeria kusceri, assembly GCA_027627225.1. NCBI lineage: Eukaryota > Metazoa > Mollusca > Bivalvia > Myida > Dreissenidae > Congeria > Congeria kusceri. The sequence goes on from CM051033.1 coordinate 41,996,576, forward strand.
TATAATTTTAAGTTTTACTGAAAATATTGAACAGACGAAATTTCCTTTTTTTTTTCAATAAATAAATTTTATTGAATACAAATTATGTAACTTATATTATGAATATGAACTTAACATTCAGTCGCAAATTAATTAAAACTTTATTTGACTAAGTCCATTTAAGGTTCAGCATTCATCAGTGTTACCCACTGGCTGTCAGCTAGTGTCAATTAACGTAATCTAATACACAGTCGATTTGTTAATCCCTTATCAAAACATTTGTACCATTGTGTTTCACACTCTCCTTTTATACCGCTTTAGCAGTTGGTTATTTCCACAACATATGTTGTAAATTTATGATGTTAAGTGTCAACGACCAAATGACACTGGTCGCAATAACCGGGTTATTTTGAGAAGTATTTGGTACTTTCGGTCTGGGATGAGTGGTCGTAATACAGAATAGCGGGGTGCCCGTACAATCAAGGTTTGCGACCATTGAAATATATAAGAAAACAATCGGGTCTTTCAAAGTGTCCTCTTTAGCGGGGTGGTCGTAAAATCAAGGTGGTCGTAAAGCGGGGTTTTGGTGTACCTGAGGTATTACACATATAGCTGGCTAACATTACCTGACATACTACACATATAGCTGGCTAACATTACCTGAGGTATTTCACATATAGCTGGCTAACATTACCTGACGTACTACACATATAGCTGGCTAACATTACCTGACGTACTACACATATAGCTGGCTAACATTACCTGAGGTATTACACATATAGCTGACTAACATTACCTGACATACTACACATATAGCTGGCTAACATTACCTGAGGTATTCCACATATAGCTGGTTAACATTACCTGACGTACTACACATATAGCTGGCTAACATTACCTGAGGTATTCCAGATATAGCAGGCTAACATTACCTGAGGTATTACACATATAGCAGGCTAACATTACCTGAGGTATTACACATATAGCTGGCTAACATTACCTGACGAACTACACATATAGCTGGCTAACATTACTTGAGGTATTACACGTATAGCAGGCTAACAATATTACCTGAGGTACACATATAGCTGGTTAACAACATTACTTGAGGTATTACACACATAGCTAGTTAACATTTCCTGAGGTATTATACATCTATCTAGCTAAAAACATGACATGATGTATTACAGATATAGCTGGCTAACAACATTACCTGGGGTATTACAGATATATGTAAATGTAACAAAGCATAGAATTGCCTTAATACGTTTAAGAGTTTCAGCCTGTAATGTGCTAGAGGACGAATTCCATTTTTTTTTAGGATGTCCAGTATTCACAGATTTTCTTAAACAATATCTAGATAAATACTTCTGGCAAAAGCCAATATGATCAAATATATTGAACTAATAAAATTGACAAACAAAATCAACTGTTAGAAGGCTTGCAACTTATATTGTTAAGGCCTTTCAATTAAGAACACAGTTATATAACGATTGAAGTGTCTCTCTAAAACAATTATAAATATCATGTAAAGCTTTACTTATTAATTGTAATGCCAAAACAAATCTTTATACTATGTGTAAGTATTTGCAGAAAAGTTATGTTTCACTATAAAATATGCATAAAAAATATTTCCCTGTGAATTGATTTACGTTTTAAGGACATACCCATGGACATAATGCTTAAAGTATTAGAAATAAACTATCAAACTCTCATATAGATGGTTAACAACTTTACTTGAGGTTATTACACATATAACTGGCTAACAACATTACCTGGGGTATAACACATATAGCTGGCTAACAACATTACCTGGGAGTATTGCACATATAGCTGGCTAACAACATTACCTGGCGTACTACACATATAGGTGGCTAACAACATTAACTGAGGTACTACACATAAAGGTGGCTAACAACATTACCTAAGGTATTACACATATAGGTGGCTAACAACATTACCTGAGGTATTACACATATAGCTGGTTAACAACATTACCTGAGGTATTACACATATAGGTGGCTAACAACATTACCTGAGGTATTACACATATAGGTGGCTAACAACATTACCTGAGGTATTACACATATAGCTGGTTAACAACATTACCTGAGGTATTACACATATAGCTGACACATATATAGCTGATTAACAACATTACCTGAGGTATTACACATATAGCTGGCTAACAACATTACCTGAGGTATTACACATATAGCTGGCTAACAACATTACCTGAGGTATTACACATATAGCTGGTTAACAACATTACCTGAGGTATTACACATATAGCTGGCTAACAAAATTACCTGCAGTATAACACATAAACCTGGTTAACAACGTTATGTCAGGTATTACATATATAGCTGGCTAATAACATTACCTGAGGTATTGCACATATAGCTGGTTAAACACATTACCTGAGGTAGAACACATATAGCTGGTTAACAACATTATGTCAGGTATTACACATATAAGTGCCTAAGAACATAAGCTGAGGTATTACACATATAGCTGGCTAACAACATTACCTGAGGCATTACAAATATAGCTGGTTAACAACATTACCTGAGGTATTACACATATAGCTGGCTAACAACATTACATGGGGTATTGCACATATAGCTGGCTAACAACATTACCTGAGGTAGTACACATGTATAGCTGGTAAACAAGATTACCGGAGGCATTACACATATAGCTGGCTAACAACATTACCTGAGGTATTACACATATAGCTGGTTAACAACATTACCTGAGGTAGTACACATATAGCTGGTTAACAACATTACCTGAGGTAGTACACATATAGCTGGTTAACAACATTATGTCAGGTATTACACATATAGCTGGCTAAGAACATTACCTGAGGTATTACACATATAGCTGGCTAACAACATTACCTGAGGTATTACACATATAGCTGGTTAACAAGTTTACCTGAGGCATTACACATATAGCTGGCTAACAACATTACCTGAGGTGGTACAAATATAGCTGGTTAACAACATTACCTGAGGCATTACAAATATACCTGGTTAACAACATTACCTGAGGTAGTACACATATAGCTGGTTAACAAGATTACCTGAGGTATTGCACATATAGCTGGCTAACAACATTACCTGAGATGGTACAAATATAGCTGGTTAACAACATTACCTGAGGCATTACAAATATAGCTGATGAACAACATTACCTGAGGCATTACACATATAGCTGGTAAATACAACATTACCTGAGGTAGTACACATATAGCTGGCTAACAACATTACCTGAGGTATTACACATATAGCTGGTTAACAAGATTACCTGAGGCATTACACATATAGCTGGCTAACAACATTACCTGAGGTGGTACAAATATAGCTCGTTAACAATATTACCTGAGGCATTACAAATATAGCTGGTTAACAACATTACCCGAGGAATAACATTACCTGAGGTAGTACACATATAGCTGGTTAACAAGATTACCTGTGGTGGTACAAATACAGCAGGTTAACAACATTACCTGATGCATTACAAATATAGCTGATTAACAACATTACCTGAGGTAGTACACATATAGCTGGCTAACAACATTACCAGGGGGTATTACAAATATAGCTGGTTAACAACATTACCTGAGGCATTACACATATAGGTGGTTAACAACATTACCTCAGGTATTACACATATAGCTGGCTAACAACATTACCTAAGGCATTACAAATATAGCTGGTTAACAATATTACCTGGGGTATTGCACATATAGCTGGCTAACAACATTACCTGAGGTAGTACACATATAGTTGGTTAGGCCGAAAATAAAATATTGTTTGTATCCCCTCCCGCGACCCATGCTAATAAAGGGTGGGTCGCTAGGTCGGAAAAATATTTTATTTTTATACACAATAAGTCATTTTCATTCATGTTTTCCTTATGTTCGAAATGTTACGTTATAGTATAAATTCTTAATGTTTTCGTTGTAGTAGATAAATAACGTTCTGCTTATTTACGTACTACTATGTTCTCATTACCTTACAATAATTTATCAAAATTGAACAAACAATAACATATGTTAAAAACAAGAGCAAATAATAAATTCATAAAAATTATTATATTTATAATTATTTATTTACTATTTAAAAACAAGCATATATATAACAAAACAAATACCTAACGCAAATGCGTTACAAATGATTTGCACCTTAACCAATTAAAATTAGAATGAGGACGTGATAAACTTTCTAACGACGACGCTCATTTGCATGTTGGTAATTTTATGCATTCTCATTGGCTGACTGTTTGGCTCTTGTTAAGCTGACTCCTCCTGCGTCAAGATTTTATCGATAAAGGACACTTGGTGGATAATGGCGAGTTTGTTAATTGCCGGTGGGCGTTCTTTGTCTTTAACAAAACATGCAAATGCAAGCGGAAATGGTTGCGCCCTAGAATCTGACACTGAATGTTATGGCGTCCTTTTCGTAAAAGCATGTGTCAAAATACGCCGAATTACGCGTTACCGAGAACTGTCCGTTTAAGATCATTTTATAAGCGTCTTTTGAAAGTAAGATTTGTACACGCTATTGGATTCTTTTTAAGGATTCGCACCCCCCATTTTCACACAAATAAATAAAATATTGTTTTCTTTGGTCTATAAAAATGTTTGGGTCGCTGGGTTTTACTGGGTCAGTCGCGGGAGGGGAAACAAACAATATTTTATTTTAGGCCTTAACAACATTACCTGAGGTATTACACATATAGCTGGTAAACAACATTAACTGAGGTATTACACATATAGCTGGCTAACAACATTACCTGGGGTATTGCACATATAGCTGGTAAACAACATTACCTGAGGTATTACACATATAGCTGGTAAACAACATTAACTGAGGTATTACACATATAGCTGGCTAACAACATTACCTGGGGTATTGCACATATAGTGAGATACTTCAGTGTTCCCAGGACACCATGTGTAACCAACAGTAAATACAGCAGACCAGGGGCATACAAGAGTATGTTCATCTTCACAGACACACCAATACTGAAAATGTAAACAACTATATGCATGCAAGGATTTTGGTACTTTTGTTAAGCACATGTACCATGCATAAAGATTTGGCCACCATTGCAAAGTTCTAAATTAAATGTTTCATATTTCTTTCTAAAAAAAAAAAAAGAAACATTGAAATTCCACGAAAACCAAATTTTTCTAAAGAAATGCATAAAAGTCTGCAAAATAATGAAAGAAAGTTCTGGGTGCCATATGCATTCCTAAGCGAGGTCTCGTTATAAGGTATCTATGTATGAAGTTTCATTAAAATATCGCAATGCGTTCTCATATTATTGAGCAGAAAACCTTTTTGTATTTTTTGTAACATTGACCTTGACCTTGATCTCACCCACCCCATATGCAATCCCAAATGTGGTCTAGATACAAGGTACCTATGTAAGAAGTTTTATTCAAATATCTTGATGCATTCAAAAGTTATTGAGCGGAAACCATTTTTTTATTTTTAGTAATGGAGACCTTGACCCCACCCATCCTATATGCAATCCCAAGCGAGGTCTCAATATAAGTTATATATGTATGAAGTTTCATTAAAATATCTCGATGCATTGTCAAAGTTACTGAGTGAAAACTGTTTTTCTATTTTTAGAAACAGTGACCTTGGCCTTGACCCCACCCACGACATATGCAATCCCGAGAGCGGTCTCGATATAAGGTATCTATGTATGAAGTTTCATTAAAATATCTTGATGCGTTCTCAAGTTATTAGGCAGAAAAAAAATTCTATTTTTAGTAATTGTCACCACCTTGACCACACCCACCCCATATGCAATCTCAAGCAAGGCTTCGATATAATCCATATATGTACGAAGTTTCATAAAAATCTCGATGCAATCTCAAGTTTTTGAGCAGAAACCGTTTTTCTATTTTTAGTAATGGTGACCTTGACATTGACCTTACCCACCCCATATGCAATCCCAAGCGAGGTCTCTATATATGGTATCTATGTATGAAGTTTCATTAAAATATGTTTATGGATTCTTAAGTTATTTAGCGTAAACGGTTTTTTCTATTTTTAGTAATGGTGACCTTGACCCCACCCACCCCATATGCAATCCCAGGCAAGGTCTCGATATAAGGTATATAATTTTATGTATGAAGTTTCATTAAAATATCTTGATGCGTTCTCAAGTTATTGAGCGGAAACTGTTTTTCTATATTTAGTAACGGTGACCTTGATCCCACCCACCCTATATGCAATCCCAAGCGAGGTCTCAATATAAGGTATCTATGCATGAAGTTTCATTAAAATATCTCGATGCCTTCTCAAGTTTTTCTATTTTTAGTAACAGTGACCTTGACCATGACCCCACCCATTCTATATGCAATCTCAAGAAAGGCTTCGATATAAGGTATATATGTATGAAGTTTCATTTAAATATCTCGATGCGTTCTCAAGTTATTGAGCAGAAACCTCTTTTTATATTAAGTTACGGTGACCTTGACCTTGACAACACCCACCCCATGTGCAATCCCAAGCGAGGTCTTGATATATGGTATCTATGTATGAAGTTTCATTAAAATATCTTTATGGATTCTAAAGTTATTGAGTGAAACTGTTTTCCTAATTTTAGTAACAGTGACCTTGACCCCACCCACCCCATATGCAATTCCAAGCGAGGTCTCGATATAAGGTATCTACGTATTAAGTTTCATTAAAATATCTCAATGCGTTCTCAAGTTATTGAGCGGAAACCGTTTTTCTATTTAAAGTAACAGAAATCTTCACCTTGACCCCACCAACCCCATATGCAATCCCAAGTGAGGTCTTGATATAACGTATCTACGTATTAAGTTTCATTAAAATATCTCAATGCGTTCTCAAGTTATTGAGCGGAAACCGTTTTTCTATTTAAAGTAACAGAAATCTTGACCTTGACCCCACCAACCCCATATGCAATCCCAAGTGAGGTCTTGATATAAGGTATCTATGTATTAAGTTTTATTAAAATATCTCAATTTGTTCTAAACTTATTGAGCGGAAACCGTTTTTCTATGTTTAGTAACAGTGACCTTGACCCCACACACCTCATATGCAATCCCTAGCGAGGTCTCGCTACAATGTATCTATGTTTGCAGTTTCATGACAATAGCTAAATCAGTTCTCGAGTTTGAGAATGGAAACGAAAAGTTGAGAAACTAGATTACCGAAAAACTTTAACCTGTTCATATAGCTTACATGTAAAATTTCTCAGTGCAAAAAGGTCCATTATTTTGACAAATTTCGAACTAGAGTTATCAAAATTGGCCCATAAGTTCATTTTAATATAGGTAATATGTGTTCTAAGTTTGAATGAAATCCCATAAGCCATTCCTGAGAAACCAGCTTACCGAAAAACTTGAACCTGTCCATATAGCTTATGTAAAATTTCTAGGTGTAAAAAGGCCCATAATTTTGACAAATTTTAAACTAGAGTTACCAAACTTGGCCTATAGGTTCATTTTAATGTGCGGAATAAATATTTTAAGTTTGAATGAAATCCCTCAAACCATTCCTGAGAAACTAGCTTACCGAAAAACTTTAACCTAGCTCGGACACCGATGCCGACACTGGGGCGAGTAGAATAGCTTGCCTTTTCTTCGAAAAGTCGAGCTAAAAAGGTATGTAAACTTAAAATTAAGGCATCTTTACAGAATTATCTGAATTTTGCTGTTTTAATTTTACCTTGGACCATTTTATTTATTACCGGTATATCAAATCAATACGACTCTATACCATTATGTGCCATACCTGTAGAGAAGACAGCCTAATGCCCATCTGTCAGTTAGAAAGAAATCTATGGCAACATACAGGAACAGCATCGCAACTGGATCATTAAACATGCGCAGGATGTAGATGGAGTGGATGCGGTATGATGCACAACACATGAAGAAGAATACAAATGGTGGTACCTGGAATTAAACAAAACATTTCATTCAGTACTTCAGACACACACATTCCATTTAAGTAAGAATACTGTTTAGCGAGTATTTGTCGGACAGTAGTATTATCCGGACATTTTTAAATATTCGCGTTTTGTAACCGCTTTTCGTATTTTATCATCATAATACAAATAACGCATATATTTTCAAGTACGTTTCGTTTTTCTTTTAAACTAGTGAGTTCATTTTTGGTAAAACCCCAAATGTTTATGTTGATAGTCTGAAACGCATGCAACTGTCGTTTGGGGAAGTAAAATGACGTGCGCATGCGCGATAAAATCCCAATTTGGGGCCCAGACATGGTTTGTGATAGTTTGGGCTGTCTGCTCATTATAGCAGACGAATTCTGGCAGAACATTATTTAACACGCTACGACGTTAAGGACGTGCCTAGTAGCTACATAGATACGTAACGTCTAGTAAACTCTTTAAAACGTCATGCTTTCGTATTTGTTTCAACGCCTTACTTATATTATCTAGTAATTACTCAATCATTTGATAAAGTGGTATTATTTTGATATAAATTACGCATCTGATAATTTATTTGTTGTCTAATATAGATAAAGTTATAAAGCATTTCTCTGTATATTTCACTGTTACAAAAAAGTCTGGAAAATACTACTGTCAACATGAAAAAGACCGTGTTTTATATACCCCTTACAGGGCCTCTATTGTTGCGCATGCGCACAAGTGAAACTTTTTTTGTTTACATACGCAAACGGGTGATCAACCCAGGATATTACAAGCGAATTTTCATCGTTGAGTTTGTTTATGAATTAAAACTGTCCCCCAAAAAATGCATATTTCGTCCGACAAATACTCCCTCACCAGTATCAGTAAAACTGATGGATGCTCCCTGATAATTGCTTTGTCAGTTGATAGGAATGAAATAAGAAAGGCAGATATATTTTAAACAAGAGGGCCATGATGGCCCGAAGCACTCACCGAGTACTGGCAATGACAGAGACCAGCTCTGACATCTGAATGTCATAACCTACACAAGGATATCAGTAAAACTGATGGATGCTCCCCAATGCGCTTTGTCAAGCAATCTAGACCTTGCTTGTGATTGTATTTCTGCCTTTCTCATTGCATATAAATGCAATGAGAAGAGCAGAAATATTAAAATGAATTGCAAGACCAAATCTAACATATAACTGTATGTAAGGATACCACAAAAATACAATATGAACATGCAGTAAAATTGTATGGAATACATGTATGGTTATTTCAATTCCTAGTTGTTTAGCAGAACGTCCTGGTAATATGCATAACTCCTCTTGGCAATGAAACTTAAAGTGTTATTGAAATCTGGCCAGTAGTTGCTGAGAAAAAGCCCATACAAGAAGCACTATAAACTAATTTCAAACAAGAAACGTGGAAATTCCACGAAAACCAAATTTTTCTAACGAAATGCATAAAAGTTGGCACAATAATGAAAGAAAGTTCTGGGTGAAAGGTGAAGGTCATACACCTATGGCTAGAAAATAGTGACCTTGATCTTGCAATCAAAAGTGAGGTCTCAATATCTACATATAAAGTTTCATTAAAAATCTTAATTCATTCTCAAGTTACTGAGTGGAAACCATTTTTTTATTTTTAGTTATGGTGACCTTGACCTTGACACCACCCACCCCATTTGCAATTGCAAGTGAGGTCTAGAAATAAGGTATCTACATATAGATGTTCATTTAAATATTTCAATTCGTTCTCTAGGTATTGAGCAGAAACAGTTTGTCTATTTTTAGTAATGGTGACCTTGACCCACCCACCCCCATATACAATCACAAGCGAGGTCTAGATATAAGGTATCTACATATAAAGTTTCATTAAAATGTCTTAATGTTTTCTCAATTTATTGAGCAAACCATTTTTCTTTTTTAGTCTCAGTGACCTTGACCCCACCCACCCCATATGCAATCACATGCGAGGTCTCGGTATAAGGTATCAATGTACCAAGTTCCATTAAAATATCTCGATGTGTTCTCAAGTTATTGAGAGGAAACCGTTGTTCTATTTTTAGTAACAGTGCCCTTGACCCCACCCACCCCATTTGCAATCCCAAGCGAGGTCTCGATATAAGGTATCTATGTATGAAGTTTCATTTAAAAATCCCACCCACCCCATTTGCAATCCCAAGCGAGGTCTCGATATAAGGTATCTATGTATGAAGTTTCATTTAAAAATCTTCATGCGTTCACAAGTTATTGAGCAGAAACAGTTTTTCTATTTTTAGTAACGGTGACCTTGACCCCACAGACCCCAATTGCAATCCCAAGCAAGGTCTCAATATATCAGGTATCTATGTATTAAGTTTCATAAAAAAATCTCAATGTGTTCTAAAGTTTTTGAGCAGAAACCATTTTCTATTTTAGTAACTGTCACCTTGACCTGGACCACACCCACCCCAGATGCAATCTCAAGCAAGGCTTCGATATAAGGTGTATATGTATGAAGTTTCATTAAAATATCTCGATGCGTTATCAAGTTATTGAGCAGAAACCGTTTTTCGATTTTTAGTAACGATGACCTTGACTTGACCCCACCCACCCCATATGCACTTCCAAGCGAGGTCTCGATATATACGGTATCTATGTATGATGTTTCATTATGGATTCAAATGTTATTTAGCAGAAACCGTTTTGTATTTTTAGTAACAGTGACCTTAACCCCACCCACCCTAAATGCATTCCCAAGCAAAGTCTCGATATAAGGCTTATATGTATGAAGTTTCATTCAAATATCTCGCTGCGTTATCAAGTTATTGAGTGGAAACTGTTTTTCTATTTTTAGTAACAGCGACCTTGACCCCACCCCATATGCAATCCTAAGCGAGGTCTCGATATAAGGTATCTATGTATGAAGTTTTATTAAAATATCTTGATGTGTTCTCAAGTTATTGAGCGGAAACCATTTTTCTATTTTTAGCAACAGCGACCTTGACCCCACCTACCCCATATGCAATCCCAAGCAAGGTCTGGATATAAGGTGTTAATGTATGAAGTTTCATTAAAATATCTCAAACCGTTCTAGAGTTATTGAGCGGAAACTGTTTTTCTATTTTTAGAAATAGTGATCTTGATCTTGACCCCACCCACCCAATATGCAATCCCAAGCGAGGTCTGGATATAAGGTATTAATGTATGAAGTTTCATTCAAATATCTCCATGCCTTCTCAACTTATTGAGCGGAAACCGTTTTTCTATTTTTAGTAATGGTGACCCTTACCTGTACCACACCCATCCCATATGCAATCACAAGCAAGGCTTCGACATAAGGTATATATGTTTTAAGTTTCATTAAAATATCTCGATGTGTTCTCAAGTTATTGAGCAGAAACCATTTTTCTATTTTTAGTAACGATGACCTTGACCCCACCCACCCCATATGCAATCCATAGCGAGGTTTTGATATATGGTATCTATGTATGAAGTTTCATTAAAATATCTTTATAAATTCAAAAGTTATTGAGCGGAAACCGTTTTTCTATTTTTAGTAACAGTGACCTTGACCCCACCCACCCTATATGCATTCCCAAGCAAGGTCTCAATATAAGGTTTATATGTTTAAAGTTTCATTAAAATATTTCGATGCGTTATAAAGTAATTGAGAAGAAACTATTTTTAGTAACAGCGACCTTGACCTCACCCCACACCATATGCTATCCCAAGCAAGGTTTCGATATAAGGTATCTATGTATGAAGTTTAATTAAAATATCTTGATGCTTTCTCAAGTCATTGAGCGGAAACCATTTTTCTATTTTTAGCAACGGTGACCTTGACCTTGACCCCACCCACCCCATATGCAATCCCAAGCGAGTTCTAGATATAAGGTATTTATGTATGAAGTTTCATGAGAATATCTCAATCTGTTCTCGAGTCAGTGAGCGGAAATCGTGTTTCTATTTTTAGTAACGGTGACCTTGACCCCACCCACCCCATATGCAATCCCAAGCGAGGTCTGGATATAAGGTATTTATATAAGGAAGTTTGATTCAAATATCTCCATGCCTTCTCAAGTTATAGAGCGGAAACTGTTTTTCTATTTTTAGTAATGGTGACCTTTACCTTTAACCCACCCACCCCATATGCAATCCCAAGCAAGGTCTTGATATAAGGCATCTATGTATGAAGTTTCATTAAAATACCTCTATGCGTACTGAAGTTATTGAGCGTAAACCGTTTTTCTATTTTTAGCAACGGTGATCTTGACCTTGACCCCACCCATTCCATATGCAATCCCAAGCAAGGTCTCGATATAAGGTATCTATGTATGAAGTTTCATTAAAATATCTCAATTCGTTCTCGAATTAGAGAGCGGAAACGAAGATTTTACACCGCCACCCTGCCCATCCGCCCGCCCAACAACATACCCCAATCTATTACCAAAATTTTTCGAAGAAAAATTTGGTTTAAAAATCATTGAAGCGGAACATCTTGGTAATATGCACAACTCCTCTTGGTAATGAAGAGTTCCATTAAGTTTCAATGACATCTGTCCAGTAGTTGCTGAGAAAAAGCCCAGACAAGAATTGCCATCCCAAATGAAAAATGAAGTCTCTATCCTGAACATAGTCCATTTATTGCTTATTTTTCACAAACAAGGGCCAATAACTCTTCTTTATACCCTAATCAGGGCACATCCTTGGTTTATTGTGAGATCTTATGGCCATACACAAGCTGCGCAAGTCTGATCAAGATTAGATGAAAAATGAAGTTTCTATGTCACACCAGGTCCATTTCTTGCAAATTTTCTCATAAAGAAGGGTAATAAACTCTTGTGTTCTTGGTTCTATTTGGCCCGTCATTGCACCCTGATGAGATATAATGGTCATAAACAAACTGTGCAGTTGTCAAGAAAGAATGAAAAGTTATTTCTCTATGGAGACTGAAAGCCAATTAATGACAAATTATAGATATTTTTTTCCACAAACAAGGGGCCATAACTCTGGTCTTTCTCGTCTGATCTGTTCCATATTAGCACTTGACTGAGACCTTATGGTCAAATACAAACGGGGCAAGTTTGGTAAAGATTAGGCAATAAATGAAGTCTCTATACTCCACTTTGACCATTTTTTCTCACAAACAAGGGACAATAACTCGGGTGTTAGTACCCCAATCTAGGCAATTTTTTGGATTATTTTCATATATTCAATTAATACACACGCTGTGCAAGTTTAGTCAAATTCAGATGAAAAATGAAGTCTGAATGTTCCACAAAGCCCATTTTGCAAATTTTCTAATGAAAAAGGGGCAATAACTCCTTATGGTCCGATTTGGCCAATTATCAAACCTATCCAAAATTTTATGGTCATACACAAAAGTTTGGTAAAGATTAAATGAAAGTGAAGTCTGTATCGCGTCCATGCGCCCAATTATTGACGCATTACAGATGACAGGGACTCAGAATAGTCCGCCTATACCAATAGCTCATCGAGATGAAATGTAATGAAAGTGTTGCAAAGATAGTCAATTTTATTTAACTGAACTATAAAAAGAATTTGACAAGAGTGCCATTGTCACAAAGATACGCCCGTCAAAGACGCTTGTTTGGGGTGAAATTCACCGACTAAAGAGAAACAAATAAAAAACTAATAAGGTAGAGTCATGGTATTTGTGCATTTAATTAAGGTCCGAAGCCTATTTCTGTGTGATGAGTTGAGGTATCAAAACTATTCCATATATATACTTGAATATATAATGAAGATGACAGAATAAAAAATTCAACCATGCCAGACAAAGACATGCTCCCGACAATGTGAAGGACTGAATTCGGACTGAATTCTTAGATTTGACTTTTGACCTTGAATTGTTACCTTGACCTTGGACCTAGGGTCCTGGTTTTTGCGTGTTACACGCTAGCTCACCGTGTTTTTCACTATTGCCAAGTTATTTGAAAATCCATCCATGCTGGACAAATATTTGGTCTGGACAGTGTTAAGAATTGATTCTAAAATTTGACCTTTGACCTAGAATTATGACCTTAACCTTGGGACTTTGTTCTTGTGTGCGACACTCCGTCTCACCATGCTTGTCACTTCTGCCAAGTTATTTGAAAATCCATCAATGCTGTACAAAGATATGCTCAGAACAAAGTGTTTAAGATTGATTTCTCAATTTTAAATTTGATCTTTGACCTTGAATTATGACCTTGACCATGGACATAGGGACCTGGTTCTTGCTCACGACACTCCCACTCACCATGCTTGTCACTTTTTTGAACTGGACAATGCTCTGGACAGTTTTATGTATTCATTTATTAAATTTGACCTTTGACCTTGAACTGTGACCTTGACCTCAGACATAGTGGCCTGGTTCTTGCATAAGACACTCCAACTCACCATGCTTGTCACTTCTGCTAACTTATGTGAAAATCCATCCATACTGGACAAAGATATGCTCCGGACAAAGTGTTAAGGATTGATTTCTTATATTTTACATTTAACCATGGATTGTTACCGTGACCTTGGAAATAGGGACCTGGTTCTTGTGCGCCACACTCCACCTCACCATGCTTGTCACTACTGCCAAGTTATTTGAAAATCCATCTATGCTGTACAAAGATATGCTCTGGAAAGTGTTTAGGATTGATTCCTTAAATTTGACCTTTGACCTTGAAATGTGACCTTGGACCTAGCTACCTGGTTCTTGCGTGCGACACTCCGTCCCACCACGCTTGTCACTTCTGCCAAGTTATTTGAAAATCCATCCATGCTGGACGAAGACATGCTCCAGACAAAGCGCGCGACACTCCAACTCACCATGCCTGTCACTTCTGCGAAGTTATTTGAAAATCCATCCATGCTGGACAAACATATACTCCGGACAAAGTGTTATAGATTGATTTCTTAAATTTGACCTTTGACCTTGAATTGTGACCTTGACATTGGACCTAGGGACCTGGATCTTGCTTATATTCGACTTCAACTGTTATCTCATGGCAATAGACAAACTGTGCAAGACTGGTGAAGACTGGATGAAACATGAAGTCTCTATCCTGAATGATGTCATTTTTGTATATTTTTTTAATAAACAAAGGGCAATAACTCTGGTGTTTGAAATACAATCTGGCCCATATTTGGCATCTGCTGAGATCTGATGGTCATACAAAAAGTGTGAAAGTTTGGTTAAGATTGGATGGAACATAAAGTATTTACGTTGGAAAAGGGCATTTTTGCACTTTTTTTGCCTTAAAAAGGGGCAATAACTCTGGTTTTACTGGTGTAATCTGACCCAATAACAATCCCATCCGAGATTTTATGGTCATACACAAACTGTGCAAGTTAGGTAAAGATTGAATAAAAAATGTAGTCTTTATCGCGATAGTGGTCCAAATTGTTGATGGCATACGGACGCCGGACGCCGCCGGAGAGGTCCCCTATACCAAAAGCTGACCGAGCACTTCATGCTCGGGTGAGGTAAAAATAATTAACCCTTCAGGCGCTAGATCACATGATCTAAATCCCACATTCTGAATTCTAGGCATTGATTCCTGTTTACATCTTATTGCTGACTGGCAGCCAAGACAATGGAAATTTCCATTGCTGCACACGTAGCCAAAATATAGGTCAGAAGCAGACTATCAATGAGTCACTTATAGAAGTATCATGCTGAGATGTATTGATTTTGTCAATAAGCAGGCTCCACTGTCTGGGTTGTTACTGTGACTGACCTACAAAGGGAGATAACAGATTTTCTGGCAATTATTTCATGATACTGCATATAATTCCCTTAATATGGTAAGTTATTCAGGAAAAGATGTGTTTGGGGCAAAAAAAGGGACAATAACTCTGGTGTTCCTGGTCCGATCAGGCCCATTATCTAACCTATCCGAGATTTTATGGTCATACAATAACTGTGCAAGTCTGGTCAAGACTGAATGAAAAGTTAAGTCTCTATCGCGTCTGTCGACCCAAATGTTGACGCATTATGGACGACGCAGGACAGTCCCCCTATATCAATAGCTCGTGCTCAGGTGAGCTAAAACTAAGATGGACCAAATCCGGTGTTATAACTATGTAAGCATGAAACACAAATACCACACCAGCATGCAAATGATGCACATTTTGCTAACTGTTAGAAGATCACTAATGTGCAACATCATTGTAATACGATCATCTCATCCCAATATTGAGCTATCATTAAGTATCATTTAATTCCATACAGCAGTTCTACAGAAATAACTGTGATTCATGTGCAACAGTTGTGGCGAAAGGTTTAGGTACGAAACAGTTGAAATAGTTGTTTCCCTGTTCTTTAATGAACATTAAATTTGCCGGAGTAAACTACACGGAAGAAGGATTTGTCATTCCAAAAGTAAGCTATATTCTTATTTTTACAAGTTAATAAGCATGAATAAATATATTTTAGACCAGTAAATACTACACTAATATATTTAGTTTAACAGCGTTCTCATAAATTTGGCTGGTTTCCATGTAAATTAATTAAAAATAAATGATCGGGAATTCTCAATAAATTACGGTAGTTTCCGTAAGGGTACTGACTGGGTGGCACTCTGTTCACTGGTATATAAATGCCAGTGTACCGTTAGTCAGGCAGTTCTCCTGCTGATGTGGTCGAATTAACATAGTGGAAAAGGCTTAAAAAGGTATTCTCGATTCAGAAAGGATTCCGCGGAATTTTGGTGTTAACGTTAGCTTCAGTGCTTCAAACGGTGCTTCCCGGGTCTCAGGGTTTCTTGTTCAGGAGTCGAGGGTTTCTTCAGAGGCGTTCCGAAGGTTTACAAGGCTGGTGATAGGCCTTGTAGCAGAAGCCAACGGATAAAGCTGCTTGGCGTCTTGAAGGCAGAAGGCTTCATAGAAGAGTGAAGCATGACGGATGAACTTCACGGAGGCATTAGTACCCTGATCGTGGCACCTGTATATATTTTCGCGACCTGATTACTTTTTAGTTAAATTAATCAAAGGCAAGGAAGCCTAAGCAAAATTGTTTATATAATTATTACTGTTTGATATTGACTGTTGGAATGCATGAGGCCGCGCACAGACCGCTCTGTGGCAGCCTCAGAAAGCCCGCTCAAGCTACATAATCAAATAAGTGACCGATATTTTAGGCAGCACAAATATCGTCCGACCCTAATGACCCAACAGTGATAATTTCTGCCAAGTCATTTAAAAATCCGTCCATAGCAGAAATTATGCTCGACTAGTATTTGACTTTTGACCTCAAATTGTGACCTTGAAGTTTGTAAGACAAGCATGGGTCATGTATGTGACATATCATTCAGACATCATTTAGTCATGGGGAATTAATCTGAAGTAATATTACAATCTTGAATTGACTTCAACCAACTGTAGTTCTGTTTGAATGAACACTTGCTTTCCGTGTATCAAGATTATTTTCTCTGGGTGCCGCCACTTGCAATTATGACGTAGTACACAAGGCCTTGATTCGTACCTAAATTATAACGTACCTACAGCGTATTCATACTTCGGCGTGGACAAACATTTTTTTCCAAAAAAAAACACCTCAATGCTCGTCTTGTATTTTTTCGTGTACTTATACTTTGATTATGGCAAATGTAAATTCAAGGTTGTTTTCAGAAATTCGAGGACTTTGTGTCAAATTCAAGTACCATGTTGGCATTTGTTCAAGGCTATACCCAATTTAAGGACTTTTTAATTGCAACTAGGTTTTAAGGACTTTTCAAGATTGGTGTGAACTCTGTCAATGGTTTCTCAAGTTAATAAGCGGAAGCCTTTTTTCTATTTTAGTAACATCGACCTTGACCTGGACCCCACCCATATGCAATCACAGGCAAGGTCTCGATATAAGGTATCTATGTATTAAGTTTCATTTAAATATCTTTATGCGTTCAAGTTATTGAGTAGAAACCGTGTTTCTATTTTTAGTAACAGCGACCTTGACCTGGGCAATGCAATCCTAAGTGAGGCCTCGCTATGGTATCTATGTATGAAGTTTCATTACAATAGCTCAGTCTGTTCTCGAGTTATAGAGATATGGAGTTATTGCACGCAAACCTTAACCTGACTTTTTTAAGTACAAAAAGGGGCATAATTCTGATAAAAAGTTATGGGTTTTGGCCAGTGACCTTATATGATGACCCTGAAGGCATGTGTGAAGTTTCAATTGAATAACTGTAGTAGATATAGAGATATGGAGTTGTTGCACGCAAACTTTCACCTCATTTTCTAAGTACAACAAGACTTGTCACAGGATGTGACTAGTGTTGTGCCGATTAATCATTTCGTCGATTAATCAATGACTAACAGGTAATGATTAATTAGTCAATTAAGGTTTGGGATTTCCAATCCCTTTCTTTTAACTTGAACAAGTGATCCGATTCATTTATATGTTTCCGTGACCAAATAATACATTTAAATAACACATAAACACACAATTAAAAACATTGCTCAAAATAATAAAATGTATACATTTTTACATTTTAATATGATTAGTAGAACTAATATTCATCTCTGGTAAAGCTGTTTTGTCTTAATTACAAACAAAGAAGTCCATGATGGCTCAACTCAGTATTGTTTAAGATGGAAGTATCACTTTTCTGAAAGGTCTGAACATAGGTTATAAAATGTAAAAACAAGGCTTGTCACAGGATGTGACATATGCCCCCAAGGCCTATGCTCTTAAGAGGAAGGCAAAACAATGTCAGAGTACAATATTATGCCCTGGACAAATATCTTGAGATTTCAGCAACACAACTGTTTGTTGTTGTTATACACTGCCTCATAATGATCTTCATTCCCACCAAGTTATTACATTCCTTACATGATGCTTCCTACAAAAAGTTCATTCTAGTATTTGACCTTTTAAGTGTAACCTAAGACCCTCAGACCTTGTCCGAGGAGCATATAAGTGGTATGCGAATCATCTGGTCATGGGAAAAAATAATCTGAAGTAATATTAAAATCCTTCAAGGCTTTTGGAAGATATAGAGCAGAAAGAAAATTCCTTGACATTTGACCTTGAATTGTGACCTTGACCTTTGACCATTGGAGTTGTACAAGACACATCGCCTGGTCATGGGAAATAATAATCTGAAGTAATATTAAAATCCTTCCAGGTGTTTAGAAGTTATATTGCAGAAACAGACATCCTTGACCTTTGACGTTGACTTGTGACCTTGACCTTTGACAGACGAGCATGGCAAATGTATGCAACACATTGTCTGGTCATAGAGAATAATAATCTGAAGTAACATTTAAATCCCTCCAGAAATTTAGAAGCTATGAAGTGGAAACAAAAATTCATGACCTTAGACCTTGAATTGTGACCTTGACCTTTGACCGACGATCATGAGAGTTGTACGCGACACATTGTCTAGTCATGGGTAATAATAATCTTAAGTTATTTTAAAATCCTTCCATGCGTTAAGAAGAATGTAAGCGGAAACAAAAATTCAAGACCTTCGACGACCATGGGAGTGGGGAATAATTATCTGAAGTTGTATTAAAATCCATCCAGGAATTTAGAAGTTATGTAGCAGAAACAAAAATTCATGACCTGTGACCTTGAATTGTGACCTTTACCTTTGACAGACGAGCATGGAAGTTGTACACGACACATCGTCTAGTCACGGGGAATAATAATCTGAAGTTATATTGAAATCCTCTGAAGTTATATTAAAATCCTTCCAGACATTAAGGAGTAACTGAGCAGAAACAAAAATTCAAGACCTTAGACCTTAAATTGTGACCTTGACCTCTGACCAACGAGCATGGGAGTTGTACGCGCCACATTGTCTGATTATGGGGAATAATAATCTGAAGTTATATTAAAATCCATCCAGGCATTTAGAAGTTATAGAGCAGACACGAAAATTCATGACCTTTGACCTTGAATTTTGACCTTGACCTTTGGCCTACGAGCATGGGAGTTATTAACCAACGAGCATGAGAGTTGTATGCCACACATCGTCTGATCATGTGGAATAATAATCTGAAGTTATATTAAAATCCATCCAGGCGTTTAGAAGTTATGGAGCGGAAACAAAAATTCATGGCCTTTGACCTTTGAATTGTGACCTTGACCTTTGATTGACGAGCATGGGAGTTGTACGCGACACATCGTCTGGTCATAAGGAATAATAATCTGAAGTTACATTAAAAGCCATCCAGGCGTTTAGAAGTTATAGAGCAGAAACGAAGTCTGGACGGACAGACCCACCCACCAACGCACCCACCCACCCATGCACCCACCCACGGACGGACTGTGCGACTACTAAATGCCCACCTTAGGGGGCATAATAAAAATAGTAAAATTATGGTCGTTGTATTTATTTGTCTAGCTAGTTAACTGTCACATTTTTGTTATATTTGTCCGTCGTACAAAGGGATGTTTATGAATTTTTTGTCGTCTGCAAATGTCATACTTTCACACACAACTTGAAAGACTGGTCCAGATTTAATGAAAATTGAAGTCTCTCTGCTTTTTTTAAAATTTTCCATTTTTATACCCAACACAAGATCAAGTGTTTGTGCAGTTGCTTAACTTTCTAATAATCAACATATAAATTATGATATGATCTTGTTAACAGTCCAGCGTGTTAGTAGGATAATGCAGTTCACAAACTGTAATTACAAAACATGTTTTATGCCCATTTCCTTCATAACTGCTATATAAATCAGACACATATTTATTGCCAAACAAAATAAAACCATGTAAATCATTGAAACAATTAATCAGGATTCTGCCAGCACAGTCTTTGGTATATTTCCTTTACTTTCAAAAAGTTGACGGTGCCACAGCCCGTCCAACGACATACCCCATTCTTATAACTAAAATTTTTCTTCGAAAAATTTGGTCAACAAAGGGAAATAACTCTGTAAATATTACAGAAAGAGTTGTGGTTTTGTGCTCTGCACTTCCTGTCATTGCCCTCTATGATCATATAAAGTTTCATTTGAATCCCTTTAATACTAATGGAGATATGCTCCACACAAGAAAATTAAACAAAGGGCAATAACTCCGTAAATACTGAAGAAAGAGTTGTGGTCGTTATACTCTGCACTTCCTCTCATTGTCCTCTATCATTTTATGAAGTTTCATTTGAATCCCTTCAATACTAATGGAGTTATGCTTCGCACAAGAAGCGTGACGGACGGACAGACAGACTGACAAACAGACAGACGAAGTGATTACTATATGCCCCCAAAGTTCAGGGGCATAAAAATCATTGAATCAGAATGTCCTCTGGGTAATGAAGCTTCCTATAAAGTTTCATTTAATTCTGGCCAGTAGTTGCGTTTAAATCAATCTCATTTAAATCAAATCCTAACATTGTTAGGATCTGAAGACATCGTATAACAGGTCACGTTCAAATGACCTTCCGAACAATAAAATATCAGCCCTGCTGCGCCCTTTTGTACAGAAATGTTTGGCCACGGTTCTTTTACAGTTATTTACAGTTAATTTCACGCCGATAACAATGGATATAGTGGTACCTTAGGCGAATAAACATGCAAAGTTCACGGTAATTTCGTGCATAGTATGTGTGCTTTATATATGAAGCTATACCACAACATTTTGAAAGTAACAGTTTGATTGGCTCCTGAAAAGGTCATCTGAACGCAACCCCTAATGCAAAGTCATCAGATCTCATCAGCAGATAATATAGTAGCGTCGGACTGGAGATGATTTTAATGAGATTGCATTTAAAAAGACCAGACAAGAATTGTGCACTAAATGCTTATTTCAGAAATGTTCAAAGTCCCAGAACTCTGAGAAAAATCATTGAAGCGGAACGCCCTGGTTCAGTGCACACCTCCTCTTGGTAATAAAGATTGCCGTAAAGTTTTATTGAATTCTGGTCAGTAGTTGCTGAGAAATACTCTGGACAATAAAACGGGATGGACGAATGGAAGGACGGACGGACGGACAAAGCAGTGACTATATGCACATACAAAGCAGCGACTATATGCTCCCCCAAAAATTTGCATAAAAACCAAGACCCAATAGGCATAGGTGTTTCTATTCGATAGATTTTTACAAATAAAAGCAAATATTCTGCTGGCGCTCTTGGATATTGGAGTGCATCGCTGAACAACCCCCACTGAACAGCTGTATGGAAGTCTTAAAACGAGGAGTTTCAAACCGTCCAGTTCAGGACATATGTGTCGTAGAGTGCATTGGCTTTTACCGGAACTAAATATAAATAAAGAGCATCGCTATTTATATGACGAAACCTAAGTAAATGCCACATTTATTTTTAATGAAAAGAAGTGATCACATTTTACGGCGAATGATACAGTTGACGGTTGGGAGGGTGGTTATTTAGTATTCATCCTTTCTTTTTCCTGCGCCATATCTTTTCCCCGTCAAATACACGGCTAATTTTAATCCCATTAAAATGTTTAATTTTCTGAGCAGAAGTTGAGTAAATCCCGTCTGACTGAATATTGATCAGTTCATGTATAGAACTACTTTTTGTCATTGTTGGTTAAGGTTTAGATATTTGTAACACATTCTCGTGCATGTTGTTACCTGCGTGTTTGTTACACCCACATAATAAATACAATACTACATACTTAAATAGTCAGTATATTGGCTAATTTTAATCCCTTTGAAATGTTTAATTTTCTGAGCAGCAGTTGAGTAAATCCCGTCTGACTGAATATTGATCAGCTCATGTATTGAACTACTTTTTGATTGGCTGTGTGTTTAAACAGGTAAAGTCAATTACTAGAATTTCATACTTGTTTTGGTTTTAATCCGTATAACACACAGCAGTTTTTCTTGAAATTTGTGTAATACTGAAATTTGTGTAATACTAACAGGATTATTGTGTTGAATTAGATGGACTTGTTGAAAGATATCTTTGGTCAAGTAGAGATTTCTTCCATCGAACATTAAGAAGTACTTGTGAATGAATACGTAAAGTTATATAAAATTATTATATGTGGCTTTAGTATAGGCTAGTCAATTAATAAACATTTGAGAAACTCGGAATATCGACGAGACGTCGCCAAATTCCTGTGGTTTCAGTGGACAGGCTCCTGTGGTTCAAGGGAAGCGACACAAACTTTAGAACGACTGAATTTCCTACCTTGAAATATGAATCTCTACACAAAGTAAAATTAACAAGTCACGAAACGAAGAATCATCATGAGCAACCGAAGTAAACGAGAGTTAAAACGGAAAGATTACAAACAAATGCATAATTCAGGAATGAGTGCAGAACAGGTTAAAGAGGAAGACGTTGAGGAATCACCAGATACCGATATAGAGAGTATCAACCAAGATGGCGCCGCCCATGAAGAAGCGGACGAAGAATATCAATATGACGAAAGTGAATTGATGTCAATGAAAGAAGAAATTGAAAGCTTGAAGCAACAACAGAAAACACTTCGAAGACAAGAAGAATATATCGCGACAAAAAAGGAACTCGAGAAGCAAAGGGCAGAAGTGCAGTCATTAAAGGGTACATTAAAAATTTCTAAAGCAAAAAATAAACTCAGTAGTGCTGGTGACATAAAAGATAAACAGTTTGACCAGTTGAATAAAGATGAAGGGCAATTGACTATAAACGATTTACGAAAAAATAAATCTTTAAAAAGGCTTGTCAGAAAAGAAATTTTGTCGCTAGGCTTATTAAGCGAGTCTGACTCTGAAAACAATGACAGCTCATACTCTGATTCAGATTGTAATGACAATTCAAACGACAGTTCTGTATCTAACTCCAGTTCTGAGTCATCATATGCACATAATGTTAAAAAATCAAAGTTAAAAAAGTCCAAAAAGTCTGGTATCGCAATTCGATCACATGATAAAGTCCGACATTCTCAAAGATACCCTCATTCATATCTTAGGTATGAGTTTGTCAGCAAAAATATCACCTTTGACAATTTAGATTTGAATCTGTTCATTGCAGGAGAATTGGAGATAATTTCTGATGCAAAAACTAAGTCTGTAGAAAGAAAAGGCAGATTAGAATTACTCAAAAGAATTATGTACTTGAGTTTATCATACGAATTTGAGGGATTGAAAGCATACTATGCTGCGGTGCTAAGAGAGATTGAATTAGGTAAGAAAAAATGGAGCGACGAATTCCAATACTTAGAAATAGCCATTTTAAATAAGTTTGCATTAAAGAATATCAGTGGTACACGAAAATCAAATTATTCAATTTCAAAAGTTAAAAAACCAGATACAGTGAAAGAAAAAGAAGACACAGGTGTATGGTTTTGCGCATTATACCAAAGAAATAAATGTCAGCACAAAGGAGACCACACTGCGGTAGTTAAAGGACGAATGAGGTATGCCTTACACATTTGCGCCACATGCTGGCAGAAGGATGAATCCAGACAACAACACCCAGAATGCTCACAAGAGTGCCCAAGTCGTGTTAAGTGACTCAAAGATATTTCTAAACAGTTCATGGCAGAAAATAAGGTGGAAGATATATTCATTCCAAAATTTTGTTTTCAATCAAAAGAAAGAACTATTTCACAAACTATATGTAACCATATTTGTTCGCATTCGTCTTCATGCACTATTTGCAAATTTACAAAAGGAACCAATTATGACATTATTGACAAGGTATTAATTCATGAAGAGGTCAAAGCTTCAGGAAGGCCAAACTTTAAAGGATGTAGAATTCCAGTAAATAATAAAATAGACACAGAACTTATGAAAGTCTTATTACAAGATTATAGTGATGCAGTTGTTTGCGACTTGTTAAAGTATGGGTTTCCTATTGGAGTAACTGGTTACAATAACAATCAAGAAAGTAGTCGTCCAGTTTGGAAATATTTTAACCATAAAGGGTCTAATGAATTTCCGGAAGATATGTTGAAGTATCTTACAAAAGAAAAGGAACACAATGCGGTGTTGGGCCCATTTAATTCCAATCCATTCAAGAGTAGCATAAAAATTTCCCCATTAAACTCGGTACCTAAGAATAATGGTTTAGAAAGGAGAATTATATTGGACTTAAGTTTTCCAAAAGGTGCCTCATTGAATGAATTTATAAGTAAATCAGAATATCTAGGAGAAGAGATAAATCTGGTTTTTCCAAAGATTGACGATATGTGCAACTTGATAAAAGTCAAGGGACAGGGTTGCTTATTATTTAAAAAGGACTTGAAACGAGCATATAGACAGATAAATATTTGCCCAGGAGATTACAATTTAGTAGCTTTTGTTTATAAAAAACATATTTTCTGTGACACAGTACTTTCCATGGGTCTCAGATCAGCTGCTCACATTTGCCAAAGGGTCACAAAAGCCTTAGCATATATATTGCTGCAATTTGGTGTTAGTGTACTTAATTATTTAGATGACTTTGCAGGAGCAGAGAAAAAAGAACATGCAGAATTCGCCTATTTATGTTTAGAAAATCTACTAAGTAAATGTGGGTTTGAAGAAGCTAAAGAAAAAGCTATAAAACCGTGCACTAAAATGGTGTTTTTAGGTGTTTTATTTGACACAATTAAAATGACAATAGAAATTACTCCTGACAGATTGCGGGAAATTTTATTATTGATTGAGAAATGGTTAAGGAAAGAGTGGGCAACTTTAAAGGAAATTCAAAAATTACTTGGCAAATTAAATTTTGTGGGAGCCTGTGTTAAACCTAGCCGTGTTTTCATTAATAGACTATTGAACTGGCTAAGAGAGATTTACAATAACAACTGTGATGAAATGCACATAATACCAGTAGATGTAAAAAAAGACTTACAGTGGTGGAAAACATTTTTGCCATTATATAATGGTGTGTCTATTATTTCAGTAGAAGAATGGTCGATACCAGATGGCATCTTTTCTAGTGATGCCTGTATGACAGGTTGTGGGGGATTTGCACAGGGACATTACTTTCATGCCATTTTCCCGGCATTTATAAATGACATGAAGTTACACATCAGTGCCTTAGAAATATTATCTATAGTAGTATGTGTGCATTTGTGGTACATGACATTTAAACACAGAAGAATTATTGTACGGTGTGATAACATGTCCGTATGTATAGCAATCAACAGTGGTAAATCAAGATGTGACTTTATTCAGAAATGTTTGCGAGAAATATGTTTTATTGCAGCATTGAATGAATTCGAACTTAAAGCAGTACATATTTCAAGTATTGATAATAGATTGTCAGATCACCTGTCAAGATGGTATCTTAATGATGCTCACAAACAGAAGTTCCGTGAGCTGACAAAGGAACTGACAAAGGAATTATATTTGTTTAAGCATGTTGCACTGGACAAAGACTTTGAATTCATTAATGAATGGTGAATTTGTGGTATTTTCAGTTAAACAGATGCGCAGACTCAGTGAGGACTTACATGTATCCAATAGAAAAGCGTACGCAGACGGGTCCAGGAAGAATTTGAGGATCCAGTGGGAATCTTTCCTTTTGTTTTGCTGCCATTTTGGGTTAGTTTTCTTACCAGCCACTACTCTTACTTTGCAATTGTATGTGCAATTTTTAAGCAGATCTTTTAAATCAGTTGAATCTATTCGCAATTATGTAAGTGGAGTCCGCACCACGCATCAATTGCTGGGATACTCCTTAGAGAATATCAATCAATTTTTATTAAACCTTACTTTAAAAGGTTTATCTAGAATCAAATGTCACCTTGCTAAACAAGCCTTACCTATTACTCCAGAATTACTTTCAAAAATACATTCAGTCTTAGACAAGTCTGATATCAATTCAAGTGTTTATTGGTGCTTATTCTTATTTGCCTTTTTCTTGTTGGCTAGGAAATCAAATTTAGTTCCAACTCTTCTGAAAGATCAGAGAGCTCCAAAATTTTTGTTACGAAAAGACGTTACCGATAATAATAGTTATCTCCTTGTTCACATGAAATGGACCAAAACAATTCAATGTGGTCAAAGAATTTTGGTAACCCCTTTAGTGGCCATAAAAGATTCTGTGTTATGCCCAGTAAGAGCTTATGCTAACATGATAAAAAATATTCCCGCTGGACCTGGATCCCCACTTTTTGTATTAGCATCTGGTAGACCAGTCACTTATGATAAATATATGAAAACGCTTCGAGAAATCCTACGTAAATGCGAAGTAGATTCTTATACATACTCCTCTCACTCGTTCCGAAGAGGTTATGCCTCTTTAGCCTTTAAATTAAACCTCTCCGCTGATAAAATTCAACTTTTAGGTGACTGGTCTTCAGACGCATATAAAAAGTATCTGCACATGTCATTAGATGATAAAATTGAAGTGGCCCATTTTGTGGCTGGAAACTTGTAAATACATTTGTAAATATCCATAAATACTTTATTTGTGCTGTTGATTGAGCATGCATAGAATATATGCACTGTTGTATGTTTTCTATTCAACAGATTATCTGGAAAGATCTTGTTACAATCGTACCTTGTCTAACAACTTAGGTAAGACAAAAATTTGCATCTGCCAGTCCTTAACTAACCTTATTATCCATGGTGCATATGTCAAAGCGCCTTTCTTGTTATGTTATTTAATTTGCTTACTTTTATTATTCATTGTCTTTTACTAATATATTCGTTTGTTGGCGTTAAGATTATTTACATGCATTAAAATATTTGCCTGCTCAGAATGAATGCCTCTCGTGTGCCTTTGTCTTTGAATTCCCCTTTGTTTGTATGTGTTGGCCGTTGGTTGGCTTTAGATTGAATATTCTACGAATGATTACAGGTATCTTGTTTTCAGCTATTACACGTCTTGTCGTTTGTCTTATTGGTAGATCAATTGATTGCATGTTGATTAATTGCATATCAATATTGTATATTGTGATTCCAATTTGCTGTGTTACAAGGACAAATAAATATAACTATTTGATCCATTAGTTTTTCTACTTTATTAATAAATAGAAATTCTTTACATTCATATAACTTTGAGAATGAAAATTGGCTAATTTTAATCCCATTAAAATGTTTAATTTTCTGAGCAGAAGTTGAGTAAATCCCGTCTGACTGAATATTGATCAGTTCATGTATAGAACTACTTTTTGTCATTGTTGGTTAAGGTTTAGATATTTGTAACACATTCTCGTGCATGTTGTTACCTGCGTGTTTGTTACACCCACATAATAAATACAATACTACATACTTAAATAGTCAGTATATTGGCTAATTTTAATCCCTTTGAAATGTTTAATTTTCTGAGCAGCAGTTGAGTAAATCCCGTCTGACTGAATATTGATCAGCTCATGTATTGAACTACTTTTTGATTGGCTGTGTGTTTAAACAGGTAAAGTCAATTACTAGAATTTCATACTTGTTTTGGTTTTAATCCGTATAACACACAGCAGTTTTTCTTGAAATTTGCCTCGCCCACCCTCCCTAATGTTATAATTTATAACGATGTTAATCCATGTTGTGATATATTTATCTATAATTCATAGATTGAAATAATGAGAATTCATTATAAATGCTTGTTAAAATTATCAATTGCATTTGTTGATAGTGTAAATAGTAAGTTTATACATAATTTATCTTTGCTATAATTTTTCAAAATGTATTAAAAATATATATTGAAAGTATTTTTAATATTAAGGAGTGTTCGAATTACGATGTATATTGTGTAATAATGAAATTGTTGCATTAAAATGTGTGACTCATGTGTATACCTCGTATGCTTTAGATTGAATATTCTACGAATGATTACAGGTATCTTGTTTTCAGCTATTACACGTCTTGTCGTTTGTCTTATTGGTAGATCAATTGATTGCATGTTGATTAATTGCATATCAATATTGTATATTGTGATTCCAATTTGCTGTGTTTTTCACTATTGCCAAGTTATTTGAAAATCCATCCATGCTGGACAAATATTTGGTCTGGACAGTGTTAAGAATTGATTCTAAAATTTGACCTTTGACCTAGAATTATGACCTTAACCTTGGGACTTTGTTCTTGTGTGCGACACTCCGTCTCACCATGCTTGTCACTTCTGCCAAGTTATTTGAAAATCCATCAATGCTGTACAAAGATATGCTCAGAACAAAGTGTTTAAGATTGATTTCTCAATTTTAAATTTGATCTTTGACCTTGAATTATGACCTTGACCATGGACATAGGGACCTGGTTCTTGCTCACGACACTCCCACTCACCATGCTTGTCACTTTTTTGAACTGGACAATGCTCTGGACAGTTTTATGTATTCATTTATTAAATTTGACCTTTGACCTTGAACTGTGACCTTGACCTCAGACATAGTGGCCTGGTTCTTGCATAAGACACTCCAACTCACCATGCTTGTCACTTCTGCTAACTTATGTGAAAATCCATCCATACTGGACAAAGATATGCTCCGGACAAAGTGTTAAGGATTGATTTCTTATATTTTACATTTAACCATGGATTGTTACCGTGACCTTGGAAATAGGGACCTGGTTCTTGTGCGCCACACTCCACCTCACCATGCTTGTCACTACTGCCAAGTTATTTGAAAATCCATCTATGCTGTACAAAGATATGCTCTGGAAAGTGTTTAGGATTGATTCCTTAAATTTGACCTTTGACCTTGAAATGTGACCTTGGACCTAGCTACCTGGTTCTTGCGTGCGACACTCCGTCCCACCACGCTTGTCACTTCTGCCAAGTTATTTGAAAATCCATCCATGCTGGACGAAGACATGCTCCAGACAAAGCGCGCGACACTCCAACTCACCATGCCTGTCACTTCTGCGAAGTTATTTGAAAATCCATCCATGCTGGACAAACATATACTCCGGACAAAGTGTTATAGATTGATTTCTTAAATTTGACCTTTGACCTTGAATTGTGACCTTGACATTGGACCTAGGGACCTGGATCTTGCTTATATTCGACTTCAACTGTTATCTCATGGCAATAGACAAACTGTGCAAGACTGGTGAAGACTGGATGAAACATGAAGTCTCTATCCTGAATGATGTCATTTTTGTATATTTTTTTAATAAACAAAGGGCAATAACTCTGGTGTTTGAAATACAATCTGGCCCATATTTGGCATCTGCTGAGATCTGATGGTCATACAAAAAGTGTGAAAGTTTGGTTAAGATTGGATGGAACATAAAGTATTTACGTTGGAAAAGGGCATTTTTGCACTTTTTTTGCCTTAAAAAGGGGCAATAACTCTGGTTTTACTGGTGTAATCTGACCCAATAACAATCCCATCCGAGATTTTATGGTCATACACAAACTGTGCAAGTTAGGTAAAGATTGAATAAAAAATGTAGTCTTTATCGCGATAGTGGTCCAAATTGTTGATGGCATACGGACGCCGGACGCCGCCGGAGAGGTCCCCTATACCAAAAGCTGACCGAGCACTTCATGCTCGGGTGAGGTAAAAATAATTAACCCTTCAGGCGCTAGATCACATGATCTAAATCCCACATTCTGAATTCTAGGCATTGATTCCTGTTTACATCTTATTGCTGACTGGCAGCCAAGACAATGGAAATTTCCATTGCTGCACACGTAGCCAAAATATAGGTCAGAAGCAGACTATCAATGAGTCACTTATAGAAGTATCATGCTGAGATGTATTGATTTTGTCAATAAGCAGGCTCCACTGTCTGGGTTGTTACTGTGACTGACCTACAAAGGGAGATAACAGATTTTCTGGCAATTATTTCATGATACTGCATATAATTCCCTTAATATGGTAAGTTATTCAGGAAAAGATGTGTTTGGGGCAAAAAAAGGGACAATAACTCTGGTGTTCCTGGTCCGATCAGGCCCATTATCTAACCTATCCGAGATTTTATGGTCATACAATAACTGTGCAAGTCTGGTCAAGACTGAATGAAAAGTTAAGTCTCTATCGCGTCTGTCGACCCAAATGTTGACGCATTATGGACGACGCAGGACAGTCCCCCTATATCAATAGCTCGTGCTCAGGTGAGCTAAAACTAAGATGGACCAAATCCGGTGTTATAACTATGTAAGCATGAAACACAAATACCACACCAGCATGCAAATGATGCACATTTTGCTAACTGTTAGAAGATCACTAATGTGCAACATCATTGTAATACGATCATCTCATCCCAATATTGAGCTATCATTAAGTATCATTTAATTCCATACAGCAGTTCTACAGAAATAACTGTGATTCATGTGCAACAGTTGTGGCGATGCAAAGTCATCAGATCTCATCAGCAGATAATATAGTAGCGTCGGACTGGAGATGATTTTAATGAGATTGCATTTAAAAAGACCAGACAAGAATTGTGCACTAAATGCTTATTTCAGAAATGTTCAAAGTCCCAGAACTCTGAGAAAAATCATTGAAGCGGAACGCCCTGGTTCAGTGCACACCTCCTCTTGGTAATAAAGATTGCCGTAAAGTTTTATTGAATTCTGGTCAGTAGTTGCTGAGAAATACTCTGGACAATAAAACGGGATGGACGAATGGAAGGACGGACGGACGGACAAAGCAGTGACTATATGCACATACAAAGCAGCGACTATATGCTCCCCCAAAAATTTGCATAAAAACCAAGACCCAATAGGCATAGGTGTTTCTATTCGATAGATTTTTACAAATAAAAGCAAATATTCTGCTGGCGCTCTTGGATATTGGAGTGCATCGCTGAACAACCCCCACTGAACAGCTGTATGGAAGTCTTAAAACGAGGAGTTTCAAACCGTCCAGTTCAGGACATATGTGTCGTAGAGTGCATTGGCTTTTACCGGAACTAAATATAAATAAAGAGCATCGCTATTTATATGACGAAACCTAAGTAAATGCCACATTTATTTTTAATGAAAAGAAGTGATCACATTTTACGG
The DNA here is from genome assembly GCA_027627225.1 of Congeria kusceri. Lineage (NCBI taxonomy): Eukaryota > Metazoa > Mollusca > Bivalvia > Myida > Dreissenidae > Congeria > Congeria kusceri. The sequence continues at coordinate 42,028,257 of CM051033.1, forward strand.
CGAATGATACAGTTGACGGTTGGGAGGGTGGTTATTTAGTATTCATCCTTTCTTTTTCCTGCGCCATATCTTTTCCCCGTCAAATACACACCTCAAATGACGAATTAATACCTTTATAACGCATATATGCGTACACAAGAAACTCATGCATTATTGCCTGTTGATTTATTACCGTAAACCCTCTGCAAAAAACGTATGCAAATAAATTGCTGAAAAAATCTGTAATTTTCAAAACGAGAATACTTTTTTTTGAAAACACATATTTTATCAAGGTTTATTTCTTAGAACTTAAATATCATGTAATACAAATAATATGTATACATGCATCTTTTCCTTTCAGTTTTTAACTTTAACATTTTGTTGGTTTCCTTATCATTCAACTGAAGTCATTTATAGGAAAAATGAGATTTTGGGGGTAAAATATATGCTTTAGAGCTGGAGGAATTGGGCACTATTCAACCCAGAAATCACCTTAATAAACAACAATAACTATTAAGGAAACAGGTACAGTTCAAAGTTCATAGTTCCTTTCTAACAGGATTGCAGAACTAATGTCCGATCACAACATATTTGTAGCTCTTATCCAGCAGAAAATTATAAACAATCTTTATTGATTGGAATTGCCCACTGGAGGTGCAAAGTTGATGTGTACTTTTACTTATATTAATACCCGACCCGCAAATACCCGACCCGAAGAAAGATATCCGACCTGACCAAAATTTGCTACCCGTTGCATCCCTAGTAAACATGGCAATAACTTAATGCCCCAAATACAATTCGGAGGCATAGACACAATATCTAATGGGACAATAAAATAAAAACAAACCTTTTTCACCCTTCTGTAAATGTCAAAGACAACTAGAAGTGTAGCAATGTACAGCACTGCAAACAAGTACTGGGCAAGACGGATATCTTCTCCTTTACCAGTGATATAATACAAACTAGTAAAGATGTATATAAATCCAGCTGGATACCTAAAAACAAATCATTAACAACTTTATTCAAATATAAAAAGTAAAAATCCACTGTGTGAAGAATTATCAATGCTACTAACAGATTGACAACTGTGATTCAAATGCATTTAGTTTTATCACACAATCTGCCATGTATTACACATTCAATTTCATTACACAGTTTGATCCATGTCACAGTCTTTTACTTTCACAAATCCCTTTTCCATTGTTATTTTATACAAGAGGCATTGTCGCTCCATTCTAAACAACTACAAGGAGATTAATTATTCTCTCCTTAGGGCTTTAAAAAGGATCATTAAAGGCCATGTCACAATAATGCACCTACCAATATTTTTCCCGGGGGAGGGGGATCTAAATTCCGACCAAAGTCTATTTCCCCGGAACTCAGAATCGCTCGGCATGTCAAATTCCTGCCTGTCGGGAATCGCTTGCAGTCTAAAGTCCCCTATATGCCCGCCTCTCCCCCCCGGGGGAAAACATTGATAGGTGCATATCAAAACATATTTATCACAGCCATGCTGAGAAAATTTACAACTATGGTTATAATTTAACTATCTAAACTATATAAATCAACATATGACCTATTTTCTATGCTAAAATACATGCAAGTGGCTAGAGCTCCCTTTCAAACTAACACAAGTGGCATGTGACTCTATTCTAAGGTAATATAAGTGGCCTGTGTCTCTATTCTAAACTAACACAAGTGAAGTGCAACTCTATTCTTAACCAACACAAGTGGAGTGCAACTCTGTTCTAAGTAAACATAAACTAACACAAGTGGCCTGTGGCTCTATTCTAAACAAACACAAGTGAAGTGCAACTCCATTCTAAACTAACACAAGTGACCTAGGGCTCTATTCTAAACTAACACAAGTGGCCTGTGACTCTGTTCTAAACTAACACAAGTGGCCTGTGACTATTCTAAACTAACACAAGTGGCATGTGGCTCTATTCTAAACTAACACAAGTGGCATGTGACTCTATTATAAACTTACACAAGTGGCCTGTGGCTCTATTCTAAGCTTACACAAGTGGCCTGTGACTATGTTCCAAACTAACACAAGTGACCTGTGACTCTTATCTAAACTAACACAAAAGTGGCACGTGACTCTGTTCTAAACTAACACAAGTGACCTGTGACTCTTATCTAAACTAACACAAGTGGCATGTGGCTCTATTCTAAACTAACACAAGTGGCCTGTAAATCTGTTCTAAACTAACACAAGTGACCTGTGACTCTGTTCTAAACTAACACAAGTGACCTGCGTCTCTATTCTAAACTAACACAAGTGAAGTGTGAATCTATTCTAAACTATCACAAGTGACTTGGGGCTCTATTCTAAGATAATACAAGTGGAGTGTGAATCTATTCAAAACTAACACAAGTGGCATGTGACTATATTCTAAACAAACGTAAGTGAAATCTGACTCTACTCTAAGTTATTATTAGTGGCCTGTGGCTCTAGTCTACACTTTCACAAGTGACATGTGACTATAATCTAAACTAACACAAGTGGCATGTGACTATATTCTAAACTCATGTAAGTGAAGTATAACTCTATTTTTACCTAACACAAAATGTTTTGGCATGTGGCTATATTCTAAACAAACACAAGTGGCATGTGGCTCTATTCTAAACTAACACAAGTGGAGTGCAAATCTATTCTAAACTAACACAAGTGGCAAGTGACTCTATTCTAAACAAGGCAGTCCAAACGACAGCTATATCCCCGTCGTGATCCTTCATTACATTTGAAAGGTGACTTTGAAGTATCACACTGACTTTAATCAGTTTCATGAAAATTCCTTAAACGGCATAGGAGATATGGAGCTGACAAAAAATGGAGGCTCAAACATTTGACCTTTAAGTGTGACCTTGACCTTGAGGTGGCAAGACTGCTCCATGCCTTCTGCACACCGCCTCAATGTGATAAACATTTGAGCCAAGTTTTATGAAAATCCTTCAAAGGGTATAGGAGATATGGAGCAGACACAAAAATGGAGGCTCAAACATTTGACTTTCAAGTGTGACCTTTACCTTGAGGTGGCGTGACTGCCTCATGCCTTCTGCACATTGCCTCAATGTGATAAACATTTCAGGCAAGTTTCATAAAAATCCTTTAAAGGGCACAGGAGATATAGAACGGACATGGAAATACAGGCTGAAACATTCAACCTTCAAGTGTGACCTTGACTATGAGTTGGCGTAACTGGCCTATGCCTTCTGCACATGGTCTCAATGAGCAAAACATTTGAGCCAAGTTTCATGAATATCGTTCAAAGGGTATAGGGGATATGGAGCGGACACGAAAAACGGACACGAAAATGGAGGCTAAAAAATTTAACCTTTAAGTGTGACCTTGACCTTGAGCTGGCGTGAAAGGCCGTTGCCTTCTGCACATCGCCTCAATGACCAAAACATTTGAGCCAAGTTTCATGAAAATCCTTCAAAAGGAATAGGAGATATGGAGTGGACACGAAATGGAGGCTCGAATATTTTACCTTCAAGTGTGACTCTGACCTTGAGCCGGCGTGAGTGACTCATGCCTTCTGCACATTGTCTCAATGACCTAAACATTCGACTTAAGTTTCATGAAAATCCTTCAAAGGGTATAGGGGATATGGAGCGGACACGAAATGGAAGCTCGAATATTTGTCCTTCAAGTGTGACCTTGACCTTGAGCCGGCGTGAATGACTCATGCCTTCTGCACATCGTCTAAATGACCTTAACATTTGAGCAATGGTACAGGAGATATGGAGCGGACACAAAATAACGGCTCAAATATTTGACCTTCAAGTGTGACCTTGACCTTGAGCCGGCATGACTGACTCATGCCTTCTGCACATCGTCTCAATGACCTAAACATTTGAGCCAAGTTTCATGAAAATCCTTCAAAGGGAATACGAGATATTGAGCGGACACGAAAATGTTACAGACAGACGCACAGACGGACAGACCGACGGACGAAGGTCATGCCTATAACCCCCCTCCCGCTTCGTGGCGGGGGATTGACTAATAAAATTGGCCTGTGCCTCGTTTCTAAACTAACACAAGTTGCAAGTGACTCTATTTTAAACTAACAAAAGTGGCCTGTGACTCTGTTCTAAACTGACACAACTGGCCTGTGACTATTCTAAACTAACACAAGTGGCATGTGACTCTATTCTAAACTAACACAAGTGGGATTTGGCTCTATTCTTAACTAACAAAAGTGGCCTGTGGCTCTATTCTAAACTAACACAAGTGGCACGTGAATCTGTTCTAAACTAACAAAAGTGGAATGTGGCTCTATTCTAAACTAACACAAGTGGCATGTGACTCTATGTTAAACTAGCACAAGTGGCCTGTGAATCTGTTCTAAACTAACACAAGTGGCCTGTGACTCTTCTAAACTAACACAAGTGGCATGTGACTCTATTCTAAACTAACACAAGTGGCATGTCAGTGGTGTAGCTTCGCTGAGGCACTATAGGCACGTGCCTATACATTTTTTCTAGAGATGAAAAATATAAAACCGCAAAGAGGGTGTGGGGGTGTGGGGCAATGTTTGTCAGTTGTGTTGAAACTTCATTTATTAATGAGTACATAAATATTAAATATATCTCATATTTATAAATACACGCTTTTCATAATTTAGTCTAAAACTGGGGTGTAACTTTATTTATTTTTTTGGTAACCATAGATAAACACCCCATTTTTTAAAAGTCAGTTGTGCCTATTGTGCCTATACATGTTTCATTCCCAAGCTACGCCCTTGCATGTGACTCTGTTCTAAACTAACACAAGTGGCTGTGACTCTGTTCTAAACTAACAAAAGCAGCCTGTGACTCTGCTCTAAACTAACACAAGTGGCCTGCGACTCTGTTCTAAACTAACACAAGTGGCCTGTAACTCTGTTCATAACTAACACAAAAGGCCTGTGACTCTATTCTAAAGCCCCGGTCACACTGTCACCAGTTTGGCTACGATTGCCCACAATTTACAAAATTTTGGCGAAGCTTGGCAAAGAGTGAACACATACGTACTGGCATCTGTGGCAAAGAGTGAACACATACGTACTGGCATCTGTGTGAATCTTGAAGAATCTTGGGGTATCCGTATTGATCGGGATGCTCTACGACAGTTTTGAACATGTTCAAAACATTTGTGGCTTATCATAGCGCCCCCATGATGTTTCCATAACGTAGGACAATCCTAGTGCCATTGTATCTCAATATGATTTTCTTACAGCCATCGTAGAGGCATTCGTGGCCTTTCGTGTTTAATCGTGATAAATCGTGACTGATTTTATTACATATATGTTACAAGACTGTAGTAGGTTATTGTACGTTTTGCTACGTATATAGTACAGATTTCTACGCTTGCCCTACGGTTCAGTTACGATTCCATTAGGATCTTCACAACTACTCACAAATATACACAATGGGCCACGACAACGCGACGATTGGTCGCGTTGCCTGTACGGTTTATCGCGATGTTACAAGGCACTAACTATGTTTGCCTACGTTGGTGTCACGATTATGCACGAGGCATTGTGATGTCCAAATCGCCTTGAAGCGTAGTGAAGCGTAAGAATTATTGGCTGCTCGTAGGTTCAGCGTGATGAATCTTCTTTAATCTTACTGCAATCTTAGGAGAAACGTTAACAATCGTCTGTAATCGTCTGTTACCGTAGCGTATACCTGACGCTAGCGTATTACAACCTTAATAAATCGTATCATATCTTGGTGAAACCGTGGTGAATCGGCTGTGGAAAATTACAAGTGTCGTTGATATTCGTAGTATCGTCCTAAAACAACCGTAGGTATAGGTAGGAAGGCACAATCGGACACTGTGCATCCCAATTCATCACGACTAACACATCCGCGATCAGACGTGGGCTCTCGTAGCCAAAAACGTGACAGTGTGACCTGGGCTTAAGCTAACACAAGTGGAGTGTGAATCTATGTTAAACTAACACAAGTGGCCTGTGACTCTATTCTAAACTAACACAAGTGGCCTGTGACTCTATTATAAGCTAACACAAGTGTGGATCTATTCTAAACTAACACAAGTGGCATGTGACTCTATTCTAAACTAACACAAGTGGCCTGTGGCTATATTCTAAACTAACAAAAGTGGCCTGTGGCTCTATTCTAAGCTAACAAAAGTGGCCTGTGGCTTTATTCTAAGCTAACACAAGTGGAGTGTGAATCTATTCTAAACTAACACAAGTGGCTGAGGCTTTATTCTAATCTAACACAAGTGTGGATCTATTCTAAACTAACAAAAGTAGCCTGTGACTCTGTTCTTAACTAACACAAGTGGCCTGTGGCTCTATTCTAAGCCTACACAAGTGGAGTGTGAATCTATTCTAAACTAACACAAGAGGTCTGTGACTCTATTCTAAACTAACACAAGTGGCCTGTGACTCTGTTCTAAACTAACACAAGTTGCATGTGACTCTATTTTAAACTAACACAAGTGGAGTGTGGATCTATTCTAAACTAACACAAGTGGCCTGTGGCTATATTCTAAACTAACACAAGTGGTCTGAGGCTTTATTCTAAGCTAAAACAAGTGGAGTGTGAATCTATTCTAAACTAACACAAGTGACCCATACCTCTGTTCTAAACTAACACAAGTGACCGGTGACTCTGTTCTAAACTAACACAAGTGGCATGTGACTCTGTTCATAACTAACACAAGTGGCATGTGACTCTGTTCTAAACTAATACAAGTGGCCTGTGACTATATTCTAAACTAACACAAGTGGCATGTGGCTCTATTAAAAACTAACACAAGTGGCATGTGACTCTATATTCTAGACTAACACAAGTGGCCTGTGAATCTGTTCTAAACGAACAAAAATGGCCTGTGAATCTGTTCTAAACTAACACAAGTGGCCTGTGACTATTCTAAACTAACACAAGTGGCATGTGGCTCAATTATAAACTAACACAAGTGGCATGTGGCTCTATTATAAACTAACACAAGTGGCATGTGACTCTGTTCTAAACTAATACAAGTGGCCTATGACTATATTCTAAACTAACATAAGTTACCTGTGACTCTATTCTAAACTAACACAAGCGGCCTGTGAATCTGTTCTAAACTAACTCAAGTGGCCTGTGACTATGTTCTAAACTAACACAAGTGGCATGTGACTCTATTTTAAACTAACACAAGTGGCCTGTAAATCTGTTCTAAACTAACACAAGTGGCCGGTGACTCTGTTCTAAACTATCACAAATGACCTGTGACTCTGTTCTAAACTAACACAAGTAGAGTGTGAATCTATTCTAAATAAACACAAGTGGCCTGGGACTCTGTTCTAAACTAACACAAGTGACCTATGACTCTGTTATAAACTAACACGAGTAGAGTGTGAATCTATTCTAAACTAACACAAGTGGCCTGAGACTCTGTTCCAAAGTAAAACACAAGTGGCCTGTGACTCTATTCTAAACTAACACAAGTGGAGTGGGAACCTATTCTAAACTAACACAAGTGGAGTGGGAACCTATTCTAAACTAACACAAGTCGAGTGGGAACCTATTCTAAACTAACACAAGTGGAGTGGGAACCTATTCTAAACTAACACAAGTGGAGTGGGAACCTATTCTAAACTAACACAAGTGGCCTTTGACTCTATTTTAAACTAACGCAGGTGAATTGTGACTATTCTAAACTAACACAAATGGAGTGTTACTCTATTCTAAATTAATGCAAGTGGAGTGTGGCTCAGTTCTAAGCTAAAACAAGTGGCCTGTGGCCCTATTTTAAACTAACAGTAGTGGCCTGTGGCTCTATTCTGAACTAACGCTTGTGGCCTGTAGCTCTATACTAAACTAAAGCAAATGGAGTGTGACTATTCTAAACTAACACAAGTGGCCTGTGGCTCTATTCTAAACTAAAGCAAGTGGAATGCGAATATGGAGCAAAGGGAGTGGGGCTCCATTCTAAACTAACACAAGTGTGGCTCTTTTCTAAACTAAAGCAAATAGAATGTGTCTCCATTCTTATCATAAGTGACCAGAGCCTTTTTTGTAAACTGCAAGGTCCCATTTCTCGAATTTTCTTAAGACTAACAGTCTTAAGTCTCTTATTTCATCAAGCAAAATTATAATCTGTAAACTGATGTTACAAAAAGAAAATATTATTAAATGTGATTATCTGACATACAATTTTTATACAATATGTAGTATGTCTGTACAGTACATGTATATTATTTATGAACATGTTATTGCAATATGAAGATAGTAAACTTAAGCTTATCTTATTATAAACACACTGAAGAATTTGTGAGAAATCTGGGCCAACTGTTTCTACTAATGCTCCATGCTGAACTAACACTAGTGGCCTGACGCTCCATTTTCAACTTACACAAGTGGTCCAGTGTGTCCTTTAAGCTGTGTGTAATCATATGTTCCATTCACAACCCCCTCTACTTCCTGCATGTAGGCCACCCAGTCAATTTCTGTGTCTAAAGAAAACAAGAAGGCCAATATGGTACTAGGATGCTCACCTGACTGTTAGCTAAGTGTCTCAATGTCATATGCAATATATATGGTAAACTGCCTCCCCTGGTTGACCATTGTTTTTAACCAATCAGACTGATTTCAAGGAATTTGTACTGGGTAACCCATAAGCTATTTCAGTGATTTTTTAATTGGTCCATTAGATTCAGACTTTCAAAATATCCATACATCCTAGTAAGGAAACTACCTTGTTGCCTGGTGGCCATGTTTTACAAACAAGAGGGCCAGAATGGCCCTAGGCTGCTCACCTGAGTTAAAGGCATCATAATGGCTTATAACAAAAGGGCCAAATGGCACTAAAGCACTTACGTGAGTATAAAGATCTGGGCCTTGCAGTTTCAGGAGAAGATCTGTATAATCTATATAAGCCATGCGACCCACAGGACGTGGCCACTTTCTACCCCAGGTGTATAATTTGAACAATACTTGTAGAGGACCACTATACAATATTACATACCAAATATAAAACCACTGGGTCTGAACCCCACCCACCCCATATGCAATCCCAAGCAAGGTCTAGATATAAGGTATTTATGTATTACCGGTAAGTTTCATGAAAATAGCTCAATGCGTTCTCAAGATATTTAGTGGAAACCATTTTTCTATTTTTAGTAACGGTGACCTTGACCTTGACCACACCCACCCCATATGCAATCCCAAGCAAGGTCTTGATATAAGGTATTTGTGTATTAAGTTTTATTTAAATAGCTCAATGCGTACTCAAGATATTTAGCGGAAACCATTAATATATTTTTAATAACGGTGACCTTGACCCCACCCACCCCATATGCAATCCCAGCGAGGTCTCAATATAAGGTATTTATGTATTCAGTTTCATTAAAATATCTCCGTGCGTTCTCAAGATATTGAGCAGAAACCATTTTTCTATTTTTAGTAATAGTGACCTTGACCCCACCCACCCCATATGCAATCCCAAGCGAGGTCTCAATATAAGGTATCTATGTATTAAGTTTCATTGAAATATCTCAATGTGTTTTGCAGTAATTGAGCAGAAACTGTTTTTCTATTTTTAGTAACAGTGACCTTGACCCCACCGATCACATATGCAATACCAAGCGAGGTCTAGATTAAAGGTATCTATGTATTAACTTTCATTGAAATATCTCAATGCGTTCTAAAGTTATTGAGTAGAACCCGTTTTTCTATTTCTATTAACAGTGACCTTGACCTTGACCCACCCACCCCATATGCAATCCCAATCGAGGTCTTGATATAATGTTTCCAACCAAATATGAAACCTCTGGGCCTTGTGGTTTCAGAGGAGAAGTTTTTAAAAGTCATTTTACTATTCACGTTTATATTAACCATGTGAGCCCCGGGGTGTGGACAGTTTTGACCCCATGGGCATAATTTGAACAATTTTTGTAGAGGACCACTGTACATTTACATACCAAATATGAAACCTCTGGGTTTAGCAATTTCAGAAAAGAAGATTTGTAAAGTCATTTTGCTATTTAAGTCTATATAAACATTGTGATCCCAGGGGTATGGCCAGTTTTGACCCCAGCGGCATCATTTGAAAATTCTTTGTAGAGGACTGTTACATACCAAATATGAAACCTCGGGGCCTAGCAGTTTCAGAGGAAAAGATTTTTAACGTCATTTTGCTATTCAAGTCTATATAAACCAATTTAAAGTAATTTTGCTATACAAAATTATATAAACCATGTGACCCCCTGGGCATGCCCAGTTTAGACCCCAGAGGCATCATTTGAACAATCCTTGTAGAGGACCACTAGAGGATGTCACATATCAAATATGAAAGCTCCAAGCCTTGTGGTTTCAGAGATTTTTAAAGTTTTCAGTTTTGAAATGTATTTTTAGCTCTGGTGACCTACATATGCAGTGGACCGAATCGATATGAACAACTTTGAAAGAGGGTCACCCAGGGATAATTCCTGTGAAGTTTCGTGAAAATCTGCCAAGCGGTTTAGGAGGAGATGTCGATTAAATGAAAATGTTGACGCACGACGCACGGCGGATGATGCACGACGGACAAAAGGCAATCAAAAAAGCTCACCATGAGCACGTTGTGCTCAGGTGAGCTAAAAATTAATCAAAATGATTTAACAGAATCAAAGAACATTGATGTGACATTATTTTGAAATCTAACTATATGATATGATTTTAAAGGTTTTAAAGCTTTTGGTTGCCATAACAAGCACTTTTCCTTAATTATATTCTTTTGAATTCAAAGAATTTGGTTTTAAAAGGATCACCGAAGGAACATTTCTCCAAGTCTGCTTTGAAGCAAATTGCTGAAACTGCACTAAGGATGATGGACGATGACTGATCACAAAAACTAGAAATGTGTCCCAACCACCGATGCAGCCATTTCTACATGGCGCCGCTTTTTCTATATGCATACAAATAATTTTGCAAAGAGAAAATTGTCCTTTTATATTTTACTTTCTGCTAATGTATTCTCTTATTGTGTGAAGTAATTTGGATATCACTAAATAGTTTTAGTCCTGACAAAAAAATCAATAAAGGGTAGTAATTAAAACTTTAAGGCAATTATGAGTTATGGTTCTTGTATGCTTCACTTACTCTTGCTATCTTAAAATTGTATGCTTCACTTACTCTTGCTATCTTAAATCATTCTGTGCAAAATCAACAAAATGCTTTTATCATTTTTGAATTATGCTTTGCACACTCCTAAATTAAAGGAAGTAATTCACTAACTTCACAAGTCAGGTTCGTGCATGCAACACATCGTCTGGCGATTGTGATCATTTCTGCCAATTTATCTGAAAATCTCTGAATGCACGACACTATATAATGTTCTGGAAAATTATCTGACCTTTGACCTTGATTAAATGACCTTGAACTTTCAGCTACAGACCTGGTTCTTGAACACCACATGCCGTCTCATAATACTAACCACTTCTGCTAAGTTATTTGAAAATTGTTCATGCCGGACAAAATTATGCGCCAGACAGAATCCATGGACTTAATTCTTATACTTGACCTTTAAGTGACCTTGACCTTGGACCTAGTTTTTGCGGGCGACACATTGTCTTATAATGGTTATCACTTCTGCCAAGTTATTTGAAAATCCTTCAATGCTGGGCAGAGTTATTGCCTGGACAAGAATCATAACATATATACATATACTTGACCTTAAAGTGTGACCTTGACCTTGGACCAAGGCACCTGGTTCTTGCATGTGACATTGCCGCATAATGCTTATCACTTGTGCCATGTTGTTTGAAAATCCTTCCCTGCTGGACAACATTATGCTCCGGACATTGTCTATGGCTTAAATTGTTATATTTGACCTTTGACCTTTTAGTGCGACCTTGACATTATACAAAGGTACCTGGTTCTTGCGCGCAACACACCATGTTTAGCATTTCGGCTAAGTTAATTTAAAATCCTTCCCTGCTGGACAAAATTATGCTTTAGACAGTATCTATGGCTTAAATGACCATTCATTCATTAAGTGTAACCTTGACCTTGGACCTAGGGACCTAGTTCTTGCGCGCGACACACCCTCTCACCATGCTCAACACTTGTGCCAAGTTATTTGAATTTCCGTCCATGCTTGACAAAATTATGCTGCGGACAGGGATAGAAGGCTAAAATTCTTATATTTGACCTTTGACCTTTAAGCGTGATCTTGACATTGGACCTAGGAATCTTGTTCCTGCGCGCAACACGCCGTCTTATTATGCTTCACATTTCTGCCAAGTTATTTAAAAATCCTCCAATGCTGGACAAAGTTATTGTCCGGACAAGAATCCGAACAAACATACATACGTACACACGTACATACGTACTTACCCACGGACAGGGTAAGCTCTATATGCCCCCATATCACTGATGGTGGGGGCATAAAAACAAACATGCAAATTCCACGTAAACAAAAATTTTCTAACGCAATGCCTAAAATTTAGCACTATAATAAAACAAGAGCTGTCGGAGGACAGTGAGCTCAACTTTTCTTTTGCTTGTCAGAGTTACTGGCATTTTTTTCTAAAACAAGAAACATGGAAATTCCATGAAAACCAAATTTTCCGAACGAAATGTATTAAAGTCAGCACATCAATAACATTTTTAGTAATTGTGATCTTGACCATGACCCTACCAACCCCATGTGTAATCCCAAGCTAGGTCTCGATATAAGGTATCTATTTATTAAGTTTCACTAAAATTCTCAATATCTTCTCAAGCTATTGAGCATAAACTGTTTTTATGGTTTTAGTAACGGTGACCTTGACCCCACTCAACCTATATGCAATTCCAAGCAAGGTCTCGATATAAAAAATATCTATTTATTAAGCTTCATTAGCAATCTCAAGCTATTGAGTGTAAACCGTTTGTCTGTTTTTAGTGAAGTTACATAACTTTTGAATATAAACTTTCACCAGAAAATCTATGTGAAAAAGGGGCATAACTCTGTCAAAATACAAAACAAAGTTATAGGGAATGTTGCCCCTGACACTGGAGTTGAAGACAAAGGTATATTCCCAGATTCAAGTGAAAACATTGTGTAGAATCACTAGCACTGCAGGAGTAACTGTGTGTCTTAAATTTTAAGTAAATACCTCCCATAGATATTGAGAAATTTGACCTAAAGCTAAAATTTTGAGTTGAAACAAAGGGCAATAACATATATAACAAGAGGGCCAAGATGGCACTAGGTTGCTCACCTGAGTGAAAAGCATCATAATGGCTTTTAAGCAGATTGTTTGAGATTCAATACAGCCATATAACGAAAACTGTCTCGCCCCCTGGCGGCCATTATTTTTAACGAATCAAAATGATATCCAGGAATTTGGTAGAGGGTCACACAATGAACTTTTCTGTCGAATAATTTTGAAATCCAGCCAGTGGTTTCAGACAAGAAGATTTCTAAAGTTTTCAATGAAGCCATATAAGGAAAACTGCCCCGCCACCTGGCAGCCATGTTTTTTAACAAATCAAAATGATTTCAAGGAATTCGCTAGAGGGTCACCCAAGGAACATTTATGTGAAATTAGTTCCACAGAAATGCTCTTTGGGTGACCCTCTAGTTTCAGACTAGAAGATTTTTAAAGTTTGCAATATAAGGCTAGTGTATATCTATCTATATATGCATGAATGGTCTCGAAAGTTATATTGCGATCGGGCTATATCGCGATCGCGATCCATGGACCCAGCGAATCGTGCAGTGTACCAAAGAAAATACTGTTACAGTATCATTAAACTTGAGAAACACGTGCATGGACTAAAATGTGTGTAAACACAGAATACAGTTTGAGCGCCTAATTTGTGCGAATACAGGTCACGAGTATTAGGTTAAAGTTTGCAAGCTATACTAGTCTTTGTGTCCAATGCTATGCAAGTCTATCTTTTAAAACAAGTCAACAAGCCTATCCATATCTATTTTTACAATGAAATGGGCTAGCTGGACCTTTACATACCAAATATGAAACCTCTGGGCCTTGTGCTTTCAGAAGAGAAGATTTTTAAAGTCATTTTGCTATACATGTATAATCTATATAAACCATGTGACCCCCGGGGCGTGGCCCGTTTTGACCCTAGGGGCATAATTTAAACAATCTTTGTAGAGGACCTCTAGAGGATGTCACATATCAAATATAAAAGCTATGAGCCTTGCGGTTTCATAGAAGATTTTTAAAGTTTTCACTTTTTAAATCTATTTTTAGCTCTGGTGACCTAAATATTCAGCGGACCGAAAAGATTTGAACAACTTTGAAAGAGGTCCACCCAAGGATCATTCTTGTGAAGTTTGGTAAAAATCTGCCAAGCGGTTTAGGAGATGTTGTTTGAATTAAAAGTTGACGGTGCACGCACGCATGACGGACAACGGGCGATCACAAAAGCTCACCATGAGCACTTTGTGCTCAGGTGAGCTAAAAATACTGCAAGAAGCAACCAATGGTATTTCTATAGATATCAAATGGGATTGCCAAATAGTTTTAACGAACCAGTTACAGGGACAGTCACACCCAACGCCAGTTTTAATTTATTACCTCAACTGTTACAGTGATTAATTTAATCAAGCCGACTTTGGTTTTTGGCAGACGACGGGGCCATTGTTTAATTCACACATTTGTAGTCGGACCCTACCTCCCACAGTGACGTGCCGTGTTTTTTTCATAACAAGGGTCTATTGCTTAATTGACAGGTCGATAATGGGGCCCACTTACCGAGGGGACGTTCCGTTTATGACCGTTAGGTGTTACAAACAGAAAACAGCGATACGACTGACACATTTCTAGATGCTTTTTTTTAATAAATAAAATTGCAAATCCACGAATTTAAGTGCCCACGAAATTGTCATTGACAAAAAAACACGCAATTTCATGCCGTCGAATATAAATGGTTTTGCAGTATTTCTGGACAAGGAATTCAATCTTACAAACAAGAAACATGAAAATTCCACGAAAACCAAATATTTTGAATGAAATGCAAGTAAACACAAAAATAACATTTTTAGTCATAGTGACCTTGACCGCACCAACCCAGGATGCAAGCCCAATGGAGGTCTACATAAAAGATATCTACATATGAAGTTTCATTAAAATATCTCAACGTCTTCGCAAGCTACACTGTATTGAGAGGAAACTGTTTGTCTACTTTAGTAATCTTGACCATGACCCCACCCACCCCATATGCAATCCCAAGCAAAGTCAAGATTTAAGATATCTATCTATTAAGTTCCATTAAATTATCTCAATGTGTTCTTGACTTAGTGAAATTTCTAACCGCCTGTGCCGAGGAAATGGGGAAGTTTAGCTAGACAAATTTCAAAATAGGGAATGTTTAAAAAGTTTATTTTTTATGAAATGTGTGGTTATTTTGCTTTTTTAATGATAAATATATTCAAGTGTTTCATCTACTGAACTTCTTTTTGACTTTTCAAATTATAGTTCAATAATTATTTTTTTCTATTTACGGTATTAGTATTTTACTTTCCTGTAAAATACTAATACCTTGGGGGAATAACATTGACAATTTGGGGAAAATGGAGGATATTTGTTGGGGGAAACTGCCTTTAAACGGCATTAAAATTAGCAAAGAATTGTTCAACTTCTTTTTGCTAATGTTCAACTTCTTTTTGCTAATGTTCAACTTCTTTTTGCTAATCGTAATGCTATTTTTAATTTCTTTTCTTTAAATTAATTGACACTTCATTGCTTGAAGCATATTTGAAGGGTTAAACAAGAGAAGGTATTTAAATTATGGCGGTCTGTACATAAATGGTGATTTATACAAAAGTTTAAATCGACATTACATGCATGTCCTAGGTAAATTTTGGTACATGTTGAGCAGTTTAGGTGTTTAAGTACTGTTTAAGTAAAATACTTTGATGAATAACTGTCTTGTTTCAAATAATGAAAATTCATGAACTTGTTAACTTTCAGTTTTTCACTACTACAGGGATTTACGGAACGCCATTTTCTGCATCAAATACGCATAATTTATATTGTCTGTCAGGACCCGTCTTTTTTTTTTAATCTGCGTCCCATCAGACACATAATATTTATGAGGTATGATCACTACAAGAAAGATAACCCCAGTTAGTCATGTTTGTACAGCGTTGTACGGGTTGTGTTTCTTGTTGACTATTGGCTATAAATGTAAGTGTTACAGTTGGTTTTAAATATAACAATAAACATTTATCATGGATTCTTTTATATTCAAACAGTCCAGTACGCTGTGTACTATTTTTAACGATGGCTCAGCATTAATTCATATTCCTAATGGTTCAAATGGCCTGCAAGTAAATATTTCCACCTTTCATTTGCTTTCCCAAAATGTATAAAATGTCATGTTTGAACACTCTAAGGCCATACCAATTTGATTCTGTGTTTAGCGTCCCCATTGTTTTTTTAAACATACCAACCAGGCAGGATAAAACAAACAAAAAGTCATTTTTCTTTCACAACTTATTCATGGCAGTGGTACAAGCTAAAGCAAATGTCTCTACACCTGCCAAGTTTGTGCGTGTTAAGCATTTGACTTTGCGCATGCACATAAAACCCCACTTGTTTCAATACAAGAGGGCCCTGAGGGCCCTAGGACGCTCACCTGAGACCTTGTAACCCAATTTGAATTTGCATCCCCGAGGCATGGCTTATTTTTTTTATCCCAGGGGCATAAGATGAACAACCTTGAACAAACCTCTGGGCCTTGCGGATTCAGGTAAAGGTTTTAAGTCATGTTGCTATTTAAGTCTATATAAACCATGTGACCCCTCAGGGGGTGGCCAGATTTGACCCCAGGGGAATAATTTGAACAATCTTTGAAGAGGACCACTATGCAATGTTACGTACCAAATATAGGAAAGCTGCGGGCCTTGCCGTTTCAAAGGAAAATATTTTCAAAGTCATTTTGCTATTTAAGTCTATATAAACCATGTGACCCCCCCAGGCGTGACCAGTTTTGACCCCAGGGGCATACTTTGAACAATATTTGTAGAGGACCACTATACAATGTTACATACCAAATATGAAACCTCTAGGCCTTGCAGTTTCAGAGGAGAAAAATTTTAAAGTCATTTTGCTATTTAAGTCTATATTAAACATGTGACCCCTGGGGTGTGGTCTGTTTTGACCCATGGGGCATAATTTGAACAATCTTTGTAGAGGACCACTATAGGATGTTAAATACCAAAATACGAAACCCCTGGGCCTTGCGGTTTCAGAAGAGAAGATTTTTAAAAACATTTTGCTATTTTAGTTTATATAAACCATGTGACCCCCGGGGCATGGCCAGTTTTGACCCCATGAGCATAATTTGGACAATATTTGTAGAGGACCACTATACAATGTTACATACCAAATAACAAACCTCTAGATCTTTCGGTTTCTGAGGAGAAGATTTTCAAAGTCATTTTGCTATTCAAGTCTATATAAATCATGTGAACCCCGGGGCGTGGCCAGTTTTGACCCCAGGGGCATAAATTGAACAATACTTGTAGAGGACCACTATAGGATGTTACATACCAAATATGAAACCTCTGGGCCTTGCGTGTTCATAGAAGAAGATTTTTAAAGACATTTTGCTATTTAAGTTTACATAAACCATGTGACACCGGGGCGTGGCCAGTTTTGACCCCAGGGGTATATTTGAACAATCTTTGTAGAGGACCACTATAGGATGTTACATACCAAACATGAAACCTCTGGGCCTTGTGGTTTCAGAGGAGAAGATTTTTAAAGTCATTTTGCTATATATTCTATATAAACCATGTGACCCCCGGGGCATGGCCTGTTTTGACCCCAGGGACATAATTTGAACTATCTTTGTAAAGGACAACTTAAGGATGTTGCATACCAAATATGAATACTCTGGGTCTTGCAGTTTCAGAGGAGATTTTTAAGGTATCCAACCCATAATTAGCTTGTTAGCTTCCGTGTAATTTCGACGAAAGCGGTAGCCGTCCGTACTTTACCGTTCGCATTCGGAATACATACAAAACTTCATTAAAAATTATATATTTCTTTAGCTACACCTTAGTATTTGTTTCAGATTATAAAATCGTCGCTCTTAAAAGCAAATTAGATATAAAATAAATATTAAAATGTAACGAGTATAATTAAAACTAAAGCGGAATCGGAGTTTGTTTCCTTTGGAAATCATGATCATTTGAACGCTTATTGAATTTTATGTGCATATGACAGTGTTTACTTACCTTGATATAAATCATTCTGACTGACGAAAACGAATAAAAGAGGTAGATTTTCAAGAGAAAAAGACACAGTAACACTGTAAATTTTGTCGGCTATGATCAGCTGCCATGATCTGTGACAGTGTGGTTGGAAAATTACCGGTAAGCATATTAGTTTGACTGTTTATATCTACGTTAAATGTTGTAACATGGACTAATGAGATGTCAATAATTTTCTCTATTGGAAAACTGACAAAGAAACCAAGTCAAACGGCAAGCCTAATACCAAGCTGTGTACGGGTTAGTAACAGTTCATTATCTAATTGTAAAGCCATTTGTTTGTATGGTAATAGTTACTAAGATAATGACAACTCATGAATGGTCGTGTAAATATACTTAATAAAAATGTTTGATTTTTATTTATACACGGAACATAAAGTTTGGAAATATAATAAGATGAAGTACTAGTATTAGTTTCCAAGCTTATTTAACAAACTTCTATGTTTTGAAATAATCATATAATTATGTTACAATTTCCATATTGAAAATGCTATCAATTTTGCTTTGTCATTCAGTTTAAGTGTTATAACATAACCTTATAAGTCGGTTACTAAAACATCTGTAAAAATTCAACATTTGGCATTAAATTTTGCTCAACTGACATCGGTGCCATATCAGACAATCATTTAAGTAATGATTGTTGTGTAAATTAATATCAGTCTGTAAGTAGAATCTACTGTAAAACTGTGTACTGAAAACTTATTTTCAGTGATGCTGCTGTTCAGAAAAGCAAACACACATCCAGTACGATGGACGACATATTAAATGGCGACCAGGCTGTTAGTGTTCAACCAGAGGCATCGCTAGTAGCAGTCGCATTCCCATATTCATCAACAGCTGGGCGCAACCAGCTGATGTTCAAAAATGAGAAGGCCAGAAACATTGATTCTCTGGGTCTTCTTGCCTATACTGACGTGATAAAAATATTACAGCAGAGGACATCGCTGGCTCCGGTTTATGTACAATCGAAACATTCAACAAGTGAAGGCGTGGACAGTTTATTTAGTATTTAACGTAAATATAATGGATGGGAAACCCTATATTACAGTTGCAAAAAGGACGTTATAAACTTTTGTAACACAAATTAGCGGATTTTTTGAAAAACACTCATTTTTTTAACCCAGTAAAGTTCATGATTGACATGACCTGGAACGTTAATTTTTTTTAGATGAAAATGTGTTAATGCAGCACATATTGGTTCTGTCTGTTATGTTTATATTTATTTCATTTATAAAATGTAGTAATTGTAAATTTAGTTAATTCAACTCTTTTTTTTATATTCTAGATTATGTGTTTTAGACTTTTTGAATAAATGTTGTTTATAATAGAATATACAATGATGAAACAAAGTTTAATTTTAATGTTTTATCTTCAAAATTTATGGAACTAATTTTATATATTGCTTGTATTTTGTATCTAAGAACTTTTTAAAGTTTTATGGGAGTATCTTTCTTAGGTTCTCAATAATTATTTAAAAATATTTTTAAAAAAGGTATCTCTGAAAAAAAAATCCAGCCTAATTTTTTATGGGGATAGTGTTAAAAACTGTTTTAATTTTTCAAATTTGCATGGTAAAGTTTATTTGTTTTGCCTTTATTGTGTGGCTTATTGTCCAAGAATAAAATATATTATGGTTTAGATTCAGAACATGCATAAAATAAGCAAGTTTATCACATTTTGTTTATGGCTTTAAAAAAATAGAACAGGAAAATTCTCATTGATCATAAATATAATTAGCAATATGAGTACATATTACTTCCATATAAATTGATTCAAGAATAATTGTTGAATATTTTCATAATATGTGTTCAATATACCATTCATAAATGTTTATTTATATGAAGTTTATGAAATATTAATGAAGTATTTCACTTGTAAAGATGCCTGTAGCTTTTCAGTTTTTGATGTGTTTAGCAAAAGAGGGGGTATGGTAATTAAAAAACTATATCTGACAAACCAAACGGTAAAATCTCCCAAAATTTTGCAGAATAGTCTAGATATGAATGCCCTTCAAGAAAATAATAAGATTTGTGGTGTTCTAGAAATTGAGTATTATGGGTTGAATACCTTAAAGTAATTTTGCTATATATTCTATATAAACCATGTGACCCCCAGGGCGTGGCCAGTTCTGACCCCATGGGCATAATTTGAACAATCTTTGTAGAGGACCACTATAGGCTGTTACATACCAAATATGAAACCTTATGAAACCATGGGGCCTTGTGGTTTCAGAGAAGAAGATTTTTAAAGTCATTTTGCTATATATTCTATATAAACCATGTGACCCCCAGGACGTGGCACGTTTTAACCCCAGGGGCATAATTTGAACAATCTTTGTAGAGGACCATTATAGGATGTTACATACCAAATATGAAACCTCTGGGCCCTGCGGTTTCAGAGATTTTTTAAAGTTTACACTTTAAAATCTATTTTAGCTCTGGTGACCTACATATGCAGCGGACCGGAAAGATTTGAAAAACTTTGAAAGAGGTTCACCCAATGATCATTCCAGTGAAGTTTGGTGAAAATCTGCCAAGCGGTTTAGGAGGAGATGTTGTTTAGGAGAAAAGTTGACGACGCAAACACGCACGCACGACGGACAACGGGCGATCACAAAAGCTCACAATAAAAGTTGCATTGGGCCAACAATTTACTTCTTATCGTTAAACCCTTATGGTCCCTATGACAACAATGCCCGCTAACCGCGTGTCGCCGAGGAGCAGTTATGATAACCCAAACAGTGGTTAATTAATTATCCAATCAGTACTTTGTGTTCAACAGTGGTAACGATTAAAAACAATTGAAGCACTACACAAATGCTCGTAAAGAAAATTATTTATCGAATAAAAAGGCCCCGTAACAAGACTGAGTGTAACCTTATGATTCGAGAACAACTAGAAAAGTGGGTTTGAATGTGACGTCATTGCGCGAATTTGATGCGCACTAGATATAAATATCCGGAAAGAATTATTACTTTCAGTTTTGCAACAACAATGATGCTTTTGCTTTAAAAAGGCTATGGTATACCGTATAAACGGTGACATTTCGTTTATTTTTATTTTTTTAAACGTTAAAAAATGAAAACGTGTTAGCCTTAAGTAGTGTATACATGTATTATGTACATTAATTATACGACAATTTTAATACAAACATTGCGATCCATGGACCATGCGACAATATAACAATATTAAGGTGTCCCTCTGAAATGTCAAATGTCCCGCTGATTTTTTGTCAATGTCCCGTTTTGGCCTAAACAAATTATGGCATGTATGCTCTAGTAAGTCAAGCTGTTCTTCGGCTCACAATTGCATAGAACACGCGACCTTACGTCATTGAAGAGAATTACGTCATAATTTCATCCACAAACTTACCGGAGGCCATGAACTAACCAGATTAGATGCTATATCATCTTTATATTGGAAACCTACAGAAACACAGTATTTGAATGTGTAAATTGACTGGTTGCGTGCTATCAGCTATGTTTTACAAATATTAGTAAAACAACCTAAAAGTCCATTTTTCACCAATTGTTCATGCCATTTAACTATATTTTTTACATGCTCAAAACTGTTTGTTTTTTGTCCAGGCGTCCGAAAACCTACCAGCCTGAGGACGCTAAACATAGAATCAAATTTGTATGGCCTAATGTATCTTTCAGTTGCCCCATGTCACAAAACAAATTATCAGTAAAAGCAAGCAAACACAATGATTGGGACACCTACTTTTATTGACAGAACCCCAGAAAACCATCCACCTCAGTCCTAGGGACCCCTAAAATATCAAATTGATGTAAAACCCTGCTACTAAATTGGTCTTCGTGCGATTAGAAGTTCCAGCGAATTTAGCCCTATATAAAAAGTAACACTAAATTGGTTGCACCTCTTATTTAATAATTAGACAAAGGTAAACTTAAGATGTTTCTGGAATATGGCCCCTGTGTCCCAAATTTGATGTCATCCAAAATGAGGATTTTTTTTTAATGTTTAGTTGACCTAATTTCTATTTAATAGTAATTTGAACATCAGATATTAATGTTTTGTCAACGATTTGTATCCAAATATCTCACACAACATCGTCGACTTCAGTGTCATCAAATTTAGATATGATTGTTTTGTTTATCTGGGGTTTCCGCCAACTCAGCGCAATGTGCATATGGTCATAATATCTGTCTGATAAAGTGAATTGAGCCTTGTTGATAATTTTGATACTTACACTTAATTTTATTAATAACCAAAACGCAAACTATCAATTCCGCAAATAGCAGCATGGCCATGATAATAGTTACATAATTCGGGTCAAATATATATTTTAAAAGTTTTCCTGGACGCAAGTGGCTTTTAAAATTTTTCACCGTATGTCGTTTCATGGTGGCTGCCATTTTGAATGTCACGTGGCAACTTTATTTTGGGAGGGTATAAAATGCGAATGTCGGATAAAGCGTCCCGAGTTTATTTTTTTAATGAGATATATATCTATATATATAAGCACACCTAGAAAATCACTGTAGTATATGAAAGGTAAGGGTCTAATGGTTGGAGCAATACGCTACATTCCCTGAACCTATATATCGATCAGTCTCACAGCAATGGCATCACGGACAGGGGCGTAGCGCGACCAAATTCGTTGTTACTCAAAATAAAAAAATAATACAAAATAAGTTGGGGGCCAGGGGGCCGCTAAGAATCTCGGTGGGTCTAAGGCAAAGCCTTGGTTAGGTGTCCAGGGGCCGGAGGACCCCGGAAGCTCCAGAAAGTTCAAATTATATTACCCACTAAAACGCCATTCCTGACATTAAGACCATTGTTTTCTCTGACAAGTTTGGACGGTCACTTTTATAGGGGTTGCTCTTAAAATATGTGTATTGGCTGGCGCTTAGTTATTAAACAACACTAACTGATTTTGTTAGTTTTATAGCATATCTTTATAAAACTTGAGTTATATGTCATCAATTTCGACAAAGTTACAGCTTAAAAATCAAAACAAGTGGCCTTTCCCTTCGTCAAGTGCGAAGATGTCTACCACCATGTAATCTTCTTTTTCGCGGTAAATGTTGAGAAGACCAATGCCGGTGAGACACTCAGTATTCAGTACGCAAATGGGGTTCATCACACAGTAAGCGAAAACAAACATTTAGTTTTCAGTACGCAAATCGAATTTTACGCAGTAAATTAGGCAGTATCCAGTTTGCAAAGGGGATGGGGGTGACACCCTCTGGTTTGCGCCGAATTATGACAAAACTAAAAATCACTAGTTTTCGTAGCGTAATTAATTAAGCAGCAAATAATTAAAAATGACTATTTTAAAACTGACATTTATTTTGGACCGATCCATTAGGAAATGCATGTATGCATATTTAATGCATGTTTAAGGAGTGGATGATTTTTGATTTTTCCCATCTTTTTTGAGAAGTACTTAGACCCAGTCTGTTATTGGATGGATATCATAAATCAGATGTACGTGAAAGACATTGATTTCAAATAAACACTATTTGGAGGGGTTTATGAGGTTCATTGTTTCATTATACCTATTGGGGAAGGCATAAGCATGTGCCAGATCCCACTTAGATGTGATGATTTTCATCCTGAATATGTCTTCCCTGAATTGTGTACACAAGTCGAGGAAAACCTCCGGGTTAGGCGGATCGCTGGAAGACGACATTAACACGATGCAAGACAAACAACGGAAAGAATACATTACGCACAGAACAGAATTAACTGTTCGCAAAAAATAAGAGGCGCAATTTTGTTTAAAACGAAACGAACACGGACCGGCGAACATTAAAATAAAACGCCAGTTTCTGGATTTATGAGAGTATTGTTTACCGCTAACTCCCCTGTGGCACTGATTTTTATTCCATTTTTCGAAGTAAATGTCATTTTAGTTTTTGAGATTTTAATTTCAATGTTTACTCGAACGAGTAAACGAGTATGCGGCGCTACGCGCCTGACGGAAACCAGGTGATATTGTTAGTGGTAATACACAACAATTTTATGGATCTGTCTTTGGGGTGATTTTATATAAATTATCGTAGACATGACTCGTCCGTTATTGACTGTATAGTCGCTGTGCCGTCGCAGTCGCCGATGATCGCCGTGTGGACGTCGTAGGGACGCAATGTAAACGCAATAAAAACGCAAAAGACGTAATAAGGTCGTGGTGGGAACGCCGTGTACACTCGCACAACACAGACCGAAGGACACCGGTGGGACGGAATTTGGTATTTTTAAAGAACAAATATTGGCGTTCTTAATGCGACTATCTGCGTTTTCCAACAGAAAAATGGCTGTTTGGGTCGCTGTTAGGACACGAGTCTGGTGTGTCGGGGGTAATACACAAGGTACTGACGGGTGTATTACACAAGGTACTGACGGGGGTAATACACAAGGTACTGACGGGGGTATTTCACAAGGTACTGACGGGGGTTTTACACAAGGTACTGACGGGGGTATTACACAAGGTACTGATGGCGGTATTACACAAGGTACTGATGGAGGTATTACACAAGGTACTTATAACGATTTATATTATAGTATTATAGTACGCTCTTTTTCGGTTGCTAGTTTATGACTACCGCATCGAAATTTTAAAAATTAAGACGCTAAGTAATAAGGAATACTAGTTAAGTAGTGTTCAAATGTAATATCTTTCTTATATATTCTGGAATTTAAAAAGCTGGTCAGACAAACCTAACTAATCCAATAAATTGTACACTTTTAATACCCTGGGCAAATGAAATAAACCACTAACATGCATTTTTGAATTGTTTGGTTGTGCTACGACATGCCTCATCGGTTATTGAGTGATGTTTATTGACGGGGTCCTTCGTTCTGTGTTGTGCGAGTGTACATGGCGTCCCCATTCTTGAATGCTAATCTCTATTGGACAGCTGGACATTATGCATAGTCCAATGGTCAGACAAAAACCTAAATATTCCATAAATTGTGCACTTTTAATACCCAGGGCGAACGAAATATACCACTAGCATGCATTTTTGAATTGTTTGGTTTTTTGTGCTACGACATGCCTTATCTGTGATTGAGTGATGTTTATTGACGGGGTCCTTCGGTCTGTGTTGTGCGAGTGTACACGGCGTCCCCACCTTAAGTATAAACAACATTCTAAATATGGAACTATCAGTCCCTGCTTCATATTGTCTGCCATGAATTAAAGTATTAAAACGATCAGATCGCAACAATTATTACAATATGAAAGTGGATCTAGATCTATGTCAATCTAATACACAACTATAAAATTTCAGGCAAACGCAATTTTTAACGACCTTTGTATGATGTTTTTGTTTTGTTTTTCCTCATATATCGATGTCTAATACCCCTAATCCCCCTTGGGCAATGATTTTCATTCCATATTTGGCGTTTTTTCTTTGATTGTTTTTTTTCGCTGTCATTAAAATAATTTTACGCACGTACGTAAGTGCGTAAGCCCAACTACGCGCCTGACGGAAACACTAAACTAATTCTCTTATCACTATTGTGTAGTAAGGCTGAACGAAACCATATAATTAACGGCTTTTTCTATATGCTCTACCACTGTATTTGTTCGTGTTATTATGCTTCCCTTCGAAGAAGTGGGGGTATATTGCTTTGCACCTTTGGTCGGTCTGTCGGATGGTCCGTCGTCTGTCCGTAGACCATTTCGTTTCCGCACGATACCTAGAGAACGCTTTGACCTACGATCATTTAAGTTGGTATGCTGGTTACTTGGGAGGAAAGGAAGACGCCTATCAATTTTGAGGTCAACAGGTCAAAGGTCAAGGTGACAGAGGCTTGTAACATGAAAACTGTTTCCTCTGTAGACCATTTCGTTTCCGCATGATATGTAGAAAACGCTTTGACCTACGATCATTGAAGTTGGTATGCTGGTTACTCGGGAGGAAAGGAAGACGCCTATCAATTTTGAGGTCAACAGGTCAAAGGTCAAGGTCACAGGGGCTTGTAACATGAAAACTGTTTTCTCCGTAGACCATTTTGTTTCAGTAGGATATCTAGAGATGTTTTGGCCTATTTGATGTTTTAATCAAACAGAAATCAGGTATCCTTATATAATAGACTGTAACAATAAATCCATAATTATACTATATCTTTCTTTTAGCTTTAAATTTATTTTCTAAAGCATCAACTTTAATTTCCTCCCCATGTGTTAATGTGCACATACAATATTAAAAAAATATCTTAACTGCAAGTCGGGGGGCATACATGTTTTACAAACATCTCTTGTTTATCTATGATTCCGGTGGGGAGTAGGATAGCCTTTCAAACACCTGGTTATTGTTTTTAAATAATAACATAACTTAAAATAATAGATAGGTTGAATGTGAAATTATATGGTGGGACAAGCCTCCAACCAACTGCTCCGGGATCTTAGTGAAAGGAGCGGTTATAGGTGGTCCTTCCAGTCTTCACCCATGAGTTACTGTGAATGACCTATTATCCACTAGGGGTGCTGAAATTTAATTTAGTGTTTTAAATATATTATACTGTTAATACAAAGTGCAAAGGATCTATTATACGCAACAATATTATTAGCGCATCCATATACATGATGAAAGCAATGAAAGTAAATACGCAATGTATCTTATACCTTATAATTAAACGTTATGATGTGAAGTATTTTATAGGGCTGCCACGCACGCACTGTGAGTACTAACAATGTTTTAATAACACAGCGTGCTTGGGCAATGGTTTTAAACCGAAGCCCCGAGGATAAACAAGCCGTCAGTCAAGGCAATTCAGCGCTGATGAAGTTGACAACATAAATGTGCACAAATCGTTTGTCTTCGGAGACGGTCTTGTAGTCATGCAATACTACCATAGAGATGGTATTCACCTAAACCGGAAGGGAACCAGTCTCCTAGTACGTAGGATCAATGCCTGCGTGCCTATCATTAAAGCACCACTGCCGGGAAGCGGGCCTGAAAATCAGCAGAATCGCAGAGACCAACCTACACCTGCATACCCATTCAGACCTGGTCGTAATCCAAATGTTAGTCGTCAAGACGGCTACTATCACCATGACAAAATTGGACCAGCACTGTTAGGTAACGGAAGTACGCGGCGGTACCCGGGATATCCGAGCAACGTTAAACCCTCGGAAAACATTCTCTATAACGGACAATCATCACATCCCGTTTCATCGCAGGAGTGGAGTACCGTACGTGGACGGCGGATATACAATGGCAGCTATGCAGCGTATCAGTATACCGGAAGTGACTCTTACCAAGGAGGGGACAGGCGCTCCCACCTGGTGCGACCCGAAAGTGAGAGTAATAACTCTGCCAAAGGACCCGGGCAGAATAACTTTACCGAATGGCACTATCCTCGTGGCAACAGATTATTGGGATACAGTGTCTTCTGTGAAAATTGCTACATGAACAATCACTCGACAGAAAACTGTAGGCGACGTTAATTATTAGGGGTACGATGACAGTCACGCAAATGTTAACTTGAATGGTAATAGATTTACATTATTTAATCAAATTTTTTCAAATTGTAATTGCTTTAATTGTATTTGTGAAAACGCTATAATGCTATGACACTTTTATGAATGTAAATACACAGGAAGTTATTTCGTATAATTTAATACCGAAGAAGAAACAAATATATATAAGTAGTAATTTTCCTTTCAGCTGTAAAGGTCTCCATGTAGTAAATTTAAATGTTCAACATTTTTGTTATCAAAATATGAAGAAATGAAATGCCATATTTTATCAGAAGCAAATTCAATAGATATTATTGGTTTTTGTGAAACTTTTCTGACATAATATATCTCTGATGAAAGTATTAGGATACCGAACTATGTTTTTGAACGCAAGGATAGAAAAGGCCAAAAAAGGTGGCGGAATTTTATTATATATAAAAGATTGTTTTCCAAATAAACGTAAGCACGATATTGAATCTGATTCTATAGAATCCGTTTGGATTGAAGTATGTTTTCCAAAAACAAAACCGTTTTTAATATGTTTCGTGTATCATCCCCGGATAGTAAATTAGAGTGGATCAGCATGTTTTCAGTTCAATTAAATACAGTTGATGACAGACACTTAGAGTACCATATTGTAGGAGACACGAATATTAATTATTTACCCGAAAATCTCAATCATTTAAGATTTCCTCATGGCAAGACTGTATAACAAACTACGGTCAATCAGCTTATTAACAGTCCAACGAGAGTAACAGATAAAACCTCCACAATTATAGATCATGTGTATACCAATATGAATGATAATATTTGCGAAACATTCGTTTCTCATTTAAGTATAAGTGATCATTTCCCTGTATGTTTTACAAGAGCTGTTCGGTCTAAGAAACCTTCGAACCAAATCCACACTGCTATGACATATTGGTCTTTCAAAAAATTTTATGGTAACTCTTTCGTTAATGACCTACAAACGGAAAATATATATGAGGTAGAAAAAATTCCTGATCCGAATATTGCTATGAATGTATTATATAGCCGACTGAATTCAGTTTTAGCAACGCATGCCCCATTAAGAATAAAACGAATCAAATTCGTAAAGCAACCTGATTGGTTTTCAGAGGAAATAAAATTGGCCATAAAAGAAAGAGATAGACTTAAAAAGGATAAAAAGTGGTCGGAATACATACAAATGAGAAATAAGGTAAATGCATCAATACGTAAAACTCAAAAGGATTTTTATAATAATGCGGTTAAGGGTGCTATGGCGAAATCTGAGATCTTTGAAAAATAACGAACCAACAACTGGTAAATACATGTAGCATACAGTTGCCTCGGTTCCTTCATATTAATGATACAGATGTTACTAACGAAGAGCAAATTTTAAATGCCTTTTATCGGCATTTTACCGATATCTGTAACCGTAGATAAGACACCTTTTAATGAAATAAATAATGTAAGGATGGGTTTGGTTCTTAACGGAAAACTTAAAGATAAACATTTTGATATAGACTATATTACTCCGCTTGAGGTACAGGGATATATCAAACAGTTAAATTCGTCAAAGGCAACAGGATTGGATGGAATAGGTCCAAATATTTTTAAATACTGTGGTGATAATATTGTATTACCGTTAACGGCCATAATTAACATTAGTATACTAGTCGGTATTTTTCCAGATACGTTAAAAGAGGCAAAAATGTTACCAATATTTAAACATTCTGATCTATCTGATCCAAATAATTATAGGCCTATTTCCATATTACCTACAATTTCCAAGATATTTGAACGCCATTTTACAATTCACATCAAACTTTTTATACAAGAAACCGACATCATACACACATTTCAATCCGGTTTCCGAGAAAAGCATTCATGTCATACGGCTTTAACTAGAATAATGGATGACTGGCTACATGCAGTTTACCATGGCAAAATAGTTGGTTCACTTTTTCTGGACCTCCGGAAAGCCTTTGATTTAGTTGATCATGAAATTCTACTACGCAAATTAGAATTATATAATTTTCTACAAATGCGATCAAATTGATAAGATCGTGTTTGACGAATAGACACCAAATGGTGAAAGTTGGTAACATCCAGTCTTCGTGTCAATCAAAAATGTCGGGTGCACCCCAAGGTTCAATTTCAGGGCCAATCCTATTTCTGTTATATATAAATCACGTTAGCTTAGAGATAGAAGATTCTATGGTCGATCTATATGCTGATGATACTACGCTTTACTCAATGGACATTAGTACGCATCAGATAGAATACAAATTGCAAACGAACTTGAAGAAGGTGACCGATTGGTGTAAGATAAATAATATAGCAATTAATCCACAAAGAACAAAGTGCATGCTTATAGGTTCAAATGCAAAGGTGAAAAATGCAAAAGAACTTAATATATACGTTGATAATATTCTCATTGAAAATGTTACCTCACATAAGTTACTTGGAGTTATGGTTGATTCAACCTTGTCTTGGAACATACAAATCGATTCCGTATGCAAAAAAAAGCGAACTCGAAAATAGCTTTGTTAAAAAGAATTAATTATTTTCTAAATGATCATATGAGAAAATTATTTTACAACACGTTGATACTTCCGGTTTTTGAATACTGCTGTAGCATATGGGGAAAAACATCGCAAACGCAAATGAAAAAAATGGCAATTCTGAAGAAAAGAGCTGCAAAAATTATACTTTTCAAACCAAGCAGAACCCCGTCACGCGAGTTAAAGAACTTAAATGGCTCACATTAGAAAATCTATGTAAATATCAGACAGTTGTTTTAGTTTATAAATCACTGCATGACCTATAGCGCCAGTGTATATACGAGAACTTGTTAATATTACTACAGATGAAAATTATAACTTGAGATCATCTGCCAGACAAGATATTGCACATATTCGTTACAAGACGCAGTGCAAAAAGCAATCGTTTGCATTTTACAGCGGGAATGTTTGGATTTTTTTACCTGAACATATACGTATATCAAATTCTGAAAAGTTATTTAAATGTTATTCTACAAAGTTTCTGCTGGATTATCAGTTGAACGCAAATTCATAAATTGTATCTTGGCTTGAATTTAATTGTACACGTGAAATATACATTACATGTATGTATACTTGTGTGACTGTCGCTTATTTAATTGTGTTGTTTTCAGTCTATTAATATATTGTATGAAATGCGGTGTGATAAATGAACAATGTACATATATACATATTTTATAATGTGTAAATGAAAATTATGTATATATTAATATCTTTGTTAATGATGTGTCCTTTACATGTATTTGAGTAGATGTGATTTTGTTTTTTGTTTGTTACAATTGTTCATATTTACATTGAAGACCGCATTGTCAATAAGTTAATATGCGTTTGTGTATAACTTAATGTGTTACCTTAAAAAAAATTAAAGATTTTATTATTATTATTATTATTATTCATTCAAGCGTATCATAACCAAAACGTACCAGGACGAAGCGTACCACTTTGCTATATTGCATACAGACAATTATTGAAATAATATGTTTAATGGTGAAATGAAATATAGTATTCAAAAATAACATGAAACAAAAAAGTCAAGTTTAAACGAACAATTAAAAAAAAGATAAGAAACAACTATATAATTCATTAAATGATGTTATGATTTTTCAGTTTGGTTACAGATCTAGTTAGCGGTTTGCAATTATAAAAATTTAAGTAAATTAAAGTAAAGAATGCGTTACACGGAGGTTAATCGACTACATCCACTCGACCTGGATCTCGAGGAACGTGTGGCGCCCGGAAAATTGGCATGTCTTCAGGGAGACGGTGCGGATCAACAACGATGTGGAGGGTAATGTTTGAATTTTATGCAAACTTTCTATGTGAATAATTATAAGCGTTGTCATTATCTGCCATTTACAATATGTTAGTATAACGCACAACACATTTCAATTAAAGAATGTCCAAATGTATTCGTCTGCACTTCGCAACTTTGGCGCGATATTTGACATTTGTCGCCTGGATAGCTGGTGTCACTACCAAAAATATAGTCTAGGTTGTCATGTGTCCAGCATGTGTCCTACTCGCGCGTTTAGATCGTCGGCAACAAAATCATTAATATCTGACGAAATACAGTTTAATTTATCACACAGAATTTCAACTCCGTTCTGCGTTTCATTGTCATAAATTGGCGATTTATCTGGTGCTATATACGTAAATATTATATTAATGTGCTTTGCGGCATCTATAAAATGTTTATCAATATAGAGATCAACACATTCCGTAGATTCATCGTATATTCGTTTAAGAAGTCCTTGTTCATAGAGCTCGTTTTTAACAAAAATCGTAACTCCTCCTGAACCACGCACACCTATATCCTTTCGTGGGCAGTCACTGTTAGCATAATAGACGCTTCCACAAATGTCAATCATATTCAAATTAATCTGCAATATTATCCAATCATCGCTCTCGGATATCACGTGTTCAGAGGTTAAACAATTTCATTTAAAAGAGCACGTGCATAATGTTTGTGATATTCAAATAAGCACGTGGTAATGTTTGTGATGTTCGATGAATGGAAATTAATCTTTTAATAATAGCTGGTGAGAAGTTTAAACTATTCGTGGCAAAACCCGGGTCGGTCTATTGGTAAGGAACCCATCAAATTCGCCAGCTACTGTTTGCCACGTTTCACGGTGCTTGAAAACTGCACAATAACTGGTTTTGGTGATCCACGGTTCGGATAAGTGAAATGTCAATGAATTTCACCGAGGAATCCTGCAAACTCAGATCGTTTTAATTATGTTTCTTATATTAATTTCGAGATCAGCATTCGATTCTCCGGTGTTTGTGGGATATTAAAAATCTTTAAGTTATTTGTCTCAATTTGCGCTTCAAGTTTCTCAGTTTTACGCTTATTTGTGATCAATTAAGCTTCTTGCTAACCACTCATTGATGGACGGCTGGGTTTGCAGAGGTTCCGATCTCCCCGCCGGGCGGGATGATCGTACAGATGAACCGACAGTAGAACCGGTCTCGTGTTGATATGCGACGCCAGGATCTAAAATGCAGTCTTAGGACGTTTCCTCGCAGGTCGTTTCGCTCCTGTTAATTTTTTTTACATGAATTCAATGAAACGTTATATAAAGCCTTATTACTAGGAGGACATTAAAACATATCAGGCCATTTTACATCGAAAATATGTCTGAGTTATGCACCTCTCTTAATTGCTCCAGTATATAATGCACCATAGGCTTGTTCTGGCTATATATGTCTCGACATCAAGTTGAATGTAACCGTTCGAAGCTATTTGATTGGTAAACATTACGTTTAGTGCGTTTTGTGCTTTTGGTACAGCATTGCACTTTATGAAATCCAGCAAGTGATTTAAAATATAAAGTTTTCAGTAGAGCTCTATAAGAAAACTTCCACCCCCGGCCCTGGCAGCCATTTTTTTTTTTAAAGAATTAACATGATTTGAAGGAATCAGGTACAGGGTCGCGTAAGGAATAGTTATATGAAATTATATCATAATCCAGCAATTGGTTTCAAAAAAGATTGTCCAATTTTTTCAATAAAGCCACATAAGGAAAAAAGGTCCCCCTGGATGCCATGTTTTTGAACGAATGAAAATAGTATGAAGTATATTTTG
The DNA here is from genome assembly GCA_027627225.1 of Congeria kusceri. NCBI lineage: Eukaryota > Metazoa > Mollusca > Bivalvia > Myida > Dreissenidae > Congeria > Congeria kusceri. Next base: position 42,061,528 of record CM051033.1, read on the forward strand.
GTAAAGAATCACAAAAGGAACATTGTGTGATATGTGTCAGAAAAAAAGGTAAACTAAAATTTATACAAATAGAACCAGTATAAGCCGTTTGTTTTACGGTATATGAAATTGCACTAAACTCCACTTAATTCCGTTGTTGTTTCTTCGCAGTCTTTTTACGCCGTCAGCGTTTTAAATACCGTAGTTCTTCTGTAGATAGACTATTATCTGAGACCTTTCTTTCAGGACCATTAATATGTCTAGTTGTAAATTCAAAGCAAACAACTTCAAATATTAAAAATGCACTCCAAAGCATCATGAGCTAACTCCTTTTGTCACGATCTTTTCAAAAGTTGAATGCTGTCGACATGTCAACAAGTAGGAAAAGGCACCCCAGAAATCCCCTCTTGACTGCGTATATAGTGTACGTTCGTGCATGGCGTTCTGGGAAAATATCGACATTCAACCAACATCAGACTTTCAAATCGGTTCTCTTAGCCAACGCTCTCATCTATAAAATAATACCTGGGGACAAGCTGGACACGCTCGCTGATGAAGAACTTTACTTTGTTCTTTTACTCGTCTGGAACTACATGTATATTTATTGCATATTTAGAGGCAGCTATGGGTAGGCAGTAATAAATAAAGCCTAACATGGGAGATCACTATATGGACATAATACAATCAAGTTCAGCGGGGCGGCTTCGGTAGGTAGTAATAACAAGAACATCGGTAGAACCGATGTATGGTCATCGATGCGGCTTGGACCTCTAATTGTGGCCTTGACCTTTAGCCTATGGACGTGACTCATGCACATACATGCTGCCTTGTTGAGGCAAACATTCGAGTAAAGTGATTTTAAAATCCACGTATTCATGGCGAAGTTGTAAGTCAGGACAAGCAAAAATCCTATTTGGACTTTAGACCTTTATTTATGACCTACAGTCCTGGTTCATGCGCTTGACATGTCTCATTGAGGTAAGAATTTGTAAAAAACATGGCAAGTTAAAGCACGGACAAGCAAAGTGCCAATGACCTGTAAGCGTGACCTTGACCTTTCACCTGGGACCTGATGTATGAGCGGTACAAATTAGCTTTTGTGCCATGTAATTTTAAAATCCCTCCATGCATGGCCAAGTTATAGTGTGGACAAGCAAAAGAGTCAATGTAAAGGTAAATACCAATTTAAATAAAAATAAGTTAAATTAGTACAATACTGTTGTATTATAGTTCTCATGTTTAAGGGTAGCCAGTCTACTATGAGCCACAGGGCTTATCAGTATAAATAGCCAGTGCACACATCAGCGTGGCAGTTCAATTAAATCACTCTCTCTCTCTCTCTTGTTACTCACGTTCACCAAGTAGATTCATATAGTTGTGTTGTGATAATAAATATAAGATTTGTAATATAGACTTGTTGTCAATTAACACTCCAACCAAACAAATACATTCAAAACTTTCGTTATAAGTACAATGCTTTTCCATAATTCTTATGCATATGCATACCTAAAAAACAATAGCAATCGTCAATCGAGTCAAATATATTTGCACTTTTGAGTTACCAAAATGTTTACTAGTAAAATATTGATACAAAAAAACAACTTAATTGATACTTGACTTAATGTAGTTTCATAATGCTTAAACAGTATTTTCATGTAGTCATTGTTATGGTTGGTGAGGACAGCACATAATAATTGTTACATAATTCTGCCTTTGCATACCAAACTCTTAATAATTTGTCTTTGCATACATCTCGATAAGCCTATTTGGCTTTCAATTGTTGATGTACTAGTGGTTTTACTTCATCTAAGGGTGAACAATGTGCTCCAGCTAGGCCTAAATGGCAGGGCGCAGCGCCCGTTCCTCTTTGCCCTCGCCCTGCCGCCCTCGACCCCGCCCTGCCCTCTTTGATCTCGGCTATGCCGTATGTACAACCGTATACTAGTTTATTGAGCCGTCGTGTCTATATACATGTACTACGCTATGCGTCAACTTAATCTCATAATAAATACCGACCGACAAAATCCGTGGACATGTATATTACGTCATTTATCTCGCCTTAGGCGAGAGTTTTTTTATTTCTTGGTTCTCGGACATTTTTTGAAAAGTGTCCGGTTGGAGGCCGGAAAAAATAAAATAAAATTAACAACAATACAGAATTAAGTAAATTAATGACTATAATTGCACAAAGGGGAATGAGCAGTGATATTAAAATCTTTATGCATTTTACTCACAAAAATCATATTACACAACATTAACTTAATGACTGCATGATAAACATGCCATTACTATCAATAGTAGTAACATTAAAAGGCAGTGTTTATCATATAGAAACTAATGTTAAAATATGCTAATACAGTACGTCAGATATCGCTGGGCAGTGGCACTATAATATATATATCATCATGTTTAATAAAGTGAAAACTAACTGAATATATATTTTTTATAAATCAATATACACCAATGAAATGTGTTAATTATAATATTGATATAAAATCATAAATGTGTATTTAATACGATGATTCTAAGATCTTAATTAGTTTTTACTGAGTATTTTCTTCTGACTTTAAGTGTTGCATGATGTATAAAATAACAGAGAGCAGATCATATGACTGGAACAATTATAGATACGCCATTCCGATTGGTTGAAGTTTTAAACAAGGCTTAAATATTGCGCACTGTACATAAAAGTAGCAGATTTACACACAAGTAAAAATCGGATTGAAATGCATGTCGTAGGTAAATTTTGGCAAATGTAAATCAGATAAGCCGGTGTTGTTTAAGATAAATACAACAAAAATTGATGGATAACTTTAAAGCTGAGAATAATGGGAAGTTATGAACATTTAAACTTTCACCACTAAAATGACAAGAGCGATACGTAATAGCGAACTAAACTACATATACAAGAAACAACAACCGATTTCTGAACACCAACTATCTTTTAACACAAAACCCTTGTTCAGTGTCCGTCTGAACCCATTCGACCATATGTTTAACCTCTCTTTGTCCAAACGCGTACAAACCATTTGTCTCATAATAAAGAAATATACAGAAGCTGTAAGATATCTCGAGGTGTAAGCAGCATCCTTTCGGTGTTCATAGTGAAACACGAATCAAATCCGCAAATGCCGCTCCAGTAAACGACTCGATGGCTCCGTAAGTACTCGTTAATTTTCGTAGCATCTCGGCGGTGTTCGAGTGATGACGGTCGTCGCCGTAGCCGACTGGTTGTACGATGTTCGACATGGAAACCGACTCTTGGTCAATCAGAATGTCACCAAATGGCATTTTGTCCTCCGACAGCTGTTGAAAGAGAACATATCGACATAGATATTAACAAGACTTGGTTATAATTTTATTAACTTCAAGGACAGCAATATCTTCATAAGGACTACACCACTTAGTAATAAACAAACCACCAATTCCACCACCATGACGAACATTTTACATCCCAACAACTACTGGGAATGACATCGTTTTCAGCATGCATAAAACGTAAACGTAAGCCTAGCTGATATGTGCAGGAGCGAAGCTTGGTGTAAATAAATGTGTAGGCCAAAATCTAGTTGGGTCTGGGGGCATGCCTCCCCCCGGAATTTTTTTAAATCCTGGAATGTCTGAGGGGCGTTATGGCGTATATTTAGAAGAAATTAATATGTTTCTTAGATTTTTAATATCATTGCAATTCAAGTTTAATTATGTATCAACAAACTGACAGCAATTGAATATTTATTTATTATTGTTTATAAATACACTATTTGATGGCTACTCTCATTAAAATCCGCATTTTTGGCATTAATTTTTTATTATTTTTTTTTGACTTTCATGGGAAAAGTATAGGCCGCGGCCTAAAGGAAGCTACGCCCCTGATGTGAATGTACAAATTGTGCCATTCGATACATACCATGATGACTCTAATGATGTCACAGAGCTTCCGGCTTATGTTCCATCTCACTGGAAAATGGCTGGCTACCACAAGCGTTAGGGGTCTTCTTGTTGCACACGTCACCAACACCCGTGTCATAGGCGAATATTGGTTGCCATATACGCTGATAACTTTCAGTGAAGGTGACGTCATATTTGATGATGACGTCACATTTGGACAAGAGTATAATGCTGTCGGCGTTCCCCAGATTTCCACCGCAATTTGAACGTGGCGAACGTATTATTCTACATCCTTCAACATCGGCTTCCGCCAACAGTCTAAAACTCATATTAGACCGGAACGACATGACACTATGCACATGTCCTTTTATAAATAGGGATGCTGCATATGAAGTTTCATTGGAGTTATTAGTTCCTGAGATCTCGCATGGAAACAGAAAATCCTATTAATATGTCATATTTATAATAAACAGAGCAATTACTTCCTATAAAAATCATCAGACCGGATTGACCTGACAATATGTGCATGTCCTCTTATTGACCTTTTCGACATTGTTTACCGAGGTGTTCCGAATACGCCGGAAATCGAGGTCAGGGGGGTTGCGCATAATTGTGTATAATTGCTTCCGCTGTGTATAAATTCTGTTTTCGAAGCAACTTCTATTGACTCCTATTGACAAAACTCCCACTTTTGTTTGTTTAAGGTTCATTTTCTAGTGTTTAAACAAAAACACGGTGATACGAAGTTGCTTGGTGAAAATCGTGGATCAGGAACCGTGACATGCTTATTCCACAATGGATTATTGTTCTTATTTAATTTTCTATATTAAGCTGCGTGTTGTGTGTTGTTAATACAATGTTTCAATTTCTTCCAAATACTACTTCGTTTTTATAAAAACAGATCTGAAACTGAGGCCCTGCGTGCATGTGGGACAAATAAGGAGGGTTTTGAGTAGCGAGACATTATATCTTTATATGCAGTTTTTTTCCGTATTTTATTGTATGTAATATCAATGAATAATGGTTATTTTTATGCTGCACATGCTCACATGGACATAATATTAAAACACGATAATTTAATTTTATTATGGACACCATGCGGGGTCTCTAAACCGCGCATGCGCCGTATGAAATAGATTCCCCGCATGCAGTTTGTTTGCATTTAGGATTTATTTACAACATAATTGGATTAAGTATTTATTTATGCACAAATCAAGATGAAAACTCGTCAGCATTGTTAAGGGAAAGTATCTGATTGACTGAGATCAACAAAATAGAAATTGCCGGTAAAAACGCTTATTCGGAAGGGGTGGCGGATTTAGGAAAGTGGCGGATTTAGGCACTGCGCCAGTAGATAATCGTTGTTCAGAAAATTCTGCATTTTGCAAATTTAACATTATGTCGAAGAAAAGAAAACTGGATAAGATTGTGGATGAAGAATCTGTAAGTCAATTTAATCAAAAACGTGCTTTAATGCAACAATTTTTATGTGTGCACATTGAAATCTAACTGTGTTTGTTTATTTTCTACTTTCATTTTGCTTTGCAACGAATCTATGCACCTTTTAGAAGTTTTAATGTATATATACGGAATTGCATAGAGTAGCCAGTTCATGTTTATACATGTGTGTTTGTATTACAGTATATCTTTGCAATAATAATAATAATACTTTAATTTAACTTTATTTGTTTCAGATAACTATCACAACAGAATCTGGAATGTCTGACCGTGATTTTCCAGGGGATTATTCACCTGATTGCAGTATTTCGTCTTGAATTAGCATACTGTTACACACAACACCACTGATATAATTACATTTATAAAAAATATATAAATATTATGTAATGTGTGTTCAAGTTAAGTAATATTATTAATTGTCCAAATTCAAGTGCCTATATTTAAAATAATAATGTTGATGAATTGTTGTTATCATAATAGATGGTTGTTGATGGATTGTCATAAGTAGTTAGTAATCACACATCTGTGCACATACAACGTTCCAAGTAGAAACATGCTCGGGAAAAACATCATTGGTGCGAAACATTCCGGAATCCGCAGACAGTGGAAAAGTGATCCATTGGTGACCTGAATAATCTTCTTCGTCGATTCAGTCTGCCGGGCTATAACCCTTGACCGCTTTGAGATTTTGCATAAAGCCACTGCGGGAAGTAGCTATATGTATTCTATAGAAAAATTGTTCATTGTGACATCGGAACCAGCATTAACTGTGACTGTCCAAGTTTCTGTTCAAAATGGGTAAACCGGAAATGTCTGGAATATCAGCCCAACTCAATAGCTGGTGATGAACCTGATTGTTTTTTTACTGTACTGTACTAACACTTGTGAAAAAGTGACTTAAGTACTGGTTCTACACCTGAATATACTAATTAAAACATGTCCATGCTTTGAGCATTACTGATGCATTTTTTGTGATGCTTGTTTCAGTAAAATTGAATACTTTATGTAATTTTGTTTATTTGTGTGCTGTGGATGTGATTTTGAAATGCTTTATATTTATAGCTTATGATTAAAAGAGAATACCCCGGTGACATGGACTTTTTTCTTCATGTGTTGTTTATTAAGTGAAGATAATTAAGCTGCATATATTTCTTATGATGGTACTAGTAGGACACATGTCTATTATGTGGAACTGCAGGACTCATCCTGTATATACTGCAGCAAAATCTAATACAATTACAGACTTTAAAACGGACACTTAACCTACTCATTTTCCTAAGCCGATCTAAGCGGTTGAGCTAGCTGGGCCCGGTTTGTATTCCGGTTGCAATTGTCGAAAGAAAAAATATCATTTAAAAATGATATATACATTAAATCAATATATCTGTGAGAAACCCCACTCGTCAAAACAAATAAACTAATTTTCTGGGTCCATGCAAATGTGCTCAATGTTGGGCTATTTTTTTACACATTTAGTACAAAGTAAATGTTTGAAAAATTGACCTGTTAAATGTTTTAAAAATACGTGGGTGGAGTTTTTCAAAATAGCATGTCAAAAGAGTTTTATTGTTTACTTCTAACCGTAGGTTTGGTGTGGTGTTTCTTGTTCACCTTTGCCTATTCGACACACTACTCGTGTGATCATTAATACTGTTATTTAGCCGGGTCTAATATAATACGTCTTCATATAACGTTAATTAATTGTTTATTTTGAGTTTTAATAGCAGTTTATGTGAAACTACATCAGCAGCTGATCGATGTTTACTTTAGAGCGAGAACGCGGAACCCCCTGACCTCAAAATCTCGCGTTATCTCGCCAGTCTCGTTACGCGTGATTTGACAATGTCGAAATCGTGAATAGTAGGGATGCTGAATATAAAGTTCCACTGAGTCCAAGTTATTCAATGTGTTACTCTTATATTGTTATATGCGCCGATGATTAGTTTTTTCTCTAATTTGAATCACAACTTGCACATTGGGGGCGAAACGACCAGTTGCAAAACGAGCAGGGAGGAAACGACATGGGGCGAAACGAGCAGGGAGGAAACGACCTGGGGCGAAACGACGGAATACTGTCTTCTAGCCCACGCTAAAAGCCGCGTTTTATACATTATCCAAACGCGGGAAATCGAACGTAACCAAGAACTATCTGCTTCAAGTTATTCATAAATACCTGACAAAATGCTGAGTGTCAAGGGACTGTCACTAGGTGAGATATCCTTTATTCATCCCATTGCAGTTTTTCGAAAGCCGTTTGTTTGGAATTCGTTCGTTTATACCACGAAACTAGTTAGTGGACGGACCTAGTTCTTCCTGAATATCAGTGAATATCCTTCTTTCCAATAGATTCAGCCATTCCTATAGATTCGGCCACCCCCAGATAATGAAAATTAACTATTATTTCTTACAAATTGTGTTAGTTATCTGTATTGAGACCAGTCTGCACGCTAATTTTTTCAAAGCACTTGCCAGTTCGGGCAAGCTTGTTAGCAAAACCACTTGCCCGAAATCTGTTTGACTTGTCCGAACTATTTAACTTCAAATGGTACTCATCAGCAATATCAGAAAATGTTGTTTTCTGTAATTTTATTTATATTTTATTTCTATATACATGTGTGTCATCTTGTTTTTGTTGTTCTCCCTCAAAATACACAAGGTTCTATCATACTATTTTGTGCATCATGTGTCACCATGTGATTAAAAAGATAAACAGAAATATCTAGGGTCCAAAAAGGTACATGGCTCTTCTAATAAGGAGCAGTATGGAAAGCTGAATCAATTTGTTGATATTATCTAATAAATTGGTAACTCACTTAAATGCTTTTAATTAAGGTTTTTAAACAAAGTCTATTTATTAAGTATTTGCAAAAGAAATTGTTTTTCAAAAGATTTCAACATTTCTGTGTTAACCAACCCAGAGGGGCAGCAAAGCAAAGATAAAAAGGAGCAGGTTGCAGCAATCAGCTATTTTGCTCTCCGACTTTCCCTTATTAAACTGCATGCTACATTTGACGAAAGTAGTTCCAGAATAGTTCCTACCAAAATGCAGTTTCACTTTCGAACAGCATGCGTTATTTAAATTTTCAAAATAGAGCTGTATTTCTTGCAAAAAAATAAGTGACCAGTAATAGTTTGTCCGGGCCAGTAATATTTGGGGCATTACTCAATTTACTGGTCCTCTTGGCCAGTAATTAATTAACGACTTTGCGGAGACTGCAAGAGGCTACTTTGAGCAAATGTGTACATTAATGTACAGCTCAAAGTTCTTTTCGGTAAAGGCAAAAATAATGAAAAAAACAAAATCCGAAGTTCAACTATAGTATTGTGTTTCTACAACCAATTACATCATAACAAAAGCAATATCTATTACCATCGACGTCAGATTATAAGTTCTTTGTGAACAAATGATCAAAACAACTATTTATAAAAACACGTTAAGCGCGGATGTTTTGAAATGATGATCAAATCCAAAGCAAAGTAAAGGCAACACAACACTAGGTTTTTCACACGCAGCTTCTACTGACCAGTAGGGGTGTCATGTATTTCAGTTGGCAGAGTAGTATTCAAAGAAGTGTCTAAAGGTATTGTATAAAGGCAAAGGAAGACACCTGAGTCATTGAAATATTATTTAAACAAAGGTATATTGAATAATTTCAACCAAAAATAACTTCAACTTCAACCATAACTGTATCGAATAAATAAAACGTTTACAGTGCGTTGTTGTTCGCGCTGTTCGATATAGAAAGTATGTCTAATAATAGTAGTCAGTCCAGGGTTTCCCGCAGGCCTGTTTCGCTTGTCGGGCCCGACATGCCTTCAAAGAAGTTAGTCATTTGCCGACATCCTTAAATAATGCTGACATGCTGTAATTATAAAAGCGACAACCGTTAATCCCTTTATCTATAACACTAATCTTTAATCACAGGGCCATAGACAAACGCCGTATTTATCGATAACGTCAAACTTCCAACTGTGTAATTGACAAGTGACTGAACTGTGTAGTCCTGCCCACAACGATCTCATTAACCAATCAAATACGGCGATTTTTAGGGCGGAGTTTATACCTTACTAACAACTAAAAACTTGTTTGACAACAAATACAAACGTTGACGGGAAAAGTGAACAGGCATTTTAAAACATTTGATTATTATATTTAACGTTTTATTTTATCCCGGTTATTTCCTTATCCGTCTCACAAATTGACAATCAAAATTATGGAAACGAATAATGCAATATACTGCCTCATTTTGTAAAAACATTTAACGTCGTCAAACGTAATTTTGTTCTCATAAACATTGCAATTAAGCACGTGACCAGTACATGCACATTTTTCATGAGGCATCCGTGACCTTGTGCATTACAATTTTCGCGCGCTTTTGTAGCAAAACATGCTTTTTACATGGAAATACAGGCCCGTATTTTATGTCGATTAGGAACCGATAATTAAGTATTTAAAAACAATGGTGAACAAAAAAATCTATATGCTCTGACCTGCACATGCGCAGTTGCAACGGAAGTGATACACCAGAAACATTCATAAAAAGTTTTGGCGTTGGGGGATTCAGACATACATTTTATTGTGCTTATCAATTTAAACTTTTTTTTATCTTTCTTTTATACACCTTGTTGGAAAGGTGAGTTTTCCTGTTGTTCTGACACCGTTACGGAGCAGCCGTCCAAGAAAAGTTAGTCCAAACCTTAATTGAAATCTTGTATGACTATCGTGAAAAAGAGTGTTTCGAAAGGAAGTCTTCGGACAAGAAGAATATGTCTTCGCAAAGTAACCACAATATTTTTTGACATTACAAAGTTGTCACAAAAGGACATTTGCTTGGCATTTTACCTTCGGGTATTTTCGGAACGTGGTTAGCCACGTGGTACTAGAGGCCGACAATGAAGTTGAGGTACCATTTGAGCCATTGACGGTTGAATTTGATGATAGAGATGTCTCTGACAATGAGGTTTATAGTGATTTAAATCGTAGCTTTTCTGAAGCTTTGTTTGGTTCTAGTGACAGAAGGACAATATAAGTAATGATGGGTTTAACCCAAATTGAAAGTACCTGAGAAAGGAAAATCTGTTTCAGACTCTCCTGCTAAGGTTATCAATGTGTGTTGCACAGTTAAATGTTATACAGATGTGCTGTTGAATAAGTATAAAATTCCAAAAAATTTGACAACACTACACTGCCTCTTGCGATCAAGAGATATGGAGAATATTAGACAAGAAAGTACATGCTAATTACAAACTTCTGGTCGATTTTCAGTCTTGAGTTTCTGCCGTATTAGGCCTATCAATCAGTTGGCGGAGTTATTGAAAAGCCATGTTTCTTCGGAGGCACTAACCTTGTTATCTGATTCTCTGACTTTGGACAGATTCAGTATCATTTATCTGTATGAAGAAGGTATCTAATTCGGCCATGTTTTAAGAAGAAGTATGCCAGTCTGTGTCAGACTTCTATGTCCATTACAACTAGGTTGTTCGATAATTATATTTAAAAGAAAATTAAAAGTGTGCTTCTCAAGTATTCGCTGCGAAAAGATTATTACACATACATTGGAGGCCGGCGTGGAAATAACAATTACAGTTCTCGAGGCAGTGGAAGGTATCCTAGATGTCCTTCGGGATCGTTCAGTCAGGTTGGCAGATATCAACCTTACCCACAATGAGGTACTTCTGGGGGTTACAGACAGTATGGCAGGTCCAGGCCTCCTGGGAGAGCTCCTAATGCAATCTTTACAGCCCATACGATCAGGATTGCATAAAGTAAGTGTTGTTGGTAATTTAAGAAATCAGAACAGAACAGAGTTTTATTGTAAATAAAGGCCACCGACCCATAATACAATATTTTACAAATCATTTACAAATTTTGAAACAATTACGAAGGATTCATGGATTTTAAATGCCGTTACTGGATATAAAATTGTTCTTGAAAATGAACCATATTAGAATGTCACTCCTTAAGAAATTGCATTTAAAGATGAACGATGGGAGATAGCAAATGGTGAGGTTTGTGAATTACTAAATAAAGGTGCAGGCTGCCCAGCGGGCCCTACTTTTCCTACTTTTTCCTACTTTTTTACCTTCTCCCTACCTTTTTCCTACTTTTTTTTCAAAATGCCCTATTATCCCTACTTTTTATTTGCCAAAATGTTTTTTTTTTTTTCGTAAATTACTTTAATTTTAATCTTTTATCATGTTCAATTATTAATTATTGTGAATATTTGAGTTTGTAACTTTCTTTATGACTGTCTTTATGTGGAATTTACCTATCTTAATTATATTTTAGACCTTTGTATGTGATAGTCACCACTAATTTAGAGGATGTATGGAGTGCTTCATGCTTGCAGCTGTTGTTTGTTGGAGATAACCTGACCAAGCTACAACAGGGTTGCCATTTAACTTGAAAAGTCAGGGAATTATTTATTTTTTGATGGCCAGTAAAATGGCTATGGCAGTCTTCAAGCAGTATTTATAAGCATTTCCAAAATATTGTGGTGTAATTGTGTGTAAACATAATTTAAATGTGTTTGAATCAATTTTGTTATTATGTTAACTATAAACTTTTGAAGACTGAAAGGCTTTGCAACCCTTGCCTACAGTGCAGACTCATCCTATACTTTTCTTGCTTTGTAGAGGCGTCTGGGATGCAACTGCAGTAACTGTTGCAGTGCTTTCATGCTGTACTCAATATTTCAAACTGAATTGATTTGTTAAAGAGGCAGTGCAGAAATCAATAGATGCAGAAACTTCCAATTGACTCATTTTTGACTCCATCAATCTGCAAATAATCTGCTCTGCATCATTTTGATGCAGTTGTTCTCCATTTGCCAACTTCGAAACCACTAGAAAACAATGATTTTATCATACAAATAGTGTTTTGTGCAAAGTTTTTAATCTTTATTAACACAAATTACCATTCGCAGATCATTTTTATATACACACAACAAATATGCAGAAACGAAATCCTTGTTATTTCAATATTTTAAATTGAGAACTTCATTTTGACCCCTCAACACTTCAAGTAAAGAGTTTTTTGACTTTTGGTTTTCAAAATCTACTGAAATTACTGCACATGCTTACTCTACAGTGTGTTATTAAGTCAGTAAGTTATCAAACAGATGATGAAATGGTTTTATATATTATAAATCAAGTAAGCATGCTTCTACATGTATATTCAGGTTTCACTTACTAATAGAGAAATAAGAAAAAGATCTATATTCTGGAGTAAATTTTTGTTTCAAGCTGTAGTAAACAAACAATATTTAATGATGTTGACTGACTGGGTAGGAAAAAACATATTTTCTTGAGAGTGGTGGAGGGATTTTGCTTTCGGGAAATGGGCTCTTAGAAGCCATGCCGAAGGACAGAAGCACAGAGATAACTTACCACTAGTATCAAAGATGAAAACAGAGAAGAACATTCTTTCTGCCTGTTATATATGTGAATATGTGTGTTTATAGCCAAGTCCAGTCTAGTCAATTATCATCACTGACTAATATCATCATTATAATATTTGCTGTCATATATTTTTGGTATTTAATAATGAAAGTTAAATATATCTGAAAAAAAACAAAAGTGTAGATTAGACTGTTGACGGGGTAGATGAGACCGAAAAAAATATGGTCGTATTGGTCAGTGAAAAGTATGGTTTAGTCAAGGAAAAGTCAGGGAATTTTATCTTCTCAGCTCAGTGGCAACCCTGAACAAAAGGACCTTATGGTTCTCTCCAGAACAAGAGCAGCTTTGCATGAAGCACTGATGTCTCATGTACTTAGTAATACAGGGTTTACTTCTTGTTATCTTCCTTTCAAAGGTAAGTAATATCCCTACTTTCCCTTCTTTTGGATTTAAAATCCCTAGTTTTGCCCTACTTTTCTGAAAATGTTGACCCTACTTTTGCCCTACTTTTTTGAGGAAGATGGCTGGACAGCCTGAAGGTGCTATCATTGAAACTTTACATGAAACTGGTGACTTCATATGAAATTTATTTATTGTTCCCAAGTCAAATGGAAAATATAGACCAGTTATTAATTTAAAATATTTGAATCAGTTGGTTGAATACAACCTTTCTAAGCAAGAGAGAAACCTTTTCTGTTGTTTTAGATCTTCTACATAGGAATGTTTATTTTTCGGTTCCTATACATTAAACATACACTAAATAGCTGAGTTTTGTGGAATGGCAGACTATACAAATTTGTATGTTTTCCTTTTGTTTTATCAATTGCACCATATTTGTTTACGAAAAATCTCAAACCCGTTTTTGCATGGTTTAGAATGCAAAACATTCGATTTTATTATATTGATGACTCCATTATTATGAACCATATCAAACTGCAGTGAGCTTTTGTGATCACCCATTGTCCGTTGTGCATGCGTGTGTGTGTGCATCGTCAACTTTTCATTTAAACAACATCTCCTCCTAAACCGCTTGGCAGATTTTCACCAAACTTCACAGGAATAATCCTTGGGTGGACCTCTTTCAAAGTTGTTCAAATCTTTCGGGTCCACTGCATAATTATGTGGGTCACCAGAGCTAAAAATAGATTTAAAAAGTAAAAACTTAAAAAATCTTCTCCTATGAAACCGCAAGGCTCAGAGCTTTCATATTTGATATGTGACATCCTCTAGAGGTCCTCTACAAAGATTGTTCAAGTAATGCCCCTGGGGTAAAAACTGGCCACACCCCAGGGGTCACATGGTTAATATTGACTTAAATAGCAAAATGACTTTAAAAATCTCTGAAATCTTAAGGCCTAGAGGTTTTATATTTGGTATGTAACATTGTGTACCGTAAATACCCAGTCATAAGTGTAAACGTCTCATAAGTCAAGAAGTTAAAATTCATTCAAGAAACGTATTTCTAATAATAACCATTCCATAAGTCGAGTTAGAATGATCATAAAACACCATCTGAAAATTGGCCAGAGTATGCCTTAATAGTAGGTATATGGTACAGTCTGCAGTAAATGCCTTGAAGCTGAAATCACTGCATGTACACAAAAACCGGTTCCAGCCAGTTTAATTAGCAATAGGCTATACACAAAAATCATGGGTTTCGTCTGCAGGTTTGTTGATTTGTTATTGGTGGCTGATGGGCTGAGGCTTAAAGTGGGGAAGTCAATTAAAATAGAGTACCGTTAGATAGTTTCATTCACAGTTTGCATCTTATTTAATAATGAAATAGTTATGCATTTTGCCTTAATTGTCGGTAATAAATAGAAAGGGCAAACTGTGATAATTATGAGTGGATTATAGTGTGTGGATTATCAAATATGCAGGTAAGAAATAAAATGCATTTGACAAATATTTCAATATAATATGCTACGATTTTTTGTGAACTCATGAGTGGAATGTACTTTATAACCACAATTTAAGAGGCTTAAAATCTCAACTTATGACTGAGTAATTACAGTAGTTGTCCTCTACAAAGATTGTTAAAATGATGCCCCTGAGGTCAAAACTGTGCACACCCCGGGAGTCACATGGTTTATATAGACTTAAATAGCAAAATGACTTCAAAAATCTTCTCCTCTGAAACTGCAAGGCCCAGAGGTTTCATATTTGGTATGTAATGTTTTATAGTGGTCCTCTACAAAGATTGTTCAAATGATGCCACTGGGGTCAAACTGGGCTACCCCGGGGGGCCACATGGTTTATATAGACTTAATTAGCAAAATGACTTTTAAAATCTCCTCTGAAACCGTAAGGCCCAGAATCCTCTCCTCTGAAACCGTAAGGCCCAGAGGTTTCATATTTGGTATGTACCATTGTATGGTGGTCCTCTACAAAGATTAAGATTGTTCAAATGATGCCCCTGGGGTCAAAACTGGGCACACCTCGGGGGTCACATGGTTTATATAGACTTAAAAGTTAAATAGCAAAATGACTTCAAAAATCTTCTCTGAAACTGCTATGCCCAGATGTTTCATATTTGGTATGCACCATTGTATGGTGGTCCTCTACAAAAATAAAGATTGTTCAAATGATGCCCCTGGGGTCAAAACTGGGCACACCCCGGGGGTCACATGGTTTATATTGACTTAAAAGTTAAATAGCAAAATGACTTTAAAAATCTCCTATGCCCAGAGGTTTTCTATATGGTATGTAACATTGTATACTTGTCTTCTACAAAGATTGTTCAAATTATGTCCCAGTGGTCAAAACTTGTCCTGCCCTGGGGGTCACATTGTTTATGTAGACTTGAATAGCAAAATGACTTTAAAATCTCCTATGAAACCGGAGTGTTTTCGTATGTGATATGTAACATTGTATAGTAGTCCTCTACAAAGATTGTTCAAAGTATGCCCCTGGGGTAAAAAGTGGCCATGATTTATATAGACTCGTATGGCAAGTGGGCCTTAAAAATCTTCCTTGTTGAAACTGTAAGGCCCAGGGGTTTTATATTTTGCGTGAAACATTGTGGAGTGGTCTTCTACACAGATTGTTCCAATGATGCCCCTGGGGGTCACATGGTTTATATACATTTAAATAGCAAAATGACTTTAAAATCTCCTCTGAAACCCCAAGACCCAGTGGTTTCATGTTTGGTATGTAACATTGAATAGTGGTCCACTACAAATATTTTGCAAATTATGCCCCTGGGGTAGAAAGTGGCCACGCACTGTGGGTCACATGGTTTATATAGACTAAAAAAACTTCTGAACCGGCAAGGCCTAGATTTTTATACTCAGGTAAGGGGTTTAGTGCCATTTTGCCCTCTTGTTATCAGCCATTACGATGCCTTACACACAGGTGAGCGACCTAGGGCCATCATGGCCCTCTTGTTACAATACCAGTACATTGGTTGATACCATGGTTGCATTGGGATTTGATATAAACTGGCATACCAGTAAATATGTGTAACAACATTGTCAGATAATTACATTCTTTGGTTTCGTTATTGATTCTGTGGAGTTTAAGGTTTACTTGGGTGATAAAAGCATGGAAAATATCATTTCTATGGCCATCATGTGGTTTCTTTAGAGTGGATTGAGGTCAGACAATTAGCTTATTTCAGTGGACTTGTCATTAACACTTGTTTTCGCAAATTTTGAAGCACAGATGCATTACCGTACACTTGAAAGAGATAAATTAGTAGGTCTCCAGACTTCTGTAGACTTTAGTATTCAGGGTTCGTACAGGTCCTGGAAACTCCTGGAAAAATGTTTTACGTTTTCCAGGGCCCTTGAAACTCCTTGAAAATCGAAAATATCTCATTTTAGTCCTGGAATACTCCTGGAATTTCTGCAGATAACATAATAATGTAATGTTAACGTTTAGGCCACAACAAATTGATCAGATGTTCGTCGGATTTGCCGCACCTTAAAATCGTAAATCGAAAAAAAAAAAGTTTATTTTTATTTTGCGCCCGCACCTACAAGTTTGCCCCGCATCCGATTTTTTAAAAAGAAGTTTTCATTAATGAGTCTCATTTTACGTTAACCGCCGTCTTGGTGGTGTACCCAAATCATAACAAGCAACAATGATAACAGACGTGAATAAGGCACTTTGCGGCGACTGGTTAATGTCCAGAGCACATAATTTATGACCCAGACCTTTAATCGCCAATAGCCAGTCTGGCACAGCTGCCATGTGTATTTCAACTGGGCAATTTCTTATCATGTTTTATCAAACTTGTGAAAACACAATGAGATGTTTGTCAGCATTAATTGTCTAATTAAAGATGATTGCTAGCAAGCTCTTGTAATATCAGCAGTTAATTAACAGTTAAATTAAAGGATTATCTTGTTGATAAAGGATGTGTGAAATTGGATGTCTGGATTATGTCATATGGGCTGATTATAGGGTATGTTTACATTTCGGACAGTTTTGACCACCGGTTTGTCCTTGATTTCTTACTTCTAATATCCACACATATAAATTGTTTCTGACATGTCCATTTTATAAATTCAAGGTATCTGTTTGGTGTACATTTTGTTCAGCCTTTATATATTAAGGTACATTTAACAGGGCAAGCCAAGTCATTATGTTAGTTATTAATTTTAATTTATTTATGGATATATTTTGTTAAAATCTTGTAGATAGTTTAAGAGTGTATGTTTAAATAAAAAATAATTATCCAACTTTAATGCATTGAACAATTAAGAAAAATGTTAATATAAAAATCGAAGTATACTAATGCTTTTGTTAATGCCATAATTAATTAATATAATACAGCACAGTAAAGTATAATTTTATAGCAATTAAAACAGTAAGATATAACTATTCCCTGACATGGAAACACGCAACGATGTTGCGAGTCGATAAAAAAAATTGGCTCAAGAAAAATAAGAGCCAGTGTGAGTCCTGGTTTACGGTTTAAAAAAATGGTGGCGTCCAGTTGTTTCGTCGTGTCATTTAAAGATACAGATCTTATACTAGTGATTCCTAAATTGTTTTGTGTTTATTGTATGACATTTCATATTCATGTTATTAAACTGTTGGCAGTGAATGACTTGGTGTATCAAATATATATTTTGATAATGACACTTACCTTGTATAAGGTCTACTTTCTTATAGTTAAGATATGGTTATTTAGTATTTACTGCCGGTCGTTAATTTAATAGCAGAATCACTATTGAAGACTTGTTGCACAAAACCCTTTGCCGGACAAAGAAGAAATGGAGAAATTAGTTGCTTAGTTTATCACATATATATTGATTTTGACAACAATTTATGGAACAGAGCAGATGAAGACGAAATTATTGACAATATATCAAGTTATGATGGCGTTTGGGAGTAATTTTTAAACACTATGGGCATGATAGGATTTTTTTTTATTTTGCGCTTTTCGCTCTCCTCCGATTTTATCGAAAATGGAAAAAAATTATTTTTATTTCGCTCGCTCGCTCCAATTTTTTTTGGACAAAATCCGTAGAACAACTGATCAATTTGTTGTGGCCTTAGTAATTAATTTAAAAAAAACAACACAACAACATATTAAACATACAAGTTTTTTTTCTCTTTTTTCGTGTTCTCGTCTTAACGCCTACTTTCACTTTACAATAACATTCTTCAACAGAGTTACCTCCCTTCACCATTCACCATTTCCGGTAAGCATGTAACATGTTTTCGCGCTAGCAGACTATCGGTCTATTTTTAAAAAAATGCCTGGCGGAAAGTGCGTGTTCAGTGATGCCTGGCTGCAAGTTGATGAATACAAACAATGGCTTCAAAAAGAACAGTAAGACCGACATGCTGCTTTTTGCACTGCCTGTGGAAAATCAATAGACATTGGCAACATGGGAGAAAGTGCAGTGAAAAGCCACGGTAACGGTAAGATAGAATCTGATTATGTTGCAAGTATAAATTATCTTGTAAATTTTATTTTGTTTGGTTGTAATAAATTTATTTCTTTAAGCCAAATTTTAACATTGGAAAAAAAAACAAAGTTATAATTATAATAATATAAATAAACTTGAAGAAACTTAGCAGGTAACGGCTGAGATTTATTTTATTTGTCTAACCTGTTAAAGAATAATTGGACTTGACTGAAACATACCACTACAATAAATAATTTCAACCTTATCTCCAATTACTGATCAGTGATAAGACTCAGTATTAATGTTTGAATGGTCCTGGATTTTAAACATTAGTGTCCTGGAAAACTCCTGGAATTTTGTGGTATGTTTTGTGTACGAACCCTGGTATTACATTGCAGTTGTCTGAGGCAAGCATCAGGAAGTTATATTGGTGGATAAATAATGTTAACAGCAAAAATGTGAAATTCATTAGACAAAACCCAGTAGATGCTCATTGCCAAACATATGCCTCATTGGAAGAGTTTGCTTGTGTTGACCTAGTCACGCATGTCCATGCTCATGGTAGGTGTATGCAAATGGACTCAAGAGAAAATTATTATTAGTTGGGGCTTTTGTCTGTTTATTTCTTGTTACAGTCACTGTATATAGTAGTTTTCGCAGTAAGCACATTCAAGTACAGTCAGATAATGTAACAGCTGTTTCTTATATAAATGATTGTAGAGGAATGACTTCTCTAGTTACATGTATGGATTCTCTTGCTAAAGAAATTTGGGATTGGTGTTCAGAAAGAGATATTATTTTGTCTGCAATTTATGTTCCAAGAGTTCAAAACAAAGCTGATATTTACTCTAGAAATTTCTTGGACTCTACTGAATGGGAACTGAAATGCATAATTTTTCAGAGATTGTGTAGACAATGTTTTTACCTTGATATTGATTTATTTGTCTCCAAGCTGGATAAACAATTGCCTATTGCTGTGTCCTGATTTCCAGAACCGGCGTTTACGCAATTAATGCTTTTACTTTACCTGGTAGTGAATGAATTCCATATATATTTCCTCCATTTAATATGATAGCAGAGGTGGTAAACATGATATTGATAGAACAAGGTGGAAAGCGTTATTTTGTTTCCTTAATGTACTTTGCAACTCTGGTTTCCTTTTATTTTTGAAATCATTGTATCCATTTCTATAAGGTTATCCAGGCACAAGGACCTATTGGCTCCATTGCACAGCTATCAACTTCACCCTTTGGGGAGGCGTCTGCACTTGATCACGGCGGTTGTATCAGGAAATCCCTTCTTGTCCAGGGAATTTCGTGGCCAGTTGAACAGTTCAGTTGCGTACCTTGGTCAGTCAGACCAAGAAGCAGACCATTTCGCATGGTAGCACTTGTATACTTGGAATGGTATTCGGGATAGTTACCCCTTTTTACACGACTGAAGCAGTGATACTTAGTTATTTGTATTATCTTTTTAAATTGAAAAATCATATTCAGTGATTAACACACATGAAGCTATGCTGCTTCAAACTCTTCCCTTTCTAGCTCACCTGAGCACAAAGTGCTCATGGTGAGCTTTTGTGATAGCCCGTTGTCCGTCGTGCGTGTGTGCGTGCATCGTCAACTTTTCATTCAAACAACATCTCCTCTTAAACCGCTTGGCAGATTTTCACCAAACTTCACAGGAATGATCCTTGGGTGGACCTCTTTGAAAGTTGTTCAAATCTTTCCCGTCCGCTGAATATTTGGGTCACCAGAGCTAAAAATAGATTTAAAAAGTGAAAACTTTAAAAATCTATGAAACCGCAAGGCTCAGACCTTTCATATTTGATATGTGACATCCTCTAGAGGTCCTCTACAAAGATCGTTCAATTATGCCCCTGGGGTCAAAACTGGCCACGCCCCGGGGGTCACATGGTTTATATAGAATATATAGCAAAATGACTTTAAAAATCTTCTCCTCTGAAACCACAAGGCCCAGAGGTTTCATATTTGGTATGTAACATCCTATAGTGGTCCTCTACAAAGATTGTTCAAATTATGCCCCTGGGGTCAAAACTGGCCACACCCCGTGGTGCACATGGTTTATATAGACTTAAACAGCAAAATGACTTCTTCTCTGAAACGGCAAGGCTTAGAAGTTTCATATTTGGTATGTAACATTGTATAGTGGTCCTCTACAAAGATTGTTCAAATGATACCCCTGGGGTCAAAACTGGCCACACCCCGGGGGTCACATGGTGTATATAGACTTTAATAGCAATAGCAAAATGACTTAAAAAATCTTCTCCTCTGAAACCGCAAGGCCGAAAGGTTTCATATTTGGTATGTAACATTGTATAGTGGTCCTCTACAAAGATTGTTCAAATGATACCCCTGGGGTCAAAACTGGCCACATCCCAGGGGTCACATGGTTTATATAGACTTGAATAGCAAAATGACTTTAAAATTCTTCTCTGAAACTGCAAGGCCCAGAGGTTTCATATTTGGTATGTAACATTGTTTAGTGGTCCTCTACAAAGATTGTTAAAAGGATGCCCCTGTGTTCAAAACTGGCCACACCCCGGGGTCATATGGTTTATTTAGACTTAAATAGCAAAATGACTTTAAAAATTTTCTCTTCTAAAGTTCAAGGCCTTGAGGTTTTATTTTTGGTATGTAACATTGTGTAGTGGTCCTCTATAAAGATTGTTCAAATGATGCCCCGGTGGTCAAAGCTGGCCACACCCCGGGGCTCACATGATTTATACAGCCGTAAATGGCAAAATGATTTAAAAATTCTTCTCTGAAACCACAAGGATCAGACTATTTCATATTTGGTTAAAAGATTATATCGAGACCTCGATTGGGATTGCATATGGGATGGGTGGGGTCAAGGTCACTATTACTTAAAATAGAAAAATGGTTTTTGCTCAATAACTTTAGAACGCATTGAGATATTTTAATGAAACTTAATACATAGATACCTTATATCGACACCGCGCATGGGATTGCATATGGGATGGGAGGGGTCAAGGTCACTGTTACTAAAAATAGAAAAACGGTTTCCGCTCAATATCTTGAGATTGCATTGAGATATTTTAATGAAACTTAATACATAAGGCCAGAACAAATTCATCAGTTCTACGGATTTTGTCCAAAAAAAACTAAACAACTAATTTTTCCATTTCTTCTTTGACCATATCCTGCAAAGGGTTTTGTGCAACAAGTCTTCAATAGCGATACTGCTATTAAATTAACACCGGGCAATAAATACTAAATAGCCATATCTTAACTATAAGAAAGTAGACCTTATACAAGGTAATTGTCATTATCAAAATATATATTTGATACACAAAGTCATTCACTACCAACAGTTTAATAACGTGAATATGAAATGTCATACAATAAACACGAAGCAATTTAGGAATCACTAGTATTAAGTTCTGTATCTTGAAATGACATGACGAAACAACTGGACGCCACCATTTTTTAAAACCGTAAACCAGGGCTCACACTGGCTGGTATTTTTTTTTAGCCAATTTTTTTATTGACTCGCAACGATGTTGCGTGTTTCCATGTCTGGGAATGGTTATATCTTATTGTTTTAATTGTTATAAAATTATACTTCACTGTGCTGTACATTAATTGCATAATGGCATTAACAAAAGCATTAGTATATTTAGATTTTTATATTAACATTTTTGTTAATTGTTAATTGCAGTAAACGTGGATTTTTTATTTAAACATACACTCTTAAAATATCTACAAGATGTTAACAAAATATATCCATAAATAAATTGAAATTAATAACTAATTGGCTTGCCCTGTTAAATGTACCTTAATATATAAAAGCTGAACAAACTGTACACCAAACAGATACGTTGAATTTATACAATGGACCTGTCAAAAACAACTTATATGTGTGGATATTAGAAGTAAGAAATCAAGGACAAACCACTGGTCAAAACTGTCCAATATGTAATACTCGATAATCAGTCTATTTGACATAATCCAGACATCCAATTTCACACATCCTTTATCAACAAGATAATCCTTTAATTAACTGTTGTGTCTGCTGATATTACAGAGCTTGCTAGCAATCATCTTCATTGCTTGGAATTGCATATGGGCTGGGTGGGGTCAAGGTCACCGTCACTGAAAATAGAAAAACGGTTTCCGCTCAATAACTTAGGAAAGCATTGACAAATTTGAATGAAACTTCATACGTAGATACCTTATATCGAGACCTTGCTTACATATGTGGTGGGTGGGGTCAAGGTCACTGTTACTAAAAATAGAAAAACAGTTTTTGCTCAACTTGAAAACCTATTGAGATATTTCAATGAAACTTCATACATAGATATCATTCACACTCTTGTAGTGCGACAAACAATAACCCGACCCGCTCAACATCAACGTTTAACAGTTTGACGTCATCAGCTTACATTGCGCGTGCCTCCCATGACAACGTCCTTTCGCTGTCGCTTTAATTAGTAGGCAAATTACACACCGTCCACGTGGAGTAACTGTATGTCATAGATCAATAGTATACCGACCTATCTGAACGACAATAAAGTTATCAATACGACGTAACTATTTCTTTTTTGTTTAACAGGAAATGCTCACTGCGAATCGTTCGCGATATAGATACCCAATTTTGTTGTTATGCGCTACGAAACTTTTATACAAAAGTAAAGATCTCGATGTTCTCTGTGCTACCAAGTTTTAATTAGACAATCAATACACGCACGCTTTCCATGCGGTTGATGTGACGTTGCACACATCAACATAATTTTTGTGCGCTTTTCTAGCAGAACAAAGGATTTACACGAAATACATGTGCAGTTAAATTGTAAATAGAAATCGTGTTTACGTCATGTGAACAGAAAAATTCAGATAGGCGTTTGGGATTTCGAATTTATTTTACGCAATTTGAAATTAATTATAAGGAATAATATATTTTTATATACGAATGGAATATTTTACATATGGATATAACACATTGTGGATGTTAACAACAATTAAAAAGGTGCGTTAATTATGTTTTGAGATCGTGAAAATATGCCTGTGTATACGTGCATGCATATCTATATGTACATTTATGACCTGAAAAGTTATATCGCGATCCGGCTATATCGCGATCCATAAACCCCGCAAACCGCAATATAACGGATCTGCAGTGTATATTATAATAGTACAGTTATCTCTGAAACAAAGTTTGGAAATGCACACTGTGCATGTCTTTAAAGAAATTAATTTGGTATAAACAGGTAATATTTGGTAAGGACAGTTTGTTTTAACAAGTTGACCTTTTGAGTAAAGAATTGGCTCCCCCGATGTGGAGCCGAAAATAGTATTTCAATCGGCATTTAATTAACAACCAGGTGTCAGTTTGACATACCGTGATATTCAGTATCTATTGTCTCGCCTAAATCTTTAGAAGTGGTCCGATACGATACGATATATTTATTGCATTAAAACATTATACAATGCTTATTGCAAACATAACAAATGTAAATGGAGAAAGTACAGAGCAGCAATATTCAAACAGATCATCCTTGGTTAAACAAGTAAATAATTATAATTATTAGTTAGATAACAAATTAACAATTCAAAGTAATATTCTCATTTGACTCAGATCAATAATAGAAACAGATAAACAAAATATTAATATTGATTTAAAGCATATATTTATATGCCAATTAATCTCTAAGCTGGTTTGTGAAAAAAAATATTTTGCCAGATTGTATATTTCTTTTTTGGATTCAGTGTTTAAAAGATTTTGGAACTTAAACATCTGTTGTCAATTAAGAGCCTAATTCGGTACTAATATACGTGTTTATTGCAACGAACAAGCTGAAGGACCCTTCATTGGGGATCTTCCTGATTGGTCGTTTTACTGCATGATTGACAGGTATTGTGTGTTAAATCAGATTCTCGATTGTCAATCAAAATCATACTTGCGCGAATTTAAGACCACGTGAATAGGTCTGCGAACGCAAGTGCGCGAAATTTGTACCCCGCAAATTCAAGTGATTTCACAGTATGCAACTTTCTTCTCCTGCTATCTATCAGTTGAGACCCAGGATGTAAACACTGCACTGAGTCAGCAGCTTTCTACTGGCTGTGTAAAGTTCGTTACCTTTTTTTCGGTGGGATTATCTTTTCCAGGGAAATTTGAATTTTCTAGCAGACAACACAATATTTTATTTGAATATAAACAAAGCGAAACTCCAGTTGCGACAGCAGGAGAGAACTCTTATTAGCAGCCCAAGGTCCTTTATTTATGGCAATTGCCAATACACTACACAGCACATCACAAAACACATAACAACCACAGACCACACATGAATAAAATGGGTAACCACCTTGGAACGGTCAGTGCAAAGCATTGGGGGTTTAACCCTTACTGCGCGGGAACCGGGTAAACTCGGGTCCGGAATTTAGTGCAGTACGAACGGGAACCGAGTATACTTGTTTTCAATAGTGGTCTAATTTTAGTAGTTCCGGGAGTTTCCCCGATTTACGTCATCAGTATTTTTCAGTATTAACCAATAAAAAAAGGTCTTCCCTAATTTGAAACGATATGATTGGTCTTTATTTTTGATTTTATGACGTCTAAATGTAAAAACAACAAGTCTTGAAATTCAGACCAAAACGAGACAAAGAAAATGGCGGACGTTAGTTTTGATGCAGAACTATTCTTTGGTAATTCGGACAGCGATTGTGATTTTGAGGAATTTGAAGGGTTTGATGAGCAAGATATACGTGATGTACAGCCTGGACAATTACCAGAATACGATGCTAACCAGTTTGAAGGCGACAGAGAGTCTCCAGGTGACATGTTAGCAAATTGGTCGTCGAGTGTTGTTGAACCTTTGGTACCACCATTCGTTGCAGAAAGTGGTTTGTGCGTTGATTTGGAGATCGATTCAGTTCCATTAGACTATTTCTCGTTGTTTCTGAATGATGGGGACATGGATCATATTGCATTCGAAACGAATAGGTATTTTGCACAGCAACGAGCCAAAAAGCAGCCGTCTCGTTTTTCGAGAATGAACTCTTGGTATGACACTACTGGGCCTGAGATACGAAAATTTCTGGGCATGACCCTTGTTATGGGACTCATTGACAAACCTGCACTCAGCAATTACTGGTCTACTGACAAGCTGGTCTGCACTCCAGAGTTCAGCCATATGATGCCACGAGACAGGTTTCTGTCTTTGTTGTCATTTTTGCATTTGGCAGACAACACGACAGCACCCACTCGTGAACAAGAAGGCTTCGATCCGTTGTACAAGGTGTGTATATATTCATAACTAAACACTTTACATGTATATTTTATTTGCCATCTTGAAATAAAAACATACCACAAGTTTATACATTTATTCTGCATATATGTGTTTACAACAATGTTACATATCTACATTCAAATTTGACACAAGTCACATGAACAAATTGTCAGCCTATTTCAATAACCGAACGGTACCTAATTATTGTCTCACATTTTGTATGAAATTTTCTTTTAAAATTTTTAACACATAAAGCAACAGATACAATCAGTTCAACAAAGTAAAACAATAAAGTAACATATTTGTTATTCTGTCGTTTCAGGTGAGGCCCATCTACGACGTGGTAACAGCTCGCTTCAGGAACACGTACACTCCGGATCACAACATCGTGGTGGACGAAGGTATGGTGCCATGGAAGGGACGACTACGGTTCAGACAGTACATCCCAAACAAGCCCGACAGGTTTGGAGTGAAACTCTATGTGCTAAGTGAAAGCAAGTCAGGCTACATGTGTGACTTTGACATTTACACAGGAGCAGATTACGACCCCGATCCTAATGCTGAGGACAGCGAACTCACCCTCGGACATTCTTACGGAGTTGTAATGTGTTGTGCCATGCTTCATGAGGTATCACACTCTTGTGAACTACAAGATTGAAGACTCTGACTGAAAGTGAAACTGCTGAGCACTGTTTTTGTTGTGTAACAAAATGAACTTTATATGGAGTATAACCAGTACATATCATAACACACCTGTATTTACCTGTAATTACCTTGCATACCTGTTAATAATGAAATAATCAAATCTTTAATAAATAAAAACAAATATTAAACAATTATTTGATGTAATGATGCTCTACAGAGTAAACTGGGTATTTTGTAATATGCATTGTTCAAGAAAAATGTTGCTACTCTTTACCAATAATGGACAGTCAAAACAATTTACCTGTATTGTTAATTAGGCAGTATTTTTGTCTATTTTATGTCAAAATTTAACAATTACAAGCTGTTTGTTGTACTCTGACATTGTTTTATTATTTATTAAATAAAAAAGAGAGATTTCTAATAATAAAGCTAATAAAATCGTTCATTTGTTGAATTTTACCTGTATTTATAAGTTTATCTCACCTGTACTGGTGTAAAAATAACGACAGGTGAAAACAAGTTGCGTCAAAATGTCCGTCTTTCAATTACCTACACATATTATATAGGTTTTATATATCAAAGATAAACATATAATGGTGAAAATGAAGGTCAACTAACATGACTGTAAAACCAGGAATTCTCCAAAAAATAATCAGTACCAGGCTGCTGATAAGCCAAATACATATTCAGCGCAGTAAGGGTTAAACCGGTTTACGTGCGCATGAACCTCACACTTGGCCCAAAATTCTTCACAAAACATGCAAGTGTAAATAAAAATAACCTCAGCATTTCAAATTAAACAGCAATAAAAGAGAATACTATTCATTTTAATTACCATTTAATTACTCAATGGCTAGATGCTAACCAGAGTAGTAGAATTGCAACTTTCTGAGGCACAATGAAATGAAACAAAAAACAAGTATCAACTACATCTCGTCTTTTTATAAAAAGCTTTAAAGACGTAGCATCATATAGTTCCATTTTCAGTTCATGTAATGCAATTTCAGGAAGAAGCCGTAATGTTGGGTGTAAACAGCCAGATTACATAGCTTTGTTGTATATGTTTATTTTAAACATATATTTTATATATGGTTGAAATAAACATTTTATTTTGAAAACAAGGGTAAATGGTGTTTTACAGCATTCATTTTTAATATTCCAAAAGCTTATCTGTGAAATTACTTATTTGCCAAATTTCAAAGAAAAATAATCATTAAAACCAGAGAAAATAGAAAATATGTTTTCATCCTTCTGCTCCTGACAGACCAGTTTTTAACTGAAGAAAAGACATTTTCGAAACCTCGGGCCCTTTTATACTGTTATCCCAGTGTTTAAGTTTTAATAACAACATAAGCATCCCTTTTTACAAAATTCTAAATATAAATTTGTTGATCACAAACGGTCATTTATGCAAGCTGACGTAAAAAGACAATCAATTTGAATGTTCATAATTACCATAAGTGCCTTCAAATTGATATACCATCAGCATTAAAGTACTTCTATTTATAGAAATAAACTTTTCGTCATTCATATTTTTATAACTCAAAAAAAGGAATTGTTTTATATATCACCAATAATTTTTGTAAAGGAAAATCAACACTTTTCAATGCAGCTGGCATTTTCGTTTGTTTCCATAGGACTGGTATTGACACAGATTTTCTTTAAAAAAAAATATGGAATGCTATTAAGCAAGCAAAAGCATCTACGAAATAAAAGTTTAAATCAACAAATAGACGATATTTATAAAGATGTCCGATTTATATTAGCAACCCTAGCTTATCAGTGATCATCCGATGATAAGCCTAGAAATCAATAATTTCCATATACCTGTGTTGCGATTTCTTTTATTTACATCATAAAAGTACATCATATCAAAATAATTTTAACACCAACTTAAAACAAATTAAATTTCCTTTAATCTGATATAAGTTTTGTATCTTGATCATTATCTGGTGCAAAACGATCTATTTATAAACGCAGACTTTGTTGACAATGACGCTCCACCCACTGAGTTCCGGCTGACACACTGACCTCGCGTGATATGTATATCTGCCTTTTCATTTGCGGGTTGTAAAGTTCACATGAATATTAATGAGCGTCATTGAACTATTTTTAGAAATGATGACATTTTCCCATGAATTTTGAAGCGTCTTTCTAGGTCATTCCAAAGCCGAGAAATAGTCCCTCAAAGTTGACGTCAATAATTTGAAAAAATATTTAAGAAACGAACATGCTACATACATGAGATTGATCTACATGCTCTAAATTTTCTTTTGATACCAAAATCATAAATCGGAAATGATATTTAACGATCCGCATTTTGATACAAAGTTGCGGATGAATGCAAAATTCCCCCACGCACATGTCAGCCATTTGCAATTTTCATTGTTATTGTTCAGCTACGAAAACACGTTTATACGCTTTGTGCATTTGATTGCATTATTCAATTGTATACGGGATTAGAATATTGAATCGGTAAGATATTATTTTTACTTTTCTAATTATGTAGAGATCTTCCATTTATTTGAAAATTAAATTTCAGAAAGTGACCCAATTTCCTACTGCCAAAACTAACAAAACAATGTACATGTAACATGTTACACGCAGTCTGCGCGAAATGCTTTTGAAAGTACAGGCCATTCGGGCTTGTGGGTTAAGAAATTTCATAGGCCCGAATGAAAATCTACAGGCCCGAAGCAGTTTTGAAAAATTTATTCATAAAACAACGGATTAACATGTTTTATGTTCATTTAGACAACAATCATTTCAATTTGAATGTGTCCTGTATTTCAATAGACAGAACACTTCGTCTTCAGTCATTTCCATATCTTCCGATTCATCCTCAGAAGACTCGTCAATGCTCTTTCCCTGAAATTGTGTATAATAAATTAATGTACAGTACACACTATCTTATTCTATACAGTACTGTTTATTAATGGACGATTCACTAAAGAGAAAAGTTAACCGGGAGATATTACAAGAAAATTATTACCATGTCTATGTCACAGCAGTCCCCAGTGGCTGTCTGGTCAACATCTACCTCGCTCGGGCCAGGGCTGTCATCAACATCGTCAACACTGCCCTTCTCAATAATGACCACATCATCGTCCACTTTTCTCTTCCCCGTGTAACTAAGGTGCCTTCCACCAGCACTACTTGTCTTGAGTAAAACAAAAATAGCAATGAGTGATGCAGCTAGATAGTATTTTACTATTGTTGTGCTGGCTTAAAGCTTCATGTTTGAAATTATCGGTACCCTTTACAAATGAAATTTCTGAAATGGCGCCGGTCTGTTTTGTTTTGCTACAGAAACTTTGACAAGTGTCACAAGTCATTATTTTGTCTTGCTCACTGTACCTTAACCAAGCGAATTCCGTTAACCATTTCGGCAGAAACTCTCTTTTACGTTTTTTTTCATAGTCAGCTGGTGTTTGCGTTTTACATTTATTTTTTACTCCAGGTTTGGCACCCGCAATGTACTTCAAGTTCAACATTTTGACATTGCTAATGTAAACAATGGACTGCTACTCAGTTTGTTTTTCCAAAAATACGATCGAAAAATGAAAATGGTAAACCAGTCAAATCATGAACTTGTAAGGGTAAAACCCGGTACACGGAGCATTTAACAGTTGAAGAAGATCCTAAATATTTACATGACATTTTTAATAGCTTTCAAACCGATATGATAAGTTCTTGTCGTTAATAAAACAATATATATATTATATTTTTATATACCTACTACAATTATGTTTCAAATAAGGTGATGAATGCATACCGTTAGACAAGAGGACGCCGAAAAAAAACACCGGGAAATTGGCTCCGGACAATAGACGCATGGTTGATGTTAACATGTATATCGGTGACGTAGAAAGGTCGCGCATGCGCTATATCGTAGTACACTTTTCTCAACAGAAACCAGAGTACTGTGAAGTGTTTACGTGAATTAAAACGTGTTTTTTTTTTCAAACATACTTTTTTTAAATTTACAAAACGTACACGCCCGTCGGGCGTTCAGCATAGAATATTTTACACGACCGATACGATTCCTATACGCCACGGGCGTCGGGCGTGTGGCATTTCGCGCAGACTGTACACGTATCGTCATTTTCACTTTCGATTTTCAAAATGCACCCAGTTACATGCATTACAAATAAATATGTGTTTATATTACGATTGATTATTTAGATATTACGCAAATTAAACATGAATAAGAAATGCAGTCATCAATGTTGAGGACAGAAACCGTTTTAACGCGGATCAGACTCAGAGTCTGACATCACTGCTAAGTTACATTTTGTTTGAATCATTGTATGTACATGTACTGAACTTTATGATGAATCATGAATACGTTTTTAATCAGCTGGAATACCATTGAACATGTGAAAATTTGTTTTTAAATTTTATTAATTTACATATGAGGCATGTTGTGGGAAACCTGGGCTGCATGTGCCTAAAGTGTCGTCCCGGATTAGCCTGTGCAGTCAGCACAGACTGATCCAAGACGGCACTTTGCTTGTATGGTATTTTCTGTTTCGAGGTAGTCTTTTCTAAAAATAAATCCACAGTAGGCGGAATGTGTCGTCCAGGATTAGTCTGTGCAGACTGCACAGGCTGATCCAGGATGACACTTAATGCACATGCATTGAACCCGGTTTTCCTACGACACGCCTCATATTAAAAAAAAATTGAATAATAATTTTAATAATTGATATGTACTTTTTAGATTACTGATATCAGTGGACTGAAATGGAGGAATATCCAGGGCCTTATTGCCAGCAACATAACATCACAACTCGCGCTTTGAGAACTGGGGTCAGTTTACGCAATCTTGATGTACTGTTCAACGGTGTTGTATTGGAAATCAACTCGTACTTGGAGAACGTAGGAAAGAATTCCCAAGATGTTTTTTGTGTGCTGTCACAGCTTGACCCAGATATTGGAAGCACTGTAAAATATTGGAAGCACTGTAAATGTGAAGTCACTTAAAATCAAAATATGTCGCGTCAATGATCAAAAAAAGAAACTTGTGTCAAAAAAGAAAGTTCCAGGAGTGAAAAATATGCAAGTTTTGCTGAACAAACAATTTGTCCCGCCACAGACTGCAGTCCGAGTGACAGTGCCAGATGAACCAATTCAGGATACGGTGAAACTGAAAGACTGAGAAAAGTTGCGAAAATGAAATTGTGCAAAGACTCACTAATCCCTGGGTATTCAAACAGACTTTGGACCAGAATGTGATCGAGAATTTGTGAAGAAACTAATCTTCAGTACAACAATGCCAAAAAACAGAAGTACAGTTCATATTTGCAAAGTAAAATCACTGAACAGAAAGATTTTCTGCAGACTTTGAGTGACAGGATCGGTCATTACTCTGTCAGGAATGTAAACAAAGAGATGAAACGGCCAGAAAAAACCTTCATCTTCTGCGTGATGCACAGCGTGTAGCAAGAAAACAGGATAAATTGATTGTTCAGTGTAAAGAAAAATTGAAACACAAGATGCAGAACTGGAACGTCTTGTGAATGAACATAAAGCAATGACTGGAAAATTAAATGAACTTTCTTAACATACTGCAGTGAGAACTAATGAAATAGAAACTGAAAAGGCCAAGAAATTGTCACTACAGAAACAGAACAGCTATTTAAAACAGCAGTTGCAAAGTTTAGTTGAACAATTATAAAGACATTGATGAATTGAACAAGAACAAAACTGAGAAATGTGACCAATGTTAACATTTGCAGCAAACAATCATGAACCTCGAAATGCAGTTGGAAGATTCAGAAAATGTAAAACAGGAAAACTACAGTACAAAAAACACAAACAATGTCAGACTGTGTGTTATGGAACTTGCAGGCCTAGAAGTGGCAGTTGAAAAGGTGTCACCAGTCATTCAGTGTGTTGCGAATAATTTGTTCAAGAGGTCACTGCTCAAGTCCGAGCTTCCAAATCCAACAACTACACAGTTTGTAGATGAAGGACATTTCGTTGCCAAAACATTTATAGCGGAAAAACTAAACATGTCTGAAAACTGGGGCTTGGGACGCGATGGTACGACAAGGAGGAAACAAAAGATAGTTGACACTGCAATTTCTCTGGACACTGGTGACATTATTAGCTTGGGGTTTAATAGAATCTTCAAAGAAAATGCTGTGACCATTCAAGAAGTTACAAAAAATCACCTCTCAGAACTTGGCAGACTTTACGAAAATCTGACTGGAAATGGCGAAACGGAATTCGTGGCGAGATCTCTTGAAAAACTCTCATTCACCATTAGCGATCGGGCCAGTAATGAGAAGTTAGCCAACAAGTTACTTGACGAATGGCGTGATGAAATCCTGCATGATTTTGGTGGCGACAAGGGAATAGTTAATAATTTCTATTGTATGGCACGCGTTCTTTTAGGGTTTCATTCATATGTCATTCCTGGTGTGAAGAGAATTGAAAAAGAGACTAGTGATGAACATGGGCCGATAGGTCGCGACACCTTGCCTGTCTTTAGAAACTGGAGCAAAAAAGAAAGTGTAATTGAAAGGGTTATTCGAACCACTTCAGATGTGTTTGGGCCTGCTGGCGACCATCATGGAATACGCGGCAGATAGGAGGCATACTGTGCTGCGAATGCCATTAAATCGATCATATCGAACTACAGGGACAATCGGTTCAATGCATTATTTGAAACAGCAGCCCAAGTTTTCGTGCACAGAGAAGACTTCCTGAAAGTCCTGCATACAGTTGTAGCACCAAATCTGAAACTGAAAGCAGTCAGTAAGGACTTGAAATCAGAGTTTGTGATGATCCTTCTTCAATGTCTTGGACTGTTTTATTTGAAAGTGACTGGTCCGTACTAGAATCTGATCACATCTGGCAAAGTTTACTACCTTGACTTGTCCAGCCATGTGGTAGAAATCAAGGAATTTCTAGAACTCTGCCTGACAAAACCAGAAAGTCTCCTACAAGAACAGGGCCATTGGTCTGAATTAGATCCGCTCGAGCTTGGTGAGGTCCGTCACCACAACAGACTGACTTCCTCTCTGTTGTTGGTGGAAGAGAATAGGAAACCACTCTTGTTAAAAGCAATACAGGAAGTGGCCAGCGGAATGATCGCCGTCATTGAAAAACAACTGGTCGATTTCCTGCCAGGAGGCAAGTATTATAATGTGGTCAGTGACGAGGACAAATCAAGGACAAAGTTTGCAATGGTCACCAATCTAGGTTGCGAACATCACTTTGGCAACCTTGATAGTAGTCAACGACGAAGACCCAGTGCATCAATGCATCACCACTCATCCATCCAGCTCCTGAAACGAAACAGAGAGCCTATGAAACAATGGCTGAATGACATGGATGATGAAAAGAAAACTGAACTACTTACATCTGCAAGACGGGGCGGAAAGCTCCTTAGAAAATCTCACATTTCAAGTGAAAACAAAGTGTGTAGTGAAATTCATTCCAATATGTTTCAAAAGAAAGAAAAACGAAAAGCAAAAACTGCGATCACACCATCAAAACGCCGCATTGTTGATGAAGATACTTCAGTGATTTATGATTCTGTTGTCGTTCCAAAGACATTCACATTCCCAACCAGTGGATACGTGGCAATCGCCTACCAGGCAGGATGCCTGGTTCCCAGGCTTTGTGGAGAGCATAAATGATGATGGGACTGCAAAAGTGAAATTCATGTTGCCATGCCAAAAACCTGGGACATTCAAATGGCCGCACCGGGACGACATTCAAACTGTGTTGTCGCAGTTCATCATTGACAGTGATTTTGAACCAGAGTTAGATCGGTCAGGACGAATGTGGACAATTAAGGAGTTTCACAACATCTGTGAGTTATTTGAACAATTCAAAGAATTGTACTTTTAGGGTACGCCTCCAACATTTGCATAGCAATTAAATGTTGAGATGAACTGTTATTGTATATCATATTTATTATATCATTTACATTTACATATTTATTTCTGAATGAATGAATAAATTAATACAATAAATAATACTAAGAATTAAATAAAAATAAAAATAAACTATTATAACTTTATTGATGTTTTGTTGTGTTGGTATTTGTATGCCGTACAGATTTTTTCATTTGTTTAAAAAAAAACTAGTTCCAATGGAAAGAGGAGGAAATTTTACATAAGATTGCCAAATTTTATTCAGATATGTCAATCAGAACAAAAGTTATGGCAGATTTTCATAAAAGTAACCTTAATTCGGTTCCGCGTTCGCATCGCGCTTTGCACGTTAATTGTTAAGCAAATATTCCAGAAAAATGACGAAATTTGCTGTACAATATTTGCCATAACTTTTGTTCTACTTGATGTATTTTAAAAATTTAAACTGTTCTTAAATATCTGTAAATCTATCTAAATGAAATTGCAAAAATAAGTAATTTAAAAAATAGCTGGGGTTGCTATTTATATAATTAAATCAGACAGGAAGAAATTTACTGGAAATACCAAAATCTCCAGCGGGTTACTCTTCTTTAGCTATGTTAAAATGCGGATTCGTTTAATTTTAAGCCGCTGTCATATATGTATACATTGTAATTTAAGAATAGTTCTTATGAACGTTTATGGTGTTTATTCGTCCGAAATCTGTTACGAAAGGCATAGTTCATAAGCTTTTGGTACGAACGGAATATACTATAATGTACATGCTTGTTTACTCCAAAGTCATCACCAGTTATCGAATAAAGAAAATTGACCACAGCAAGTTACCAAAATGTTAATAACTCACATATTTCAATGCATAGTTTTTTGTATTTTGTTCGGTAACATGCCTATTAGAAATACTTTTTGCAAAAGTTTTATTTTTATTAACATATTTCTGGACTGCTCCGTTAAAACCCGGGCGCGATCGTCAAAAAATAGTTAATAAAAAAGTTTTATTGCATTAAATAAAATTTGTGGCGGGCCATAAAAGAACGTTGCCACGCTGCCTGAGAAACAAATCATTTTTTTTTTAGCCTTACATATATACCTTTAAAATGATACCCAAACATATTATTTAAACTGTATTTTACAAATTCTACTATATGTGCTTATTATCTAACTGACAGCATGTAACCCTGAGGATGTGACCTCCGTTTTGGGGTTATAAGAACGTATTTGTGTTTTTTTACAGACTAATAGCAAATTTATTTCAAAACAAATGTTTTACCGCGAGATTACGAATAACGTAATTTTTCAAGATGGCCACATGGTGCATTGAGAAGGACAATAATTTAAGAACGAATAATGTGTTTTCTAACAAAAGTTTAGTTGTTATTTTTGTGAAAAGGTTCAATTAATTGGGTGATATTGAAAGATGTTTGGTTAGTTGCGTTTGCTCAAAATGTTTGTTAAAAATGTATATACTGCGAGAATACAGATGAAAACGGTATCATAGAACTTGGAAGTACCCCGGCCTGTGGACTTTGTTGCAAAAGCATACTTGAAAAAACAGATCAATATTTCAATTTCTGATTTACACAATATTATGTCATCACCCTGCTGTGTAAACTGTCATGGCAGCCTAAAAATAACTGACCTATTATCGAATAGGTGTTTAGAAATATCAAAATCCCCGTAATTAACGAAATCCCAATATATTTAGGCTATTAACTTAGTTATCATGGCTATGACCGTTCGCAATCCACCCATAACACCCAACCTCACTTGACCTTGACCTAATTTGGACTAAGAAATCAAGCATGTGTGTTTATCAAACACAGAATCTTGATCTTACAGTTATGGGACTTCGAGATGATTGCAGAAATTGATATACATGTATAGAGCACAATTGTCTGGACTCTTCTCTTCTGATTGCATTCCCATTACTTCGCAAAGCGCATTGTGGAGCATCCATCAGTTAACTGATATCCTTGTTTGTCCCCTACCGGTGTTTCACCAGAGGGGACTTTAGGTATGCTCTCCGTCAGTCCGTCTGCAAAATTTGTTCCTGCGATAACTCAAAAAGTACTGAAGATACTTCGATGAAACTTGGTATACATATAAACGGCAATGTGAGTATTATGCACGACCATTTCTTTTTCACCAGAGGTCAAAGGTCATGTGACTGTTAATAAATAAAAATAAACTAAAACAAACTGGATCCTGCGATAACTCAAAAAGTACTGAAGATATTTCGATGAAACTTAGTATACATAGCAACAGCAATGTGAGAATTATGCACAACCTTTTCTTTTTCACCACAGGTCAAAGGTCATGGACTATTACTAAAAATAAAAATAATCTTAATACTGTAATATTTTGCAAGTGCGTAAGATATGATAATGAAACTTCATAAAACTTGGTACACAGATTGGACTATGGGTTTGCCCTCTGTCTGTGTGCGTCTGTCTGTCTCTTCGTTCGTCGGTCTCACTCTGTCTGTCTGTCCCATCCCCAAAACCCAATAACTCAAAAAGTACAGAAGATACTTTGATGAAACTTTGTATACATAGAAAGAGCAAGGTGAGGATTGTACACAGCCCTTTATTTTTCACCAGAGGTCAAAGGTCACTAGACTGTTACTCAAAATAGAAGTAAACTTAATACTGTAATAATTCGGAAAGAACATAACATATGATCATGAAACTTGGTACACAGAATGGACTAGATGATTTCCCTCTGTCAGTTTAGTACTGCAATAACTCAAAAAGTAACTCGAATGTCTGGTCAATGTTACTATAATAGAAAAAAACTACAACTTAATACTGCAGTGACAAATTGGTTTAAATATGAAACTTCTACAGATAAAGGGCGATTTGACGGTATTGCACAATGTTTAATTAGTAGGGGTTTTCACCGGTAGGGGACTCCTGTATTGCTTGCAATGCAATCAAAGCCTTGTTTATTATGTTTTGCAGAAAATGTTCAGCCAACACAGAAAAGGCAGCCAAGAGTTAAGAAACCATATACTGTAAGTAATAAAAATTGTACTGTACTTGTAGTTCTAATTATTTCAGTTTATATATGTTAATTTAATCAGGTGATCCAAGACTTGTAGATGGATTCAGGTATGAAGTGATTGGTATTGTAGTCTTGTGTCATTCATTAATAAAACTAAACATTGCAGATGTCAATTTACAACTTTAGTGACTGGTAAAATTGATGCATCGTTTTTTTGTTGAAACAAATTGATTTTCTAGAAAAACATTGTAAAAGTAAAAATGAAAAAATTGTTGTTAGGCGTAAAAAAAAAATGTTTGTTTCAGGTTACATGCCCAAAAAAGTTTGGGTAGGTAGGCATTTATTTTTTTAAATAATTTTTTTATTTGGTAAATGGTTAACTTTAAGATTCTAAAACTAAATGAATATTTAAAACGTATTTGTAATATCCTTAAACATTGTTTTTAAGTGGATGCTATCAAACAAAACATAACACTTATTTATCCAAAAAACATTAAACTATTGGAAAAAGGTAAGTAAAACAAAAAAATATCTTACAGACTCAATAAACCTGTTAACATGTATTTTTTTTTACGCCTTTACTAATCTCTTTAGTGTTTTTTATTAGCTCACCTGAGCACAAAGTCCTCATGGTGAGCTTTTGTGATCGCCCGTTGTCCGTCGTGCATGCGTGTGTGCGTCGTCAACTTTTCATTCAAACAACATCTCCTAAATCGCTTGGCACATTTTCACCAAACTTCACAGGAATGATCCTTGGGTGAACCGCTTTCAAAGTTGTTTAAATCTTTCCAGTCTGCTGCATATGTAGGTCACCAGAGCTAAAAATAGATTTTAAAAGTGTAAACTTTAAAAATCTTCTCTAAAACCGCAGGGCCCAGATGTTTCATATTTTATATGTAACATCCTATAGTGGTCCTCTACAAAGATTGTTCAAATTATGCCCCTGGGGTCAAAACAGGCCACGCCCTGGGGGTCACATGGTTTATATAGAATATATAGCAAAATAACTTTAAAAATCTTCTTCTCTGAAACCACACGGCCCAGAGGTTTCATATTTGGTATGTAACATCCTATGGTGGTCCTCTGCAAAGATTGTTCAAATTATGCCCATGGGGTCAGAACTGGCCACGCCCTGGGGGTCACATGGTTTATATAGAATATATAGCAAAATTACTTTAGAAATCTTCTCCTCTGAAACTGCAAGGCCCAGAGTATTCATGTTTGGTATGTAACATCCTATACTGGTCCTCTACAAAGATTGTTCAAATTATGTCCCTGGGGTCAAAACTGGCCCCGCCCCGGGGTCACATGGTTTATATGAACTTAAATAGCAAAATGTCTTAAAAAATCTTCTCTGAAACTGCAAGGCCCAGAGGTTTCATATTTGGTATGTAATATCCTATAGTGGTCCTCTACAAATATTGTTCAATTTATGCCCCTGGGGTCAAAACTGGCCATGCGGGGGGGGTCACATGATTTATTTATACTTGAATAGCAAACTGACTTAAAATCTCCTCGGAAACCGAAAGATTTAGAGGTTTGTTATTTGGTATGTAACATTGTATAGTGGTCCTCTACAAAGATTGTTCAAATTATGCCCCTGGGGTCAAACTGGCCACGCCCCGGGGATCACAGGGTTTATATAAACTTAAATAGCAAAATGTCTTTAAAAATCTTCTCTTCTGAAACCGCAAGGCCCAGAGGTTTTGTATTTGGTATTTAACATCCTATAGTGGTCCTCTACAAAGATTGTTCAAATTATGCCCCATGGGTCAAAACAGACCTCACCCCAGGGGTCACATGGTTAATATAGACTTAAATAGCAAAATGACTTTAAAATTCTTCTCCTGAAACCGGAAAGCCTAGAGGTTTCATATTTGGTATGTAACATTGTATAGTGGTCCTCTACAAATATTGTTCAAAGTATGCCCCTGGGGTCAAAACTGGTCACGCCCGGGGGGGTCACATGGTTTATAGAGACTTAAATAGCAAAATGACTTTAAAAATCTTCTCCTTTGAAACGGCAAGGCCCGCAGCTTTCCTATATTTGGTACGTTACATTGAATAGTGGTCCTCTTCAACGATTGTTCAAATTATTCCCCAGGGGTCAAATCTGGCCACCCCAGACGGGTTACATGGTTTATATAGACTTAAATAGCAAAATGACTTTAAAAATCTTTACCTGAAACCGCAAGGCCAGAGGTTTGTTGAAGGTTGTTCAATTTATGCCCCTGGGATAAAAATAAGCCACGCCTTTGGGGATGCAAATTCCAATTGGGTTACAAGGTCTCAGGTGAGCGTCCTAGGGCCCTCAGTGCCCTCTTGTTGAAATAAGAAAGAGCTAGGTTCGCGAAGCCACTTAATTGCCTGTGAGATTGTAAAAAAAATATATTTGATAAACCACCATAAAATTGGTACACTACGTCTAGCGTGATTTCTGCCTTCTGCGACGCACCACCGTGATTCAGCCCAGCGTGACACACTACTATAGTCACCGCGATACACCGTGGAACACTGTGGAACGCGGTGATGTCGCCGTGGCGAATCGCGGTGACCGCGGTGACAGTCTCAATAAAAAATGTTGATAAGAAATCGCCGTGGATCGCGGTGATTTTAGCGAGTCATAATTTCACATTGAGCTTTTTAAAAAATATTTTACATTTTATTTCAGGTACGACCAAGAACATGGTTTTCGGAAAATACGGAACATTAACAAAACGGGAAAATGAAAATATGCGTCAGTCAAATCACAAAGACCTCATCAAATTCGTTGTCCGATTCTATGACAAATCTTTGCATTTTTAATATGACTATCAAAACAATTGATTAACATGTCGGTAAAAAACGTGATTTTATAACAATGATTGACATAACCAACACCTGTGTTCTCTGTAAAAGTTCGAAAGGCGGAGCTATGCACGTGCTCTTTCATAATAGGACGATTGCCACTGAGTAACAAACACGCGATTGGTTAAGCATGTAGCTTCTCTAAACAAAAGAAGCCAATTTTATCGCCGAGAAAGGTGTTATTTTATGGTTTCTTGTCGGCTTTACTTTGAAGACGTCAAACTGTCAATTCACGCAGATTGCGAATTTTCGCGAGACTTGTATTAATGCCCTTGACTCTTTGTTTACGATTTCACAACACAACTGCGAACATGGAACTTCGGAATAAATTATCAAAATAAAAAAGAGATCAAAATAAAAAAGATTAAAGTTGCAAACTGTGATTATATTAATTGGTAAGTATCGGTTAATAGAAGACGATTTGTACTTTGCGAATAGTATACGGTCTGAAATATCGAACTGTACTTGTTCATTCACATGTACCTGTATTTGACCGCGACCCACCGCGACCGCAGTGGTCCACCGTGAGATTGATTTCCCGATAACGCCCGCGGTGCTCACCCACTATCACCGCGATTCTATCGCGATGGAACCACCTGTTAATTGCGGTGATTTTCCACGCTGACGAAAAATTGTCCACGGTGGGTCTGTGTTTTAGGCAGAAATCACGCTAGACGTAGTGTATCATTCTAGAGATAAACATCTAATCTGTCACATTTAAAAGTCTTTTTTACACAATCTTTATTTTAAAGAATTCTAATCGAGCCTAGAACAGTGTATAGTTAACCTTAATTTGCCAATTTCGATATTTTTTTAGATGAAAAGGCACAATAGAACATGAAGGCATATTTTCGACACAACGATATTTTTACTATAGATGTATTTTTCGAAGATAGGTTCATGATTCAATTTGCTCGGTGTCGAATTACTGCCTTCATATTTAATTTTTAACTTAACTAAACTGAATCAGTGAATACTAATACTGTGATGTAGCCCTATTCCGTTGTTGTTAATTACATTAAAATAGAAAAACATTGTGTGTTGTGTTGTCATTGTATTATTTTAGTTTTAATTAGTATATCCTTTCCATGTATAATGTATTGTTTATTTTATTTCAAGCTTCAAAACTAATTTTGCGATTAACTAAGGGACTCTTTCACGGTTGTTTACATCGCTCCCTGACGACCCGTTGTCAACAGTTTCGTATCGCTATTTTCTACTAATTATAAGGGTGAACGGAAGTTAAAACTGTGATTTATTTTATTTTATTAAAACATTCTCTTTGTAATTACTGTACAATATTGAAATTCTTGTGATTTCTGTTGAAAATCACGATAAAGTAAGAAATTATTGGTTCTATTGTACTTCCTCTGCATACAACTGAGACTATTTTTCGGTTTAAAACTATGTTTTCGAACGCTAAATGGATTTCAAAGTGTCATTGTAAATGTAAAACTGTTGAAATAAACGTTTGTGTTCAAATGATCACAGCATGAATGGTTTTTAATCAGGTTTAAATGAATATGCGCTGTCACTGCACGTCATTTCTTTTGTTAAGTAGTGCCAATTTTCAAATTACATTACTATAGTTGGCGTGGTGTAATGGACAGTGTCGTGTACTAACACGCTGTAGTACGCAGTTCAAATCTCGGCAGCGGCACTAATGTTTTTTTCCGTTTGCTTAACTATGCAACCGTATTACACAAATGACAATGTGCATAAGTAAATACAATGCTTAATTTAAATAAATGTCAGCATTATATTTAACCTCTAAGTTCTTTACCCTTGCAGTGCTGAATTGATTTCAACTGTATTATTTGCCAGTGCTGAATTGTTTTATGACAAACATTAATATACTATGGGTGTACAGAGTGCTGTAAAATTAACATAACATGTACAATTTACACAAAAATTGAACTGTAGAATGGGTATATGATCACCTTCCCAACTGATGAAAAAAAAGGAACTTTACTATCAATCAGTTACCATGGTTACCATGGTAACAATAAAAATAACTAAAAAGAACATTTTTTAAGGTTTTTGTTTCTTTTTATTCATAACTAATATGTTCTTTAAGTATTGAATGTTGATAGTTAAAGAAATGTCCTTTAAACAAATAAACACAAAACAACTTCCTTTGGCGAGTGTAGATACAGATAAAATACACCACCTAACAACCACCTAACAGCAACATTTTACTTACACCAATACAGATATTGAAATAGAACAATCCTAATACAATGCAGTAGGAAGCACCTAATGCACTATTGCTTTTATTAAAAAAATACAATCTATTGTGAAATAGAATCATGTATTAAGAGTTGTGTTTATGAAGAAGCAAGCAAACTGTGTTGCCATGGTTACAACATTTACTACATTTTAAAAAGTTTTGAAATAGTTAACCGTTTTATTTGTTGTCTTATTTTTTATCTAGAATATTAACTTTATATTAAGCTATGCATATTACATTTTCAGTGCATAAAACAAGGACTCTTTGCATTCAACTATCATGGAAAGAAATAACAGCATTAAAAATATGAATAACCTCGACACAATT
Organism: Congeria kusceri; assembly: GCA_027627225.1. Classification (NCBI taxonomy): domain Eukaryota; kingdom Metazoa; phylum Mollusca; class Bivalvia; order Myida; family Dreissenidae; genus Congeria; species Congeria kusceri. Next base: position 42,104,332 of record CM051033.1, read on the forward strand.
GAAAATTATTACTAATGTTTCAGTATATTCTTCCAAAAAATGTTGGACTTGTGTCAAATAATGTATAACACAGAAGCCAGAACTTCACATTGTTGGAATTGAAAGAGTATTGTTCAACATTTTAAGTATCCGAGACATATATCCCACAAAACATTTAATTCTTATGGGAAGAATGGGTTATATATACAGTAATAATGTAAATTATGAATAAACAACAATTACCGGTCTTATCTGGAGAAAAAATCAACATAAAATTAAAATTAAAATTGTTTTTTGGGGGTGAATTTGATATTTACAAACGTGCTGTTATAATAATTGTTTTATTTGCTTTGTTGATTTTGTTTTATCCAGCTGCCAGATGTATTCCAGTGCTAATATGTTGCAGTTATTGATATTTTTGAAGTTTAAAAACAAGTCATTTCTAAAAAAAGTGGGCAAATATACATTCATGAATCATACATTTCATTTAGTAAATATCAATGTAACGCTTGTTATGCTTTTCTTGAAATGATTTACAGTTTCCGGAAAATTGGTACAATCTTACTGTTAGCATGATGCATATAAAATTATTCCATAAAACATAACAGACAGATGTGTAGCTCTTATAGAATATACACACAATCCATGACATTGTTTGGCCGATTATCTGGTAAAATCAGTTGAGGATGAAAACAAGACATATTATATAAATTTCAAGAATCAATGTTCTTGTAATGTTATGACATTCATCAAATAAAATGCATTAGATTATTTTGTCATAATTTGAATAATTGAATATTGTGTGTATTAAAGTTGTATAGTTAAAAAACCATTACCTGTTTTTACTGTCACTTAGCGTGAAATTGCGAGCACATGTACTTTTATTTTTAGCTCACCTGAGCACAAAGTGCTCATGGTAAGCTTTTGTGGTTGTCCGTCGTGCGTGCGTGCGTGCGTGTGTGCGTGCGTCGTCAACTTTTCATTTAAACAACATCTCCTAAACCGCTTGGCAGATTTTCACCAAACTTCACAGGAATGATCCTTGGGTGGACCTCTTTTAAAGTTGTTCAAATCTTTATGGTCCGCTGCATATGTAGGTCACCAGAGCTAAAAATAGATTTAAAAAGTGAAAACTTTAAAAATCTCCTATGAACCGCAAGGCACAGAGCTTTCATATTTGATATGTGACATCCTCTAGTGGTCCTCTACAAAGATTGTTCAAATGATGACCCTGGGGTCAAAACTGGCCACGTCCCGGGGGTCACATGGTTTATATAGACTTATATAGCAAAATGACTTTATAAATCTTCTCCTCTGAAACCGCAAGGCCTAGAGGTTTCATATTTGGTATGTAACATTGTATAGTGGTCCTCTACAGAGATTGTTCAACAGATGCCCCTGGGGTCAAAACTGGCCACACCCAGGGGGTCACATGGTTTATATAGACTTAAATAGCAAAATGACTTTAAAAATCTTCTTCTCCGAAACCGCAAGGCCCAGAGGTTTCATACTTGGTATGTAACATTTTATAGTGGTTCTCTACAAAGATTGTTCAAATGATGCCCCTTGGGTCAAACTTGGTCACACCCCAGGGGTCACATGATTTATGTAAACTTAAATAGCAAAATGACTTCAAAAATCTTCTCCTCTTAAACTTCAAGGCCTAGAGGTTTCATATTTGGTTGGTAACATTGTGTAGTGGTCCTTTACAAAGATTGTTAAAATGATGCCCTTGGGTTCAAAATTGGCCACAACCCGGGGTTCTCGTGGTTTATATGGACTTAAATAGCAAAATGACTTAAAAATTCTTCTCCTTTGAAACCGCAAGGCCAAGAGGTTTCATATTTGGTATGAAACATTGTATAGTGGTCCTCCACAAAGATTGTTCAAATAATGCCCCCGGGGTAAAAACTGGCCACACCCCGAGGGTCACATGGTTTATATTGACTTAAATAGCAAAATGACTTTAAAAATCTACTCTGAAATCTGAAGGCCTCGAGGTTTCTTATTTGGTATGTAACAATGTATACCGTAAATATGCAGTTATAAGTCTAGACCTCTCATAAGTCAAGAAGTTAAAATTCATTCCAGAAACATATTTCTAGTAATAACCATTCCATAAGTCGAGTTAGAATGATCATAGAACACCATCTGAAATTGGCTAGAGTATGACCTAATAGGTAGGTATATACAGTCTGCAGTAAATGCCTTGAAGCTGAAATCACTGCCTAATCCTTTTTGACAGGTTTTGATGTGGAACAAAAACCGGTTCCAGCCAGTTTAATTAGCAACATGCTATTCACGAAAATCATGGGTATCACTGCAGGTTTTTTGATTTTTTATTGGTGGCTGCCGGTCTAGCTGGGGGCTATAGTGGGGAAATTAAGTCAGTTCAAATAGAGTCGATAGTTTCATTCACAGTTTGCATCTTATTTAATAATGAAACAGTTATGCTTTTTGTCTTAATTGTCGGTAATTAATAGAAAGGGCAAACTGTGATAATTATGAATGGATTATAGAGTGTGGATTAGCAAATATACAGGTAAGAAATAGAATGCATTTGACAAATATTTCTATATAATATGCTACGATTTTTTGTGAACCGCCTCATAAGTCGAATGTACTTTATAACCACAATTTTAGAGGCTTAAAATCTCGACTTAGGACTGAGTATTTACGGTAGTGGTCCTCTACAAAGATTGTTAAAATGATGCCCCTGGGGTCAAAACTGTGCACACCCCGGGGGTCACATGGTTTATATAGACTTAAATAGCAAAATGACTTAAAAAATCTTCTCTGAAACTGCAAGGCCTAGAGGTTTCATATTTGGTATGTAATGTTGTATAGTGGTCCTCTACAAAGATAGTTCAAATGATGCCACTGGGGTCAAACTGGGCTACCCCGGGGGTCACATGGTTTATAAAGTCTTGAAAGTTAAATAGCAAAATGACTTAAAATCTCTGAAACTGCTAGGCCCAGAGGTTTTGTATTTGGTAACATTGTATAGTTGTCTTCTACAAAGAATGTTCAAATGATGTCCCAGGGGTCAAAACTGGCCCTGCCCTGGAGGTCACATTGTTTATATAGACTTATATAGCAAAATGACTTTAAAATCTGCTCTGAAACTAGTGTTTTCTTATTTGATATGTAACATTGTATAGTAGTCCTCACCAAAGATTGTTCGAAGTATGCCCCTGGGGTAAAAAGTGGCCATCACCTGGGGGTCACATGATTTATATAGACTTATATGGGAAGTGGGCCTTAAAAATCTTCCTTGTTGAAACTGTAAGGCCCAGAGGTTTCATATTTGGTATGTAACATTGAATAGTGGTCCACTACAAATATTTTTCAAATTATGCCCCTGGGGTAGAAAGTGGCCACGCCCTGTGGGTCACATGTTTTATATGGACTGAAAAAACTTCTGAACCTGCAAGGCCCAGATTTTTATTCTCAGGTAAGGCCAGGACTTTTTGATTTTACGGTTTACAAAACCGGCGAACATAAATTTTCCGAAAGTGAAAAATAAATAAATTATAAATACGATTTTTTTTTTACCGATGGGGGACGAAACGTTCAAATTTTCGAAATATTTTGAGTACGAATATAATAATTTGCTCGGTAAGTCCGTTTACTTCCGTGAAACTGCTTTTTGTTTTTGATGGTGTCACACGATGATTGCCGATCGAGATCAACAAATTGTTCCGGAATTTCACGGACAATTTTTTTTAAGCAATGCGTCCGCCGTTGTTTATGTTCATGTATGCCATGTAAAACCCGTGTTTTCTACAAAAGAGTGCGAAATGTCTGCTGAAACACGACGTCACGTTCCACACATCGAAAGCATGCGTGTACCGATCATGTGCTTTACTAAATACAGGTCTTTAAAGACATTGGGTGTCCTAGTTTCCCGTCAAAGGAATGTTAATCCGATGCATGATTTTTGCAGGGAGAAATCCCGTTATTGTGGTCAGTGAAGTGTTTCAAGTTTGAGGGTCGTCTCATAAATCTGTGCTAGTATCCAAAATTGAACAAAAAAATTGGTACAGCAAATGGAGAAAAAATAGGTAAATTATAAACAAATTGTCGTGGTTTTTCCATGCAAATTTACTTATTGGTGGACAAAAAATTAGCAAGTGATTTTTAGTTCGTAAATTGTTGAATTTATTATATATTGTAAACTTCTTATAATGTTCAACATGTTTCATAGACGGCCCTTAAAATGACTTGTCCATTTGATGACAGTTAATATTACCGTTAGAAGTACAGTTATTCATGGAAAGAGTGAAACATGCGAAAATCAACACTGTTTTTAACAATAGAGTGACATTTGTCTTTAACATTTGACACACAGGCACGATGTGCACGAGGAAAATTTCCGGCCCTTTTTGCAAGAACAAAACATGTATATAATATAAACATATTTTAATCAAGATCTTTACAATTCACCAATTATCCAGTCAGTACTATGTTCAACAGCTGTAACGATTTAAACAGTGTTAAAACACTAAATACATGCCCATATGAATATATTAATTAATCGAATAAAAAAGACTCCATCAGTAGATCGAGTGTAACCTAAAGATTCGAGAACGACGAGAATAGTGGGTTTGGACATGACGTTACTGTGCGAATGTGATGCGCACTGGACATAAACATTCGGAAAAAATCATTACTTTCAGTTTCGCAACAACAATGATGCTTTTGCTTTTAAAAGGCTAGAGGTATGCCGTTCAAACGGTGATGTTTCGTTTATTTTATATCGTTTAAACTTGTACAAAAAATTGAAAACATCTTAGCCTTAAATTTCATAGCTAAAACGCACCAGATAACGTCATTTGACACATGCCGCAAAAAAATTTGACGTACGGAGGGGATACCCCTCCCTAACCCACCCCTCTCAAGACGGGGACGCCAACAAAAATCCTGTGGAAGGCACTGGATGTATATTTTCAGGTGGCATTTGTAACAAATAATATCATTAGTAATAAGATCTTCTTGCAGGCACATCGAAACGAGGATGTGGGGACAGACAGCTTTGTCTCGTATACACTTAAAAGAGAAAGTCATGGTTGCATTTTGTTGATGATATATATTTTCGCGACACAATGAGAATTTCTTATTTGCCATGTATTTTGTTTCTGTCACAATTGTAATGCAATAATTTAACACACACTAGCAGTTCAGTTTATATCTGATAAATTTCATATATACATGAAGATTTAGCATTTACACAGAGTTGAATATTTAAAAAAAAAATATGTTAAAACTGGTTTCTCATTTTTAATAAGGATTAAGATTTAATAAGAATCCAGACAATGAACGTCATATTATTTGGACTTTTCTCTTGATATAGTTAAATTTAATATGTTTTTCGAGACCTCACAGCAATTATTTTCAAAATTTGCGTTGTGTGGTTAGAGTAAGCTCGTTTTGCAAGGTCTGTGTTCGGGCAGTTGTGGATTCCAGTCCTGCACAGGTTAACTCGTCTTCTTTTAAAAAGGCATCTCACTTTACATTTTGTAAATCCATACAAGTATACAACTTTGTGGTAAAATCAAATTGAATGATGCCGTTAAAATATATGCATCTATTACACTTATTTACTGTGTAAAATTCATAAATACAAATGGTTAAACTGCATATAAAACATTGGTGTAATAAAACAGTTTATACCATGTTTGACGTCTTATTCTAACTTCACATAATAGTGTGTTTTAATGTTGATATTGTTATTAATTATAAATTGCTAATGGGAAATCGTTCGTTGTGTTAAGATTTGAACACTTTTTTTTTTGTTCGACCTGCCAGTGGACATGTTCCCCAAAAATTTTTGTAAACCAGAAAATAAAAAAGGACCGGCCTAAGGGGTTTAGTGCCATTTTACCCTCTTGTTATTAGCCATTAGGATGCCTTAAACTCAGGTGAGCGACCTAGGGCCATGATGGCCCTCTTGTTTATTTGTTTTGGTTTGCACAAATCTCCATCATCTTCAGCAAATAAACAAACAGGTAAAAGGTTACAAAAGGCTGGAACAACTCATGGAACTTCTGGTAGCTTTAAGTTTCCACTAATTGTTGTAAAAGACAATGAAATATTATCTTGGATGATATACATGTACGCTGTTGTTACCGGCATGCAAGTTTTAGTAATTATAACAATATTTGCCGCTTATGCAGTTGATGTTAAGTATAAAATATGTACCGGGTATAACAAGTTAGATGCACAATAATGAAATGTTTGTCAGTTGTGTTATTATGGCTGACAGAAGAGAAACAGTATTCATAAATATTAGAGACTGTAGGAACTGCCACATGATTTGCTTGCTTGACAGCTTGATTATCTTTATTAGTAACAGCGAAACAACTAGTTAACATGATATTGGTTTTGTAAAGCAAATTAATAAAATTATATATTGTGGTCAAATGTTCAAGATTATTGGAAATGTTTCTTTAATCTTCATAGCAAATAGTAGAACACCCATTACTGACAGTCTTCTGTGCAACAGGGGTGTGGAAATATGAAAATTGTTTACTAGTCCATGGACAAGTTTATTGAAAAAATCTATTTGTCCGCAATGAACAGTAACTTCTCCAAACAAAAATATAGTTTTATTCCAGGTCTTCCTTCATGATGTGTTTTCCCTAAGTAATAAATAAAACACAATTTGTTATTTGAGTATATAATAATATGAAAATATTATTTATTAACTTCCAACTAGTACATCATTCACACCCTGAAATTGTAGTTGTCTACCAGGGACAAGTAGACAGGAAAAATTTACTTGTCCAACAGTAAAATTACCCGCGTCTGACAAGTCGGGCATTGGATTTCCACACCCCTGAGTGCCATTGCAACAGTGCAAGCTTTGTAATCTTTCTGTAGATCTGAGGTCCATGGTCTATTGGTCTTGTATTCTATTAACTAAATGTGACCAAAAGGTCATGTGATTAGTTGTTCCAAATGGCCAAGTAGTTAGATATTTGACATCATATTTGCACTTTTATAACAAAAAAATAAACAAGAAAATGTGAATAAGAATCTTATCTTGACTTATTTTGCATCCTTTCAAATATGACCAATTAATTATTGACATTATCTATTTAATTACATTTAATTGCCTGAGGTTGATTATGAATAAATTGAAAATATTCCCATATTGATTAAACCATGCCTTGAGGAAATTTTTCTACTTTTAAAATGACTTGTTTAAATGTTTTTCAAATCATCAAATGATACAGTCTTGTCAATATAGAGAGCTGCAACGATTAAGCAATGACTTGGTTGGATTTTCGATTCGATTTATGTTTCCTTTTTGCTGGCTTGGTTTTGTGTATTTATGAGGCATCACTTGAAGTATAGTAGAGTTGTATTTGTTTAATGCCATTGTAATGGTTAATGTCAGTATGTGTGCCTAATATTTAAATACAATAAGAATAAAGGAAAAACATTTGGTGATAATGTTTGACATTAGATCAATAGTTCAGTGTTACAGCAACACTGATGCCATGATCAATTTACACAATGATTTTACACCATCAAACACTGTATGTATATTTAACAGTTTTATGACAAATCATTTATACATATATAAAAGAGATTTGAATGGAAATTGGTTGGTTTAGTATGGACAATCGGATCGGGCCATTTACTATTGATTTATGTATCGAAAAATGCATCAGAAGATTAGTTGCAGCTCTACTGGTCAAGCAATGCGCATATATAGTTGTAATAAAGTTTTATTACCAGTGAAGATAAATTGCTACTTCTATATTGCAATTGGCAGAAAATTATAAATAAATAATTATATAATAAACAACATAAAATATTAACTGGAGAAAATGATCACATATTGAACAGCATATACAATGTATGTTTATACGAATATGTACAGAAGTAATTGATTAGCTGCTGCTTATAACTCAGCTTAGATAGGCCTATTCATTTCTATTCATTCATAAAAGTTGAAACATTTTAAAGTAAAATTTAATTTAAAATAAAGGCACACTTGTTATCAACACCTGCAAAGAAAATTTGTAAAATATTAGCTGGGAAGTTCAACATGTAAACTCGGCAGAAATCAATAACATTGCAATTTTTACAATATTTAAACACCTTAAAAAGATGTGTAAATTGTTACACTTTAAAATTATGTTTCAGAAACTTTGGAGTAGTTATGTAATTTTGTTGATTATAAAGTAAGTAGAACCAAAACAACTCATTTCAACTAAAGCAGTTTGAAAGTAAAAGTGAAAGTAAATTGACATAATTATAACTAGAGCCTGTGTAAGATTTCTTACCCATTTCTGAATCCAATGATTTTGTCAATAATGGAGAGAAATCCTCAAAACACAAGAAATACTGTGCTTTTACAATGTTAAGTTCATATTTACAGTGGAAAAGTCCTTTACATTTTGTCCCAAGTAGAAACAAACACTACGTCCGCCATTTTGTTTGTTTTGACAGGAAATAATCTCTTGCATTTCCTGTGCAAAACAAATTAAATACGAACTAAATTTAACAATAATTACTAAAGTTAATAATTAAATTTATTTTTAAACCATGTTTAATAAGAAAACAAGCATGACACCTCATTTGTATCAATAATATTAACCATTTTTGAACCTCATATACAATTGTTGTAACAACAAAATGGCGGACGTCGTTGACAGTTATTAACAGAGAAAATCAAACACTTTTATACAGTGTAATTAGGATTGGAAAATAGAAAAGATTAAACAGAATGGTGCAGAAAAGTGTCAGGAATTGGATTATATACAGCATAAAGGATGTCACATTTGTATTTTATTTGAAAAACGACCTGAAAGTGGAAGACATAAGGAATATAAGATTTGGCGGAAATATCCGGTCTCAGCATGGGCCAGGTTACCTATAGCTTGACCGGATATATCCCGTCTCAACACTGCAAGGGTTAATTTGATTTCTTTCAGAATGCCTTTAAAAACGTGCATTTTATGCAACAAGCGGCTTAAACTACACCAGCGCCTACCCATTAACAATCATGTCACCAAATATTTAAAGAAGAATTTTATGTTAGATGCAACGAAAAAACAATTTATCTGTGGGACCTGTAGTCGCCCAGCTTACAACGATACATTTCAACAACCTACACGCGTCACCTATAGCTGTTCAGCGCTGTCTCAAGATAAAGAAACTGTCCTACAAAGCAGCCCCCCATCAATAAAAATGAATATTAAGACTACTTCAAAAAGTCATGCCTATTGTTTTATTTGTAAGAAACCTGGACCTAAATTAATTGTTGTTCCTGCGAATATCATAACGGAAACCTTCATCAACCATAATGTTCTCATTACAGAGGAAAGTAGGTGTTGCCCAGGCCATAACAAACAAGATTTTACTGCTTTTGAAGAAAACGTCATATCAAGTCTTTCAGCTATTGACAATGCATTTTTAGCTCACCTGAGCACAAAGTGCTCATGGTGAGCTTTTGTGATCGCCCGTTGTCCGTCATGCATGCATGTGTGCGTGCGTGCGTGCGTCGTCAACTTTTCATTCAAACAACATCTCCTAAACCGCTTGGCAGATTTTCACCAAACTTCACAGGAATGATCCTTGGGTGGACCTCTTTCAAAGTTGTTCATATCTTTCCGGTCCGCTGAATATGTAGGTCACCAGAGCTAAAAATATATGTAAAAAATGAAAACTTTAAAAATCTTCTATGTAACCGCAAGGCTCTGACCTTTCATATTTGATCTCCTCTAGAGATCCTCTACAAAGATTGTTCTAATTATGCCCCTGGGGTCAAAACGGGCTACGCCCCGTGGGTCACATGGTTTATATAGAATATATAGCAAAATGACATTAAAAATCTGCTCCTGAAACCACAAGGCCCAGAGGTTTCATATTTGGTTTGTAACATCCTATAGTGGTCCTCTACAAAGATTGTTTAAATTATGCCCCTGGGGTCAAAACTGGTCACGCCCCGGGGGTCTCATGGTTTGTATAGAATATATAGCAAAATGACTTAAAAGAAATCTTGTCAGAAATCGCAAGGCCCAGAGGTTTCATATTTGGTATGTTACATTCTTTAGTGGTCCTTTTCAAAGTTTGTTCAAATTATGCCCCTGGAGTCAAAACGGGCCACGCCCTGGGGTCACATGGTTTATATAGAATATATAGCAAAATTACTTTAAAACTCTTCTCCTCTGAAACCACAAGGCTCAGAGGTTTCATATTTGCTATGTAACATCCTATAGTGGTCCTCTACAAAGATTGTTCAAATTATGCCCCTGGGGTCAAAAATGGCCATGCCCCCGGGGGTCCCATGGTTTATATAGAATATATAGCAAAATGTCTTTTTAAATTTTCTCCTGAAATCGCAAGGCCCAGAGGTTTCATATTTGGTATGTAACTTTGTTTAGTGGTCCTGATCAAAGTTTGTTGAAATTATGCCCCTGAGGTCAAAACGGGCCACACCCCGGGGGTCACATTGTTTATATAGAATATATAGCAAAATGACTTTTAAAATGTTCTCTGAAACCACAAGGCCCAGAGGTTTCATATTTGGTATGTAACATCCTATAGTGGTCCTCTACAAAGATTGTTTAAATTATGCCCCCGGGGTCAAAACTGGCCACGCCCAGGGGGTCACATGGTTTATAACTGTTGCCATGGTAACCGACCATTAATTAAAGTTGTATGTTTTGTAAAATGTTTTCCTGTATTCTTGTTTATATGTCGGTATTTTTGGAAATCATAATTGATAATGGAATTGTTTAGTTTTCCTCCGGACATACAATAATGATATCATCTATATATTGTATTCATATTAGTTTTTTTGGTAAAAGAGAACTGTTACCATGGATACATATGGTATACCTTATACATTATATTTACATAAAACATTTGCAAATAAGCCAACATTTTAATAATGATGCATAAGAGAAAGCACAATGTGTATAATGTGTAATTACAATACTTTCATTGATTTATTTGCATATTTCACTGCAAAAACATCATTTGTTAATTATTACCATGGAAACCAACCATGATATGTTGTTATATCTCAACTGCAATGTTTTTCTTTGGTGTTCACATATATGCTGAAATATATTTTGTTGATAAAATTACATATATACACACTTATATATTAACTTCTTAAACCAAATGACAAATTAATACATATTTAGAACATTGCCATAGCAACCATAATTAAGTGATAGAATTTCTAAAAAAAAGTTGTTTTCATACATCTGAAAGATTGTCCTTTTAGACAAAAGTACATTCAATAACTTTTGAAACAGGGCATATTTTCACCCCCCTCGTGAACCTAGTCTAGGATAATAATTACTCTAGACATTTGTTGTCAGTTTGTTTATCACCTATATAAATTGTAAAGTAAACCTCACCTTAATGAGTTTTTTTGGCTTTGGCCATATTTACTTTACTATGTTGAATTATACTCTTTGTGGCTATTTTATAGGGTTTTAAGAAAAAAAAGTTTTTTCCAAATGGAAATTTCTAAAGTCGGATGTTAAAATTTGTAACCTTTGGCTAATTTGGTGAATGAGCCCCGGAAATGATAGACTTGTTAATGTACTGGTAACTAAGATCAGAACCACAACATTGGCAAGTCTTTTCTGTGTGTTTTGAAATATGGGTGTTGTATTAGTCACACATTGTCAATGTCATAGTCGTGTTGTGGTAGACTGGCAGTGTTTCTGACATGTCATCAAACATGTGTGCAGTATTTTCTCGTTTCAGGTAGCTGTAGAAGGGAATATTGGCAGTGGCAAGTCAACCTGTCTCGAGTATTTTCGCAAACAGAAAGAAGTTGAGGTACATTTTCATGTACCATGTAATATGAACTGCAGAATACTCAATTTTACTAATATTACAAAATTTTAGTGTCCACATTCAGGAGGTAGATCGTAAAGTGAACTCTGGCTACCTTTAAGTGAGGCAAAAAACAGCAGGTGCTCAAAATGGCCGGTTTTGAAACAAATGCTGGATGTTTTTCTATGGTTCGTACATCTTTTTTTCCGCTTTTCATCTTGAGAATATGCTCATGTTGTGCCCCAATATTCCATGTAATCACGTGTTTCATTTCAAGACTATAACGTTGCAGATAAAACAGTTATTTAAAGTAAAGTGTGTGCAGGTCTGTTGTTGAAATGTAGATCTCACTTTTTTTCTCGCTTTTGTAATAGAAGACAATTTCATACCATTTTATGACTATTGATATGCAGTTTAGCCTTACTCTTACTCAATAGCCAAATTTTTAAACTTCTAGTACAAAAATTCATACTGTAAGGCAGCAAAAATATTTCTGGTGACAACTTAAAGTTCAAAATGACAACTGGTAATCAGGCATTATCGTTTCCAAAGCAAAGAATTTGATTTGCAGTTATGCAGCTCAATCAGTTCGTCCATCCATCCATTTACATATCTGCATTATCTACATAAGATATATCAATCGTTTTGTATATACGTTGTTGAAACCATTACACTTCAACGTTTGAGCATGAAATAATTACCTAATTTAATTGAATTAATATGATCAAAACTATGAAATAACTAATATAATAATTTAATGAATAATCAAAATCACATTATCGTTGTGCAACTGTTTTAATGATTTTGTATTATGAGGTATTTAGATATTGATTAATCCATTTGAATGATTTGCACAACTAATTTTTTTTACTTGTATTTGTGTTTTTAATCGAGTTATTGATACTTCACTGAGTCACAAAGACTCTTCACCGAGTCACAAAGACTTCACCGAGTCACAAAGACTCTGACACTGACGACTGTACAGAAAAAAACAGTCTCTGATGACAATAATAATGTAAACTTGTTGGACACTAAAAGGAATTGTCTTTTTGAGATGTTTGGTGAAGATGCATTAGTGAAAAAAATTGTACAAAAAATTGGTATTGCACTAGATGAATCACAAATTGAGGTTTTGCAAAATAGTTACAGATGCAAGGAGACATCTTCCATTTAAGAACGTAAAAGTTCCGTCAAATTTCTGTCAAATTTTATAAAACGTGATTTTTTTATATTAAATTTGCTCCCCTGAGAAAAAAAAAAATTATGTTAATATAATACAACAATAGAATCAAGAAAAATCAAAATAGCCGATGTTATTTTACACTGATGTGAAAAAATAAATAAAAAATTGATAAAAATTCATCGTCTTTTTGACGGACTGAACTCCCAGCTTCTTCACCAGTTCGGCCCATATAGGCATTTCTCGACTAATTCAAACTTTTATGTCCAACAAAGAGAATTTGTTGTTGGGGTATGTATTGCTTTGCATTCATTTTGCTTTGTAATTTCATTTTTTCAATTATTTTGCAAAATAAAGGATTTAGAATTATGTAGATTATGAACAATGAATTTCTGTCCAAAAAGCGACGTTCGCAAAAACGGTCCATGTACTCGGTTATTGTGTACGTATGTGGTGGGTGGGGAGTCTAACACAGTGTTAGTCTAAGTTCTTTCTTGATATATAGATGGTTTCTCAAGTTTTGAAGCCATAATCAGAAATTTAAAGTAAAAAAATGTGCGATCGTATTTTCTGTCAATTTTTGTAATTGACATTCGCATAGTCGTTGCCCAGTTTTACTTGTGACCGGTTTGACTTGACCCCTGAAAAGAAACTGCGATTAAATCCGTGCATATCCGAATGCACAAACATGGCCGACACGATGCACATCATTACGTGATGCAAATTATTTTGTGTAAGTATGTGTCTGTCAAAAGATTTGAACGTTCGCAATTGTTGACGATGGCAACATTAAGTACTTATATATGTTTGTATACATTTTAAAGCAGAGAAAACATATTATAGTTGAGATGTATCTAGTAAATTGACGAACGCATGTTCGTCTGTTGCTACCAATGGCTCTTTATGCTTTGTGGAGTTGTGAATGTCATTTTTTGACGGACTTACTTGTTGCATACGTCATATTTCGACAGACAAAATTGAAGTTCAATAAATCAGTATCTGACATGTTCTATGCAGAGATAGTACTTCCTTTGCATACAGTTTTCAATTTTTTGTTACTTTTGATAAATGTTGATGATTACAAAAATGGGAACGCTTAAATTTTTAACTTTTTAAAATTGGGAACATACAAATATCCGTCAAATATTCTGTCAAATTATGACATTAGCAACATAAAATTTAAAATGTGATTTAAATTAAAAGAAAGTCAGCTAGAATTTTTATTTTCATGATTTTGTCTTAGTATAATAGCAATCTTATCCTCTATATTAAAAAAAACTGCATTTTTTTTATATAAACAAAAAAAATTCTTTGGGAGCTATTTTGACGGAAATTTGATGTTCTTAAATGGAAGATGCCAGGAGCCAAATTTGTTTATTTGCTTTTGCAGACGAAACATTTGATCCCTTTCCTGTTAATGCTGAAGCAGACAAAGCAGACAAACTGCTTCAAGTGAAATCTCTGTACCCTTTAATTGAATGTTGTCTGGTTAAGAGATATGGTACAAATGGGTCATTTGCAAGAGGAAGAAATCTGCATTCTCAGCCAGCTAGAATGGTAGAAAAGATTGCCTACAAAGGTCAGCAGGCAGCAAGGTTAGGTATTGTTATCAATCTGTACATACAGCAGTGTCTAGGCAATTTTTTGCGGCTGATAAATGACGATGGCTATGACAAAGAAAAGGCCAGTCAGATGGTGTAAGACATTTTCACTATGAGCACTAAAAGCTCAGATCAAATTGGAAAATCTGCTTTTCATCATATTACTCACAGATCAGTGTGCATGACCGACATGGCATTATATGAGCAAGCAGACAAACTTGAATTCTCCAACCTTCCGTTAACAGGTGATGGAGTGTTTGGTAGAGGCCTGGAGACATTGCTGAAATCCAAAAAGGAAAAGAAAAAGCAGGTTGAAGACCTCATTCTGACATTCAGAGAAAACGTGAGTTGACAGGTCCACACAATTTTCGGATCCCAAAGGTTTCACGGTCAGACAGCCACAACAGGGGACAGTTTCGTTCCAGAGGATGCTATGTCGCATCTCGAGGAAGATCGGTGGCAAAATCAGATGTGAAATTACTATGTGAGTATAATAGCAAAAAATCTGGAGATACCCGTGTGTGTGGGGGGGAGGGGCGATTGACTCATTTCCTGTCATAATGGGAAAAATAACCACAGACAAATGGGTGTTAGATGTAGATGTAATAAAGAACGGTTACAAACTGGAATTCCAGAAAAAAACTACTTTTAGGAGTGAAACCAACAAATGTTTTTGTAAAAAATCTAGATATTATTCAAAAAGAAATAAACAACCTTTTACAAAAACATGCTATAGAAATTTTCAGTCAAAAGGAAATATATGCAGGTTTTTACAGCATGTTGTTTGTAGTGCCAAAAAAGAACGGGAAAATGAGACCTGTCATAAACTTGAAGCTTCTCAACGAGTATCTCCACAAAAAACATTTTAAAATGGACACATTAACAAAAGTCCTAAACGTTGTAGGGAAAGGAGACTGGGCGTTGACAGTAGATTTGAAAGATGCTTCTTTTCACATAGAAATCTTCAAAGGGCATCGGAAATTCCTTCGATTTCTTTTTCAAGGAGTGACTTGCCAATTTTGAGTACTTTGCTTTGGACCCACAGTGCTCCACGAGTCTTTGTAAAAATAGTAGTTGTTGCTCACTTTCGAATTTAAAAACCATTGGTTAGCAGCAAACGAAACAAAAAGGTTATTGGTGAAAGACAGAGTTCAAATCCTGAGTCTAGTTTACCAATTGGGTTTCATTGTAAACAAGGAAAGGTCTAGGCTGGTCCTAGTACAGTCACTCACTTGTCTAGGTTGTCTCTGGGACTTCATAAAAGGGTTGTTTTTTTCCAACACAGGAAAGACTGAAATATATGAAAATAGCAGTGTCAAACATTCAAAACGGTCAAAGCACAGCAAAAAATTGTATGATATCATCATGTCTAGAACTCATTCCGAATGTCAGGTTGTTCATGAGACCAATTCAAATTCATTTGATTCAGCATTAAATCCCAGCCAGAATGAAACTTTCAACTCGTATACATTTAACTCATCAGGTCAAATCGAGTCTGAACTGGGTCTGTTTGGATCAGAACATTGGCAGGGGCAAATCGTTTGTGAAAGAATGCTTTCCAGTAACACTGACCACCGATGCCAGTGGCAGCCATGGGTGGGGAGGTCACATGAACAACCTGACATGTCAGGGGCAGTGGAGCATTGTACAGAAACTTGTGCACATAAACTGCCTGCAAATGATGACAGTACAATTCAGTTTACAACATTTTCTAACTCACCTGAGGGGCAAAAATGTACTGATCAGGTCCTACAATACGCTTGACACAATGCCAAGAACGAGTCTTGCATCCCAGCCCAGAGACTCTACATCTGACTGCATGGCTGTTATCGACAGACGTTGGTCGTTAAAGGGACTTAGTAAAGAAACTAGAAAGTTATTGTCAAAGTCATGGCGAAAAGACACCCAAAAAGACTATCGAAACAAATTCAGACAATTTGGTCGCTGGTGTCGTGAAAGGATAATAGATCCCTATCTTGCCTCTCTAGCCAATTGTGCTGATTTATTTACTCATTTATTATGCCCCCTTCGAAGAAGTGGGGGTATATTGCTTTGCACCTGTCCGTCGGTCGGTCGGTCTGATGGTCGGTCTGTTCTTAGACCATTTTGTTTCTGCAAGATATCTAGAGAACGCTTTAACCTAGGATCATGAAAGTTGGTATGCTGGCTACTTGGGAGAAAAGGAAGATGCCTATACATTTTGAGGTCAACAGGTCAAAGGTCAAGGTCACTGTTGCTAAAAATAGAAAAACGATTTCCGCTCAATAACTTGTGAACGCATCGAGATATTTTAATGAAACTTTATACATAGATACCTTATATCGAGACCTCGCTTGGGATTGCATATGGGGTGGGTGGGGTCAAGGTCAAGGTTACTAAAAATAGAAAAACGGTTTCTGCTCAATAACTTGAGAACGCATTGAGATATTTTAATGAAACTTTATACATAAATACCTTATATTGAGACCTCGTTTGGGATTGCATATGGGGTGGGTGGGTCAAGGTCACCGTTACTAAAAATAGAAAAAACATTTTCAGCACAATAACTTGAGAACGCATAGAGATTCATTTTAATGAAACTTCATACAAATATACCTTATATCGAGACCTCGCTTGGGATTGCATATGGGGTGGGTGGGGTCAATGTCACCGTTGCTAAAAATAGAAAAACAGTTTCCGCTCAATAACTTGAGAACGCATCGAGATATTTTAATGAAACTTCATACATAAATACCTTATATTGAGACCTCTCTTGGGATTGCATACTAAAAAATTTCTTAACGATTGCACATATTCACAACTTGGCTGCAAGTCAGGGGGCATACATGTTTTACAAACATCTCTTGTTTTCTAAAGGGCTTAAATATAGAACTATAAATGGCTACAGATCCATGCTATCATCAGTTTTGGCACCTGTGGAGGGTGAACCTATTGGTCAGCATCCTTTCATAATCCGGTTACCAAGGGCAGTCTTTAATGAAAGACCTCTGGTTAAAATACTTGTACCTGAATGGAATCTTCTCGTTTTAGAATGCCTCAAGACTGCTCCATTTGAATCGCTGAAGAATGCATCTTTACGTTACCTAACCTGGAAGGCCTGTTTTTTGTTGGCAACAACTACATTCCGAAGATGCAGTGATCTACAGTCATTGCAATTAGGTGAAACATTTGTTAATGTTCAAAAGAAAGGAGTTACTTTTATCAGAACTGGCTTATCAAAACAAGATCGGCCAAACCACTCTATTTTTGTGCCAGCATTTCCAAATAATAAAACTCTAGACCCTAAGAGGGCTCTTTTCCATTACTTAAAAAGGACAGAAGAATTAAAAAAATTAGACAATGGCAAAGATGTTGTGAAATTATTTCTGGCTACTAAGAAGCCTAATTAGCCGGTTTCAGCCCGGACAGTGTCTAGATGGTTAGTTAAAGTAATAAAATTCTGTTACAAAAAACAAAAGAAAACCGTCGGTTCAGTGAAAGGTCACTGTACAAGAAGTATAGGACTATCTTGGGCACTCTTTAAAGGTGCATCACTTCAGCAGATAATGGAGAGTGCTGATTGGTCAAGGGAGACCACCTTTACAAAACATTACATGAAATCTGTAAATCTGGACTATATGAATGTGTAAGAAACACAATTTTTGTAGATAATCTCTAATTTCTTGCGGATCCCAGGATAGAAATAAAATTAAAGTGAATATAGAAGTCAGATGGCACTTGTATGCTACATACATAATGTATAGAAGTGCCATAAGATTTGTTGGACGTTATTGTGAATACTGTGAAATCACTAATTTTCGCGGTGTTCTAATTTTTGCGCTTTTTGCGTTCTCGCCATTGCGTGAATTTAGGACAACCACGAAAATGTACCAGTTTCGTAATTTAGTAACACGTTGGTATACTTAATAAATTGTTCATAAATATACACAGGTATACGGCATGTGATTGTCGCGAGGTTAAAATAAAAATAAAAAAATTAATGAATAAAACCGTAATTTTCCTCATTTAAATATTTACACTTTTTTTATATTGATGATCGGTTTGAAGAATAAACTCATTGATTATGTCTGATAATTTTTTTTATTTTTAAGTCAAATACCAGTATTAAGCATTACACAGTGTAACTTGAAAACGCTTGTGTTGTACATACCCAAATAATGGTTTGATCATTTCTTAGTAAAGCACAACTCACTTTTTTTCTTTCTTTTTTTTCAAAATTGGCTTGCGCGAATATAAGACAGCGCGAATATGTCCGCGATCGCAAGTGCGTGAAATTTGTACCCCGCGAATTCAAGTGATTCCACAGTATGGGATATGTTTATGGTTTTTAATGTATGGCGCTAAAATAGTAGGTCTGTGAACATATTGTATATATAATGAATGTGAAAGTTCAAGATTCATTTCCTGAAGGAACAGGAAGAGATCCAAGACTACTTCACCTCTTTTTGGTGAGTAGAAACCTTATTCTATTGCTTAAAATGTTGAAGTATACTGATATAGTTAGTGAAATTCATGTATACAGGGTTTAAAGACACCCACCACCAAGTTCACATTGCTGTGAAATCTGGTGTTATCCTCAGTGTTTTTCCAGGCAAGTTTATTTATGAAATAAAATTGGAAAATTTGTATTTCAGATTATAGTTTTATGAATAAATAATACTTACCTGGAATAACAGGTACCCGCCCTTCCTCCCCTCATGTCTTTAAACAGTATCCTTGGGTGAACTCTTTTGCCAGAAAAGGAACTGTCGACTCACTGGGGAGATAACCGGACGTAAGCTTGTATACACTGCGCATGCGCAGCTTTGTAAAAAGCTTACTTCTGTTGGGCATGTATATAATGCCGATCAGAAAAAGAGTATCAGTGTTATTCCAGGTAAGTATTATTTATTCATAAAACTATGATTTGAAATACAAATTTTCAAATTTTAATGTTAATTCACGTTTTCAGCGAGTGAGTCTCCAATGGCAATGATCAGATGACCACTTTCTGTCCATTAATGGTTGACCCAAGAAACTGTTCACTAGATGTAGCAGTCCAACAATAAAGTGGAACTAACAATGTGCTGCTGGTGTTTGAAATGGTTCCTAGCATCAGTGTATGAAATTATTAAATATGGTCAATATTTGCTTTTCAGTATTGAAGTAGTATCATAATATGTGTTGATTTTCTCATCCATTTATATGTATTATATTGTTTTAATAAAAGTAAAATGTAAAAGTCTTCAGTTGTCATATGCGATACCCTTAAAAGTTATTCTTTTTATCACCTGCCCCCTTTACTAGTACATAAGAAAATAATGAGATCAGTATACATGTACAAAGTAATCAAGAACAATGATTTGCAATGTGCAAAATTAAATGCCAATAGAGTCAGAACGGCTAACCAGCTATTAGCATTCTTGATCGTCAGTCAGGAAATGCATAACAATTATTCACCGGCCGAAAGGGGTATAGTCAATACTCTGTATGTATTCTTTTCAGCATTAAACTTAATATAGAAAAAATAACCTCCAGATATTCAAGCAACTTGATTGACCATTTATAGCACATACCGTATTTTCCGGTATATAAGACACATCTTTTTTCCAGTTGTAATTGCCCTGCGTCTTATATTCCGGTGCGTCTTATTCGTGTATGAAATCAGATTTTTGAAAAGCAGAATTGCCGAAATAAACGAGCAAAGCAATATTTGTATTTGTTATGATTTGCTGTTTTTAGGAAACAATTTGTTTTTACACTGATCAATTGGTTACACCCTACTATACAAATAGTAGTTATGTAGCGTGTGTTGGAAGCGAATAGGTGTGCGTGTATATCAAAACAAATCAATAATATCATAATTTTTAATACATTAATAGACTGACATCATGACATCATTAAAAATATTAAGCAGATGACATTTTATTCGTTCAAATATATTTATTATGCAGATGAGCATGCATCCCGGGAATCACGTCATAATAGAGGTGTTATAAACACATGCTCAGCGTGTGTACACAACCTTTGTTTTGACAATGGGATTAAAATGTGTGAATGGATACTTGGGAAGATTGTGTAGTATTTATGTGCGTCTTATATTCTGGATGCGTCTTATACGTGGATGAAATCAGGAAAATGATTAAAATTAGGGGGTGCGTCTTATTCTCCAATGCGACTTATAATCTGGAAAATACGGTATGTTACAACCCAATTCATCTTTTCCAAGGCAAAATGATAGTGCTTGCAGTATCGTTAACCTGGAGAACTCTGAAAAAGAAAGGAAAAATATATAATTATATTTTAAATACATGAATACGATTCAATTAATTAATTGGTTTTATCTACATTGTATCATATGGCCGGTATACCTATACCAAAAGATCTTCGGTTTTAACATAATTAACCAATAATACAAAACAAAGGACAATGCAGATATGTATTGTCTGCATTGTACTTGTTAAGGTTTTGTCTGATTACCAGTTGTTATTTTGTACTTAAAGTCGTCACCAGAAATATTATTGAGCTTAAAGTGCGTTTTTGCAGCCTTAAAGTATGAATATTTGCTCTAGAAGTGTCGAACTTGGCTATTGTGTAAGAGTAAGGCTAAACTGCATATCGATAGTCATAATATAGTATGAAATTGTTTTAAAACTATTAAAAATGCGAAAAAATGTTGTGAGATCTACAAGTCAACAACACATCTGCATACACTGTACTTTCAATAACTTTTTAATATGAAAAAATATAGTCTTGAAATAAAACACGTGATAACATGGAATAATGGGCCACAACATGAGCATATTCTTAAGATGAAAAGCGGGAAAAAAGCTGTACAAACCCTAGAAAAATATCCAGCATTTTTTTCAAAACCAGCCATTTTGAGCACCAGCTGTTTTTTGCTTCACTTAAAGGTAGCCAGAGTTCACTTCATGATCTCCCCCCTGACAGTAGTGTCGAGATTGACAACAATTTACAATAAATAAAATAATAATGTTTATGACCCCAAAGATAACTTGGGGTATAGAATAATCTCCATATTTGTCCATACGTCTGTCTGTCACATTTCTTGTACAGAGCAAAAGTATCAGATGGGGAAGTAGTAGTGGGAGTTCAATGAAACTTGCAAATGTTGTGCAAAGTAACATAACCTCAACTCGTTCTTATATATTTATTAAGTTATTGCCATTTAATGTTCTTGTGCCAACCATTTATCCACTACTTTAATTTTTTGCAATTACCAAGATTGCATGATGCAAAATTCCCAATTTGATAAGTACGGGACCCCTCCCCAAAGCTGTGAACAACATCGCTGACTATTAAAGGAATAAAGGTATTCAAATGAAACTTCATATTGTGATAGTTTCATATAATGATAGTTTAACATTTGTTAGAGAGTTTCATCTTATAACGTGACAAGTCATGTTTTTGTAGGTCATACCAGAACCAGTATTCAAGTGGAAAGATGTTAAGGGCTATAACACATTGGTATGTGAACATTATTATTTGAGCATGAGTAACCTCTAATAAAATATTAAAAGCTTTTTGGCACTCCAGGTACCCATTTTTCATTGTATCAGCTGTTAAGCACTAAGAGGTCATGGTGAGATTTTGAGATACCTTGATGTCTGTCGTCCAGCGTCTGTCTTGCGTGTGTAAATTTTAGCGTCCGTCATGCGTATGTTTACTTTTTCTTCAAATAACTCATCTTAAACCGCGTGGCAGATTTTCACAAAACTTTACAGGAATGATCCTTGGGTGACCCTCTTCAGAATTTTTCTAATTGTTCTAGTTCATTGCATATGTAAGTATCCAGAGCAAAAAAGTGTAAACTTTAAAAATCTTCTCTTCTGAAACCAAAAGGCTCAGAGCTTTCATAATTAATATGTGACATCCTCTACAAAGATTGTTTAAATAACTCCCCTGGGGTCAAAAGTGGCCATGCCCCGGGGGTCACATGGTTTATATAGACTTAAATAGCAAAATGACTTTACAAATCTTCTCTGAAACCGTAAGGCCCACAGTTTTTGTATTATGTATGTAACATCGTATAGTGGTCCTCTACAAAGATTATTTCCCAGGGGTGAAAACTGCCAGCACCCCAGGGTCAAATGGTTTGTATAGACTTAAATAGCAAAATGACTTTAAAAAAAGTTTGAGAGCTTTCATGTTTGATATGTGACATTGTCTAGTGTTCTTTCTACAAAGTTTGTTCAAATTATTCTCCTGGGGTCAAAACTGGCCACACCCCGGGGGTCACATGATTTTATATCGACTTAAATAGCAAAATTACTTAAAAAATCTCTGACACCGCATGGCCCACAGACTTCATATTTGGTATATAACATCGTATAGTGGTCCTCTACAAAGATTGTTCTCATTATTACCTCTTGTTATTGTTGTTAATGTCATCAACAACGATGACAACGATGAATGGGTGGTGATGAAGGCATATGAACATGAAAGTGAGCTAGAGTGATGAAACTTTATAGACATATTCATCAGCATCTGAACTTGTGCACCTGGGTATTTTGGTGTAGTTTTTCCCAATATCAGAGCAGTTCTGGGCCTTTTTTAACCCAAAATGCAATGTTTGGACCTGTGTTGCGTGTAACTCATAAACATAATTTTAGATTGTTTTTATGCCACCGGCATCTTGATGCAGGAGGCATAGATAGTTTTTATGCCCCGGGCATCTTGATGCAGAAGGCATACAGTGATTGTCCTGTCCAGTTTTCCGTCCTGTCCGTTTTTCCGTCCTTCCGTTAAGTAGATTTTACCGTTTCCTCTATAACCAACACCGCTTACTACAATACCACTTTAATACTTAAACAGTTGTTGCTTATGACCATCCCCTATCCACCCACATCACCCAACCTCACTTTGACCTTGACCTAATTTGCATTAAGAATATTTCAAATGGACTGTTTCTAGGTTAACTAAATTTTACCGTTTCGTCTAGCACCAACACCGCTTGCTACAACACTTGGATACTTACACAGTTCTTGCTTATGACTATCCCCAATCCACCCATATCACCCAACCTCACTTTGACCTTGACCTAATTTGAACTAAGAATCGGGCTATCCAGCAACAACTTGGGGGGCCTGTGTGTTTATCAAACACAGAATCTTGTTCTTATACTGTATTGAATGTGTTATTTAACCATACGGGCCACTGCACATCTACTATATAATAGCGGTAATTCATTTGGCAGGTTTAATTATTATCTTCTGTTGTTAGGAATAAAACTGTTTAATGTTAGACCTGACCATTGTGTTGGTTTAACAATAAAGTTGCAATACTTTAAATCACATAAATATATATCATCAAACATGTCTATTACACAGCTTACAGGTGACTTGTATTTGCTATTACTTTGTTGTGCAGGAAATGATGTACAAAGATGCTTCACGGTGGAGTTTAGCCTTCCAATCTTATGTTCAGTTGACAATGGCAGACGTTCACAGAAAAGACACGGTTTGTACTAAGTATATAATATTGATGAGAACATGTGATATCGATTCACTTCTTGCTTTGGAATTACAGATGTAGAAAGGGTAGAATTTAGGTTTGTCTGTTTCCTAAGAAACAGTTTATTATGCCCCCACCATCAATGATGGGGGGCATATAGACTTTGCCCTGTCTGTGGGTACGTACATGTGTATGTATGTTGGGATTCTTGTCCGGACAATAACTTTGTCCAGCATTGGAGGATTTTCAAATGACTTGGCAGAAATGTTAAGCATAATGAGATGGTATATAGGGCGCAGGAACCAGGTCCCTAGGGTCATAGTCACACTTAAGTCAAATATAACAATTTAAGCCATAGATCTTGTTCAGAGCATAACTTTGTCCAGCATTGGAGGATTTTCACATAACAGAAGTGACAAGCATGATGAGACGGAGTGTCGCGCGCAAGAACCAAGTCCCTAGGTCCAAGGTCAAGGTCACAATTCTAGGTCAAAGGTCAGATTGAAGAAATCAATCCTTAACACTTTGTCCGAGCATAACTTTGTCCACCAAGGATGGATCCGGAGCATAACTTTGTCCACCATATATGGAGTTTCAAATAAATTAAGAAATCAATACATATCACTTTGTCCGGAGCATATCTTTTTCCAGCATGGATAGATTCTCCAATAACTTGGCAGAAGTGACAAGCATGGTTAGTCAGAGTGTCACAGACAAGAACCAGGTCCCTATGTCCAAGGTCGAGGTCGCAAGTCAGGGTCAAAGGTCAAATTTAAGAAATCAATACATAACACTTTGTTAGGAGCATAATTATCTTTGTCCAGTATGGATGGATTTTCAAATAACTGTGTAGAAGTGTCAAGCATGGTTAGACGGAGTGTCGCGTGTAAGAACCAGGTCCCAAGGTCAGGGTCGCAATTCAAGGTCAAAGGTCAAATTTAAGAATAAATTCTTAGCACTTTGTCCAGAGTACATGTCCAGATCACATCTTTGTCCAGCATGGAAGGATTTTCAAATAACTTGGAAATAGTGAAAAGCATAGTGAGGCGGCGTGTCACACGCAAGAACCAGGACCCTTGGTCTAAGGTCAAGGTCACAATTCAAGGTCAAATATAAGAATTCAATTTCTTCACATTGTCCGGAGCATATCTTTGTCTGGTTTGGATGGATTTTTAGCTTGACTATTCACCGAATCATTCGAGCTATACAACTCACGTGTTCGTCTGTGTTGGCGTAATGTTCTGGTTAAGGTTTACAAGCAACAAGTCCGTATCTCTGTACTTACTACAGATATTTAATTGAAACTTCACTCATGTCTTTGGGGTCATTATGAGAGGCTACTGACCAAGGCCCATAACTCTTACTTGCAATTTAGCAGAATAATGCCTCATTTTGTTCTTAGAAAATCGGGTTAAAGTTTGCTTGTAACAACTCCATATCTCTATATCTACTACAGATATTCTGAAACTTCACACATGCCTTAGGGTCATTATATAAGATCACTGGCCAAGGCCCATAACTCTGACCAGTAGAATTATGCCTCTTTTGGTGCTTAAAAAAGTGAGGTTAAGGTTTGCTGCAAGAGAAAATTCAGGTTAAGGTTTGCGGGCAACAAGTACATATCTGTGTAACTACTACAGATATTCAATAGAAACTTCACACATGTCTTCGGGGTCATGTAAGGTCACTGACCAAGGCGCATAACTCTGACCTGCAATTTATCAGAATTATGCCCCTTTTTGTACTTAGAAATTCAGGTTAAAGTTTGCGTGCAAAAACTCCCGATCTCAATAACTAGTACAAATATTTAATTAAAACTTCACAGATGTCTTCAGGGTCAATATATAAGGTCACTGACCAAGGTCCATAACTGTGACATACAATTTGTCAGAATTATGCCCCTTTTTATACGCCTGTTTGAAAAACGGCTGTATTATGGGAATGCCCAACCTGGCGGGAGTGCGGCAAGAGTTCTTTGTCCGGAGCATAACTTTGTCCAGCCTGGATGGATTTTTAAACAACTTTGCAGAAGTGATAAGCATGTTGAGACAGAGTGTCGCGCGCAAGAACCAGGTCCCTATGTCCAAGGACAAGGTCACAATTCAAGGTCAAAGGTCAAATATAGGAATTCAATTCTTAACCTTTTGTCCGGAGCATAACTTTGTCCAGCATGGATGGATTTTCAAATAACTTGGCAGAAGTGACAAGCATGATGAAACAGAGTGTTGCGCGCAAGAACCAGGTCCCAAGGTCCAAGGTCAGAGGTCAAATTTAAGAAATCAGTCCTTAACAATTTGTTCAGAATATATCTTTTTCCAGCATGGATGGATTTTCAAATAACCTGGCAGATGTGATAAGCATGGTGAGACAGAGTGTCGCGAACAAGAAATAGGTCCATAGGTCCAAGGTCTAGGTCACAATTCAAGGTCAAATTTAAGAAATCAATCCGAAACACTTGTCTGGAGCATATCTTTGTCCAGCATGGATGGATTTTGAAATAACTTGGCAGAAGTGACAAGCATGGTGAGGCGGATTGTAGAGCACAAGAACCAGGTACTTAGGTCCAAGTTCAAGGTCACAATTCAAGGTCAAAGGTCAGATATTGAAATCAAACCTTAACACTTAATCCAGAGCATATCTTCGTCCAGCATGGATGGATATTCAAATAACTTGGCAGAAGTGACAAGCATGGGGAGATGTAGTGTCGCGCGCAAGAATTAGGTCCCTAGGTCAAGGTCACAATTCAAGGTGAAAGGAGTAGTGGCAGCGTCAACTTTTCGTTTCCCCTCTCTAACTTGATAACGGATCGAGCTATTGTAATGAAACTTCATACATAGATACCTTATTGCAAGACTTCGCTTTGGATTGCATAAGGGATGGGTGGGGTTAAGGTCAAGGTCACTGTTTCTTAAAATAAAAAACTGTTTCTGATTACAAATGTGAGAACGTATGAGATATTTTAATGAAATTAATCCATAGATACCTTATATTGAGACCTCACTTGGGATTGCATATGAGGTGGGTGGGTTCAAGGTCAATGTTACTAAAAATAGAAAAACTGTTTTTGCTCAATAACTTGAGAATGCATTGAGATATTTTTTGAAACGTAATACATAGATACCTTTTATTGATATATCGCTTGGGATTGCGTTTGGTGTGGGGTCAAGGTCACTGTTACTAAAAATAGAAAATTGGTTTCCCCTCAAAAACTTGAGAACGAATTGAGATATTTTAATGAAACATCATACATAGATACCTTATATAAAACCTTGCTTGGGATTGCATATGGGGTGGGGTGGAGTCAAGGTCACCATTACTAAAAATAGAAAAGCGGTTTCCGCTCAATAACTTGAGAACACTTGGAGATATGTTAATGGGAACTTCATACATGGATACCTTATATTGAGACCTCACTTGGGATTGCATATAGGGTGGATGGGGTCAAGGTCACTTTTACTAAAAAAAAAATAAACAGTTCCCGCTCAATAGCTTGAGAACACATTGAGATATTTTAATGAAACTTCATACATAGAAATATTATATCTAGACCTCGCTTGGGATTGTGTATGGGTTGGATGGGGTCAAGGTCACCATTACTAAAAATAGACAATTAAGTTTCTGCTCAATAGCTTGAGAAGACATTGAAATATTTTAATGAAACTTTATATGTAGATACCTTATATCTATACCTCACATATGGTAACATATGGGGTGGGTGGGGTCAAGGTCCAAATTTCGAAAAAGGTTATTTTTGTGCTGACTTTAATGCATTTCATTCCAAAAATTAGGTTTTGGGGGAATTTCTACATTTCTTGTTTATTTTGGCATTTTGATAATAGATTTAAGAATATATATGGAAAAGTGTGGATACCTCAACTCAGCACTTAGAGTAGAGAGCGGCTTTGGAAATGAATTAATCGCATGACTACCATGACTCGACCTTATTAGTTTTTGAATTGTTTGTTTTTAGTCATTGAATCTTAACCCCCCAAAAAGCTCCTTTGACGGGCATATCTTTGTGACAATGGCATTTTTGTTGTACTTAGAAATAAAGGTTAAAGTTTGTGTGCAAGAACTCCATATCTGTAGAACTACTACAGATATTCAATTGAAACTTCACACGTCTTCAGGGTCATTATATAAGGTCACTCATTAAGGCCCATCACTCTGACCTGCAATTTAGCAGAATTATACCCTTTTTTTAGCTCACCTGAGCACAAAGTGCTCATAATGAGCTTTTGTGATCGCCCGTTGTCCGTCGTACGTGTGTGCGTGCGTGCGTCATCAACTTTTCATTCAAACAACATCTCCTCCTAAACCGCTTGGCAGATTTTCACCAAACTTCACAGAAATGATCCTTGGGTGGACCTCTTTCAAAGTTGGTTAAATCTTTCCGGTCCGCTGCATATGTGGGTCATCACAGCTAAAATAGATTTAGAGGCTTCATATTTGGTATATAACATTGTATAGTGGTCCTCTACAAAGATTGTTCAAATGATGCCCCATGGGTCAAAACTGGCCACACCCCAGGGGTCACATGGTTTAAAGAGACTTAAATAGCAAAATGACTTTAAAAATCTTCTTTTCTGAAACCGCAAGGACCAGAGGTTTCATATTTGGTAGGTAACATTGTATAGTGGTCCTCTACAAAGATATTTCAAATGATGCCCCTGGGGTCAAAACTGGCAACACCCCAGGGGTCACATGGTTTATACAAACTTAAATAGCCAAATGACTTTAAAAATCTTCTCCTCTGAAACTGCAAGGCCTAGAGGTTTCATATTTGGTTGGTAACATTGTATAATGGTCCTCTTCAAAGATTGTTTAAATGATGTCCCTGGGTTCAAAATTGGCCACGCCCCGGAGGTCACATGGTTTATATACATTTAAAAAGCAAAATTACTTTGAAAATCTTCTCCTCTGAACCACAAGGCCCAGAGGTTTTATATTGGGTATGTAACATTGAATAGTGGTCCTCTACAAAGAGTGTTCAAATGATGCCCCTGGGGTCAAAACTGGCCACACCCCGGGGGTCACATGGTTTATACAAACTTAAATAGCCAAATGACTTTAAAAATCTTCTCCTCTAAAACTGCAAGGCCTAGAGGTTTCATATTCGGTTGGTAACATTGTATAATGGTCCTCTACAAAGATTGTTTAAATGATGTCACCTGGGTTCAAAATTGGCCACACCCTGGGGGTCACATGGTTTATATACATTTAAATAGCAAAATGACTTTAAAAATATCCTCTGAAACCACAAGGCCCGGAGGTTTTATATTTGGTATGTAACATAGTATAGTGGTCCTCTACAAAGATTTTTCAAATTATGCCCCTGGGGTCAAAACAGACTACATTGTTCATACTGCAGCACAGTAATTTCATTCAGCCTGTAACACTCAAAAATTAATACAGCAGACCACATTCCAGCCAGGTGTATATAGTGTGATATTTTTAGATCTTATGAAACCAGCTAGCCAGTTACACAGTGTTGTGAGAGTGCTTTTGAGAATTGTTGGAGATGACCATTGAAATGCATAGAAAATATTATTCACCAGCATGGTCAATCATGTTGTTGTGTAAGTAAATTAGCTGGATGTAATTTTTAGGCAATGTGTAAGAAATGTAGTCAATCAGTCTTTGTATGTAAGACCGTCTTATATCATACATTTTCACTTTAGATCTACTACATTGAATTTGTTTACAGGCGAAGTGTTAGCTGTACTTGTAAGCCCTGTGCAAACATTGTGCTACTTTTTATATGAGCAATGTTTGCTGACGGGGAACGACCATTACTGTGGTGGAAAGTTTTCCTTCTTTGTCTATATTGTTCTGACAGGAGTTTGATCGCTACTTTCACGTCCAGAAATTAGATAGTTATTGTGAACGGTTGCAATAAAAGTTACATACCTGGTCAGATAATCCATTCCTTATTAATGTTCCATAAATATTTATATGAAAACACTTTCATTTTACATGCCTGAGCTATTTAAACCTACACACTATTGCATTTTTAAATACTCTCGCTGTCCTCCACTGCGTAAAATTAAATCGATATTCTGCTACGCTGTAGAAGTGTTACATCATTCTATTGGTCAGTATCAGGATAGCCTCACTCTGATTGGTTTGAGTGCTAAACGATGCTGCAGTTTTGGGAATTTCTACATACATGTGATAGATTTATACACAAGTTTAAATCGGATTTAAATGCTTGTATTAGGTCAATTTCGGCTCATGTTCATCAGTTTAGGTGTTGTTAATAAAACGTTGATAGATAACTCTATTGTTGCAAGTAATGGAAATTTAAGAAAATTTAAACTTTTAGGTTTCCACCACATAAATGGTCATTCGGCAATGAGACGTTCCAGCGAATTTAGCACAATATAAAAAGTAACACTAAATTCACAGCACGTCTCATGAATGAGACTAGCGAAGTCTATATTTCTAATTTAATAATGAAATGCCAAATATGAATGATAGCATTAGATCTATATCTAGTCTAACTTAGGTGGAACTGCACAATTTTTTGTAAGGCAAAATGATGCAGCAATCGAGTCTGTGACTCTGACACTGCAGTCTGTTTCACCAGCATGTACAGCAACACGTAGCATAGAGTTTAGTCATCTACTTTAAGTCTTTCATTTGTACAGTTTAATTAATTTTTGTGCAGCACACAGAAAACTACACACAGATCATGTCTCTCCAACAAAGTTCTTAATGCTTTGTTGGTAGCAGCCACCCAAGGACCTCTTCTCAGAAGAACAACTTTTTAGTACCAGATATTGGACATGAACACTATGCCTCATCAACATGTGGGTGGACATGTTGCACCAGAAGAAGGACAGCTTTTTAAATGTGTGTATAGGGCTTGCACTAAAATGAAATGTTTGTGTTGGATAGAAGCGTTGGATAGTGGAAGACCTGAACATTTCAGACATGAAATGAAGTATAAAATAAAGCTTTGTTTTAAGTCATTTCTGATAATTTGGTGATAATATGCCAATAACTTCATTGAAAGAGGTATACATTTAGGTAAACCGTGTCATTATCTATTTCCAGGTTACATTACTTTTGCCACTTATGTTGTTGTTTCCTTGATAATTTTATAGTGTGTGAATTTTATGATTATGTTATGTCATTGGGAAACAAAAGAGACGAAAAAAAACTATGTCAAAAGGCTGTTTATTGTTGTGCTTCTGTTAGCTCTGAAGTAGTGTAGATTTTGATTTAGTACACACAAAAAGTTTAAAAAAATCTAACGTGGAATGGGGTACCCCCCCCCCATCCCCAACTGCGGTTATTTACCCCTGTGCATTAGCAAAATCCTGGGGAAAGGCCTGGGTATGTAATATTGAATAGTGGTCCTCTACGAAGATTGTTCAAATTATGCCTCTGGGGTCAAAACTGGCCACATCCTGAGGATCACATGGTTTATATTGACTTAAATAGCAAAATGGCTTTAAAAATCTTCTCCTCTGAAACTGCTAGGCCCAGAGGTTTCATATTTGGTATGTGACATTTTATAGTGGTCCTCTGATAAGATTGTTCAAATGATGTCCCAGGGGTCAAAACTGGTCCTGCCCTGGGGTCTCATTGTTTGTATAGACTTAAATAGCCAAATGACTTTCAAATCACCAGAAACCGCAGTGTTTTCGTATTTGAAATGTAACATTGTATAGTGGTCCTCTACAAAGATTGTTCAAATTATGCCCCTGTAGTTAAAAGTGGCCATGACACGGGGCGTCACATGATTTATATAGACTTATATGGCAAGTGCGCCTTAAAAATCTTCCTTGTTGAAACCGTAAGGCCCAGAGATTTTATGTTTTGCGTGAACCATTGTGGAGTGGTCCTCTACAAAGATTGTTCAAATGATGTCCCGGGGGTAAAAATTGGCCACCCCCTGGGGGTCACATAGTTTATATACATTTAAATAGCAAAATGACTTGAAACATCTCCTCTGAAACCGCAAGGCCCAGGGAATCATATTGCGTATGTAACATTGAAAAGTGGTCCACTACAAATATTGTTCAAATTATGCCCCTGGGGTACAAGGTGGCCATGCCCTGTGGGTCACATGGTTTATATAGACTAAAAAAGCATCTGACACTCCAAAGGCCCAGATCTTTATACTCAGGTAAGGCATTTAGTGCCATTTTTCCCTCTTGTTATTAGCCATTATGATTATCCTTTAACTCAGGTGAGCGACCTAGGGCCATCATGGCCCTCTGCTATACTTTGAATTTTCAGGCTAAAGTTTGCGTTCAACAACTTCATATCTGATATTCAATTAAAACTTCACATGTCTTCATGGTCATTATATAAGGTCACTGCCCAAGGCACATAACTGTGACCAGCATTGTAGAAGAATTATGCCCCTTTTTATAAGCCCTATTTGAAAAATGGGTCATATTATGGGAACGCCCCTGGTGGGCGGGCGGGTGTTTGGCTGAAAACTTTGTCCGGAGCATATCTTTGTCCAGCATGGAAGGATTTTCAAATAACTTGGCAGAAGTGACTAGCCTGATAAGACGGGGTTTCGCACGCATGAACCAGGTCCCTAGGTCCAAGGTCAAGGTCACAATTCAACATCAAAGGTCAAATTTAATAAATCTATCCTTGACACATTGTCCGGATCGTAACTATTGTCCAGCAGTAACTTTGCAGAAGTGACAAGCATTGTGAGACGGAGTGTCACGGGCAAGAACCAGATCCCTAGGTCGAAGGTCAAGGTCACAATTCCAAGGTCAAAGCTCAAATTTAAGAAAGCAATCCTAAACACTTTGTCTGGAGCATATCTTTGTTCAGCATGGATGGATTTCCAAATGACCTGGCAGAAGTGACAAGCATGTTGAGGCGGATGGTTGCACGCAAGAACCACGTCCGTAGGGCCAAAGTCAAGGTCACAACTCAAGGTCAAAAGTCAGATATAAGAAATCAATCCTAAACACTTTGTTTGGAGCATATCTTTGTCCAGCATGGATGGATGTCCAAATAGCCTGGCAGAAGTGACAAGCATAGTGGGACGGAGTGTCGTGTGCAGGAACACAATTCAGGGTCAACGGTCAAATTTAAGAAAACAATCCTTAACACTTTGTCCGGAGCATATCTATGTCCTGCATGGCTGAATGTTCAAATAACTTGGCAGAAGTGACAAGCATTGTGAGACAGAGTGTTGCATGCAGGAACCAGGTCCCTATGTTTAAAGTCCAGGTCACAATTTAAGGTCCAAGGTCAAATTTAAGAATTCACTCCTAAACACTTTGTCCGGAGCATATCTTTGTCCAGCATGGATGGATTTTCAAATAACCTACCAGAAGTGACAAAGCATGGGAGACGGAGTGTCGCTAGCAAGAACCAGGTCACTCGGTCCAAGGTCAACGTCACAATTCACGGTCAAATTTAAGAAATCAATCTTAAACACATTGTCTGGAGCATATCTTTGTCCAGCATGAATGGATTTTCAAATAACTTGGCGGAAGTTACAAGCATGGTGTGGCAGTGTCGTGCGCAAAAGCCAGGTCCCTATGTCCAAGGTCAAGGTCACAATTCAAGGTCCAAGGACAAATATAAGAAATCAATCCTTAAAACTTAGTCTGGAGCATATCTTTGTCCAGTATGGATGGATTTTCGAATAACTTGGCGGAAGTGACAAGCATGGTAAGGTGTAGTGTCGTGGGCAAGAACCAGGTCCCTAGTTCCTTGATCAAGGTCACTATTCAAGGTCAAAGGCATAGTGGCGGCATCAACTTTTCGTTTCCGCTCTCTAACTTGAGAACTAATTGATCTATTATAATGAAACTTAATACAAAGATACCTTATTGCAAGACCTTGGAATTGCATATAGGGTATGTATGGTCAAGGTAAAGGTTACGTTACTACAAAAAAAAAAGCAACGGTTTCCGCTCAATAACTCGAGAAAGCATTGAGTTATTTAAATGAAACTTCATACATAGATACCTTATATCTAAACCTCGCTTGGGATTGCATTTGGGGTGGGTGGGATCAAGGTCACGGTCAACGTTACTAAAAACAGTTTCTGCTAAATAGCTCGAGAAGACATTGAGATATTTTGATGAAACTTCATATGTAGATACCTTATATCTAGACCTCGCTTGGAATTGCATATGGGGTGGGTGGGGTCAAGGTCAAATAAAAAAAAAGGTTTCCGCTCAATAAATTGAGAACGCATTGAGATATTTTAATGAAACCTAACACATAGATACCTTATATCGAGACCTCGCTTTGGATTGCATATGGGTTGGGTGGGGTCAAGGTCACTGTTACTAAAAATAGAAGAACGGTTTCCTCTGAATAACTTGAAAAAGCATTGAGATATTTTAATGATACTTCATACATAGATACCTTATATCGAGACCTCGCTTGGGATTGCATATGGGGTGGGTGGGGTCAAGGTGACTGTTGCTAAAAATAGAAAAACGGTTTCCGCTGAATAACATCAGAACGCATTGGGATATGTTTATGAAACTTAATACATAGATACTCTTGTAAGCACAGTAGTGTAACAACATAAAATGCCTGTCAAGTTTGACTTGGATACAAACAACTAAATGTTGACAGAGTTCTGTTAAACATTCACAAATTAAAGCATTCTCTTTGGGACTATTTCTTTTAAATGGATGCTATAGTTCTCTGACAAGGCCATATTGTGTGTGTGTGTGTGGGGGGGGTATATTCATGACATGAGGACATAGTATAGTATAGCATGTTTAGTTTACTACACAATTTTTTTATGCTCCCCGAAAAATTTCAGGGGAGCATATAGTCGCCGCTTTGTCCGTCTGTCCGGACGTCCGTCCTTCCATCACACTTTCTTGTCCGGAGTATTTCTCTGCAAATACTGGCTGGAATTTAACGAACCTTCATGGGAAGCTTTATTACCAAGAGGAGGTGTGCATATTACCAGGACCTTCCGCTTCAGTGATTTTTCTCAGAGTTATGGGACTTTGAATATTTCTGAAATTAGTATATAGTGCGAAATTCTTCACTTTCTTATCCAGAGTAAACAAAACTTTATGAGAAGTTTTATTACCAAGAGGAGGTGTGCATACTTTCAGGACGTTCCGTTTCAATGTCTCAGAGTCATGGGACTTTGAAAATTTCTGAAATTAGTATATACTGCATACATTCTTGTCCGGGCTATTTCTCAGCAACTACTGGCCTGATTTCAATAAACTTTTATGGGAAGCTCTATTGCCAAGAGGAGGTGTGCAGATTAGCAGGATGTTCCGCTTCAATGACTTTTTTTGGAGTTATGGGACTTTGAAAATTTCTGAAATTAGTATAAACTCTGTGATTTTTTTACGTCTGCGTCCTGCATCCAGGATGCAGTAATATGCCGTAGACACAAAGTTTCAGTTTATGTGCATTCGCGGGACGCATGCATTATGGCGAGTCCTGTCCAGCAGTTTCGAAGCATTTTGTGTACAAGTACTGTCATAATAGAGGGTAAAATTTACCATCGCACCGTTCCGTCTATTTTTATTACGACCATTCTCATTGGATAATCGATTTGCGAATAACCAATGGCAATAGTCATCACGTTTCTAAACATTACATAATGGTGTGAAGGTAAAATAATATTTAATTTTTTGGGAAAGTTTTTTTAAAGTTGGTCTGCAACATCAGTCTGAAAAGAAATATGACACATAACTAAACGCAATACTCCTGAAGTTAATTCTGGTCAGGTTCTGCCAAAAATCGTCTGATAAAAATATGTTAATAGAATAAAGATTGGGAGAAGTTGTTTAGTTGGTGAGCATATACAATGGAACTACACAATTTAATAACATGTACTGCACTTTGTGTACGGTCGCTAAAAGGTGCAATGGTGTGGTAAAAAATGCACACTGCACAATGTTTCAACATTCTACTTACTCTAGCTAGACATTCTTCTAAAAAAACACAATGTTAAAATTATTATGGTATGATATATAATAAAGAGTTAATTGCATTATTGCCTTACTCTTCTTATTAACTGACTGCTTATATTCCCATTTGAATAAATGAAAAATTTTGAACTTACATATTTAACTTTGGGACTCATAGATATTTATTCCAGCGAGTCATAGGACTCATGGCTGTGAAATTGTAAAAAAATTACTGATATACTGCATAAATTCTTGTCTGGGATATTTCTCAGCAACTACTGGCCTGATTTCAATAAACTTTTATGGGAAGCTCTATTGCCAAGAGGTGTGCATATTAGCAGGATGATGATTTTTCTTGGAGTTATTGAGCTTTGAAAATAACTGAAATATAGTATATAGTGAACAATTTTTGTCAGCAACCAATGGCCAGATTTCAATGATATTTCATGGGAAGCTTCATTGCCAAGAGGAGGTGTGCATATTAGCAGGATGTTCCGCATCATTGATTTTTCTTAGAGTGGGACTTTAAAAATTTCTGAAATTACGTACAAAGTAAGCATTTCTATTGATTTTCAGTCATTTTAATATCTCTGCCCTTCTCATTGCATTTATATTGCTTGACAAACGCATTGGGGAGCATCCCTCAGTTTTACTGATATCCTTGTTTAAGTAGATTGTATAGTTATCAGTTTCAATATTATTTTGTTTTGTAGAAATTATATACCATACAGGTGAATTTACTTCAGTGAATGCTCCTTATGACAAAAATACTCTCATAGTTCATTTGCTTTTAGTTTCTTTTCTCGCCAACAGTCTTTCCACGCTGTCAGTGTTTTGATTAAATAAAAGTACACAAAATCTGTGAAAATAACTGATTTTCCAGAGCTGTAAAGAACTGCTCTGAAATTTATGTAGCAAATTGTCATGCAATTTGGGCACATATTTGAGTTAATATTCAACAGTACATGTAGTTGCTTAGTTTAATTAAATCTTAATTATTTTGTTGTATTGTTTTTCAGCAATGTCCTGTGAAAATGATCGAAAGATCTTTGTACAGTGCAAGATACTGTTTTGTGGAAAATTTATATAAAGGGTAATGTATAATGTTATCATCTGGTAATCACTGTAGTCCATCACCTGTAATGCAAACTTAGAAATGATTTTTATTCCCCTGAATGTACTTAACATAGCATATATAGTATTCACCTCATCTATCTGTCTGTGCTGTTGGTGTGGAGAGTCACACAATAACTTGAGAACGAATTGAGATATTTTAATGGAACTTAATAGATAGATGCCTTATATCAAGACCTCGCTTTAGGGTTGCATATGGCTTGGTAGGGGTCAAGAACACTGTTATTAAAAATAGAAAAACGGTTTCCGCTCAATGACTCAAGAACGAATTGAGCTACTGTAATGAAACTTAATATATAGATTCCTTAAGACCTCTGTTGGGATTGCATGTGGGATGTTTTGGGTCATGGTCAAGGTCACCATTACTAAAAATAGAAATATGGTTTCCGCTCAATAACTCGAAAAACAAGTTGAGATATTGCAATGCAACTTCACATATAAATACCTGAAATCAAGACCTTGCTTTGATGCTTCTGTGGTGGGTTGGGTCAGTGTTACTAAAAATAGTAATACAGTTTCTGCTCAATAACTCGAGAACAAATTGAAATATTGTAATGAAACTTCATACATATATACCTTATAGCTAGACCTCGCTTGCGATCGTATATGCGGTTTAGGGGGAGGAGGGGTCATGATCACTGTTACTTAAAATAGAAAAATGATGATTTCCACTCGAGAATGAATTAAGATAGTTCAATAAAACTGAATAAAAAGATACTTTATATTGAAAGATCGCATAGGATTACGTTTTTAGCTCACCTGAGCACCAAGTGCTCATGGTGAGCTTTTGTGATTGCCCGGTGTCCGTCATGCGTGCGTGCGTGTGTGCGTGCATCGTCAACTTTTCATTTAAACAACATCTCCTCCTAAACCGCTTGGCAGATTTTCACCAAACTTCACAGGAATGATCCTTGGGTGGACCTCTTTCAAAGTTGTTCAAATCTTTCCGGTCCACTGCATATGTAGGTCACCAGAGCTAAAAATAGATTTAAAAAGTAAAAATTTAAAAATCTTCTCCTATGAAACCGCAAGGCTCAGAGCTTTTATATTTGATATGTGACATCCTCTAGTGGTCCTCTACAAAGATTGTTCAAATAATGCCCCTGGGGTCAAAACTGGCCACGCTCCAGGGGTCACATGGTTTATATAGACTTGTATAGCAAAATAACTTGAACAATCTTCTCCTCTGAAACAGCAAGGCCTAGAGGTTTCATATTTGGTATATAACATTGTATAGTGGTCCTCTACAAAGATTGTTCAAATAATGCCCCTGGGGTCAAAACTGGCCACGCCCCGGGGGTCACATGGTTATATAGACTTGTATAGCAAAATAACTTGAAAAATCTTCTCCTCTGAAACAGCAAGGCCTATAGGTTTCATATTTGGTATATAATATTGTATAGTGGTCCTCTACAAAGATTGTTCAAATAATGCCCCTGGGGTCAAAACTGGCCATGCCCCGGGGGTCACATGGTTATATAGACTTGTATAGCAAAATAACTTTAAAAATCTTCTCATCTGAAACAGCAAGGCCTAGAGGTTTCATATTTGGTATATAACATTGTATAGTGGTCCTCTACAAAGATTGTTGAAATAATGCCCCTTGGGTCAAAACTGGCCACGCCCGGGGGGTCACATTGCTTAAATAGACTTGTATAGCAAAATGACTTTAAAAATCTCATCTGAAACCGCAAGACCTAGAGGTTTCATATTTGGTATGTAACATTGTATAGTGGTCTTCTACAGAGATTGTTCAAATAATGCCCCTGGGGTCAAAATTGGCCACACCCCGGGGGTCACATGGTTTATATAAACTTAGATAGCAAAATAACTTTTAAAATCTTCTTTAAAACCGCAAGGCCCAGAGGTTTCATATTTGGTATTTAACATTGTATAGTGGTTCTCTACAAATATTGTTCAAATAGTACCCCTGGGGTCAAAATTGGCCACACCCCGGGGGTCACATGATTTATATAGACTTAAATAGCAAAATAACTTTAAATATCTTCTTCTCTAAAACTGCAAGGCCCAGAGGTTTCATATTTGGTATTTAACATTGTGCCCCTGGGGTCAAAACTGGCCACAGCCCGGGGGTCACATGGTTTATTCAGACTTAAATAGCAAAATGACTTTAAAAATCTTCTCCTTTGAAACTGCAAGGCCCAGAGGTTTTACATTTGGTATGAAACATTGTATAGTACAAAGATTGTTGAAATCATGCCCCTGGGGACAAAACTGGCCACACCCCAGGGGTCACCTGGTTTATATAGACTTAAAATAGCAAACAAACTTAAAATCTTCTTCTCTAAAACGGCTTGGCACAGAGGTTTTATATTTGGTATGTAACATTGTATAGTGCTCCTCTACAAACTTTGTTCAAATAATGCCCCTGTGGTAAAAACTGGCCACACCCCGGGTGTCACATGGTTTATATTGACTTAAATAGCAAAATAACTTTAAAAATCTCTGAAATCTTAAGGCCTAGAGGTTTTGTATTTGGTATGTAACATTGTATACTGTAAATACCCAGTCATAAGTGTAAACGTCTCATAAGTCAAGAAGTTAAAATTCATTCCAGAAACATATTTCTAATAATAACCATTCCATAAGTCAAGTTAGAATGATCATAAAACACCATCTGAAAATTGGCCAGAGTATGCCCTAATAACAGGCTGTCAAGTGGGCCCTACTTTTCCTACTTTTCCCTACTTTTTTAACCTTAGCCCTATTTTTCCCTACTTTTTCTCAAAACAGCCCTAAAATCCCTACTTTTTTAGGATGTCATGTACAAAAAGATAGGAACATTGTAAAGTCTTTTATTTGATAGTTAACATCAAGCTGTTACTAACGACATGTTATTTGAGTACATTTAAGATTGTTTCTGTGATGGAGATGACCTACAGACTGCTTCAGAGAAGTTGTTCTTGTGTGACTGAGGTGAACAGATGACTCTTCAGCAGAGCCACTGAACAGTAAGATGATAACTAATTAACAATTATATTTAACAATATATTACTATCTTCATTATTATCATTATTCATTTTGTAGGAAAGCCTTTGTACACTCACTCTTAACAGGCCAAATGCCCAATGATGCCATGGCTGAGGGATGACACTGCCGTGAATTTTAAACCTCATGGTCAGTGTGCAAGGCGTGAGCTATGACCTCTTGATTCAATAACCTTCAGTTAAAGAAGGCTTGTTTCTATGGGGAGCTTATGCATTATTATTTTTAGAATTGGTATTGAGTTTTCATTGTCTGTAGAAATTTAATTTGTTTTTCATCCATAATTTAATTATCAGCAAATTAGATATGCCTTTTGACTGCATGCTTTTCAAATTAACAAAATGAATATGTATCTTCAATTCTTGCTATCAGCAGGAGCAAGTTGAAATTTGAAATATTATATGAAATATTTTGCTTAAGACAGGAACAGTAAAAATCATTATACAAACAAACATATATTAACTAATCCTTCATTGGTGGAGGTGCCCTCATTGACTCATTTTTAGCTCTAAAAGTTCAATAATGTTTTTGTAAAAAGCATTCTAAATTTTAGCATACCTTGCTTTGATTTTAGATTGGTTAGTGCTTAAAATGAGTCAAATGCATGCTTTTCCCTGCTCGGTTGCTTGACTAAGATTTTTTACAGGTGCTGAATACTTGTGAAAACTAACTGTTTAACACAACTCGGAATATATTGTCCATCTAATGTCAAAATGCCACACGGGAGGACAAAGTTTAATCCAGCATGGTTAAATCAAAAAGATGAAAATGGACATCAACTAAGAATGTGGTGTAGGCAGGACCCCAACTCTGAATATGCAGGTTATTGCTTCATATGTAACAAGTCTATTCAATGTGGAAACAGTGGTTCAGCTCAAATACTCAAGCATGCTGAAGGTAAGACTCATACAACAACAGCTAAAACAAGATTTGACGAAAAGCAGAAACATTTCTTCACGCAAGAGGCCAGCAAGCCAAGCACATCAACTCAAGGAGGAGGAGATGTCAACAAGACTGTGGTATTAGAAGCAGGACACATAGGGACCAAGTGACAAGTGCAGAAATTATGTGGGTGATGAAAGTCGCCTTCTCAGGATATTCTTTCAGGTCATGTGATGAGGTGACGGAAATGTTCAAGGAAATGTTTCCAGGTGCAATTAGCCGGGACTTCAGTCTGAGTAGAACAAAAGTGTCATATATTCTGTCTGATGGTCTGGGACCCTACTTCAGGGAAGACTTATCAAAAAACATAACAGAAAACAAAGTGTATTATACCATCCAATTTGATGAAACAGGAAATGCACAGGGAAGAAAACAGTGCTATATCCTTGTGAGATTTTGGAATACAAAACTTGGTGCAGTTTCCACCCAGTATGTAAAGTCTGTTATGTTTGGCCATGCCAAAGGAAAAGATCTGGCCTCTGCTCTGATAAATACAATCTTTGAAAAGAATTATGAATTGCCACTTGCTCAGTTACTATCAATAGGTAGTGATGGTCCAAATGTTAACAAAACTGTCTGGCGCCTGATCAATGAACAGATGAAAGACTACAGTTTGCATGGCCTGGTTGATTTCATAGCCTGTCCTCTCCACACTGTTCACAATGCGTTTAGGAAAGGGCTCATGGTGTACGGAGAAGAAGCTGAAGAACTCAGCATTGACATCTTCCAGTGGTTTAAGACCCATCCTTGCCAAAAAGAAGACTTTGCGAAGACAGCTGAAGAGTTGGAAAGTGAAGGTAACACATTCATGAGGCATGTACAGTGTAGATGGCTTACTCTGTTGCCTTGTCTACAACGACTGAAAGAAAATTGGTCTACCACTTGCCAATATTTCTTGAAAGATTTACCTCAGGAAAGCCAGAAAAATCACACTTCAAATCACATGAAAGGAAATGACAGATACAAGAGGATTTGTGAAAGACTGAAATCAGCTGAAATCCTGGTGCAGATTGACTTCTTGCTGAGTCTAGCTCCTATGTTCCAAGAATATCTGACAATCTTCCAAAAACAAGAACCTCTCATCCACTTGTTGTTTCCAGAGGCTTCAGATCTTTTGAAGAAGATCATGAAGAGATTTCTGAAGTTTGATTCTGTCTCAGGCAAGAGTACCTCCAACTTGCTTAAGATTGATGTGGAAAAGCAAGAAAACATCATGCCATTGAATGAAGTACACATTGGTGCAAAGGCATCAGAACATCTATCTAAATTAGGATCTTCAAAAGAAAAGCTGGTAAGAATGCAGATCCTTAAATTCTACCAAGAAGTCAGCAAGTATTTAGCAAAGAAACTACCATTAGATGAACCAGTTGTAAAGAATGCCCAGTGCCTTCATCCAGAGGTCAAGGACCAGGATATAGCTACCAAGATGATTGTCAGACTTGCTTCTGAACTTCCAAACATCACCAAAGATGAAGAGACAAGAGTAGCAGATGAGTGGAAAGTATATAGGGAAGAAAAAGTGGAGAATTCTGATATCTATGACAAAGACAAACAGATGAAAAGAGTAGACCATTATTGGAATCAGATTCTATCCAGAAAGTCATCAACAGGCAGCCTGAAATTTCCAGTACTGAAGAAAGTGGTAACATCTTGCCTCAGCCTCTTCCATGGTAATGCTGATGTTGAAAGAAGTCTCTCCATCAACAAGAAGATCTTAACACCAGAAAGAACACTCATGTCTGACGATGCTCTGAATGGCTTGAGAATTACACGAGATGCTGTATCTCTTCATGGAGGGAAAGTGTCTGATGTGCCAATCACTAGGCAAATGATACACTTTGTAAGAAATGCACACAGTAAGTATCAGGAGAGGCTTGCTGAAGAAAGGTCAGATGCAGAACGATTGAAATTAAAAGAGAAAGCAGAAGAAAAAGAGAGGGAGGAGATCTTAAAGAAGAATGAAACGAGAAAGAGGAAAATTGCTGAAAAAGAGAGAGATATCAAGAAAATTGAAAAGCAGGTAGAAGAGGGTCTTCTTAAGGCCACAATGATGTTTGAAGATGCCAATAAGCGGCTTACAAAAGGACTTGAGAGCAAAAACTTCTCTGAAA
The DNA here is from genome assembly GCA_027627225.1 of Congeria kusceri. Lineage (NCBI taxonomy): Eukaryota > Metazoa > Mollusca > Bivalvia > Myida > Dreissenidae > Congeria > Congeria kusceri. Next base: position 42,147,443 of record CM051033.1, read on the forward strand.
TCTCTCTAGCGAAGGAAATGTTGGAAGTGGCAAATAAGAATTTAAATGAAGGAAGATCAGCTCTTTCAAAGATTAAGGAACAGAGAGAAGACATAGACTCTAAAAAAAAAAAGATCAATGACAATCAATAGGTGTATTTAAGCAGTTATTGAATGTACATGTTGTAAATTGGTTTAGTAGCTGAAACTTTAATAACCACTGTAGTGTGTGTTAGATTTTGCTTACTCATTCATATGTATGCATCTGCTCTTGGTGGTGAATGGTGTACCTTTGTATATAACTAGTTCTGTTTCTCACCTTGCATTCCACAATATGCTTTTTGTCACCATTTGGTATACACTAACAGTGATAAAGTACAAAGGCTTTACCTAGATTACTTTAGATTGCTATAGAATTCGCTATGACTATGTAACCTTATATGTATGCATTGTATTTACTAATGCTTGCTGTGTGTAATGATATGCTGTGCTTACCAGAAAAGACTTTTTTCAAATGTTACTATAAAAAAGGAATGGTTTTTAGTGTGCATGAATAAAGATTGAAAAAACCATTCCAGGTAACACCCAAGCACAAGAACAACAGCCTGAAGCACTGTGGTCTCCTATTTGCAGTACAGTGAGCTGTTTGTATATCATTTTCGTTGGAGCAAAGGTAAGAAAATATCCCTATTATCCCTACTTTTTAGCTGCAAAATCCCTACTTTTTTCAAAAATTGAGCCCTACTTTTGCCCTACTTTTTCACAGAAGGCCACTTGTCAGCCTGTAATAAGTAGGTATATGGTACAGTCTGCAGTAAATGCCTTGAAGCTGAAATCACTGCAAAATCCTCTTTAACAGATCTTGAAGTACACAAAAACCAGTTCCAGCCAGTTTAATTAGCAATATGCTATACACAAAAATCATGGGTTTCGTCTGCAGGTATGTTGATTTGTTATTGGTGGCTGCAATCGTGATACATCGACTATCTCCGGAATGCTCCGTAAGATAGATCTCGTGTCTATCATGGAGCCATATTGGTTTGATACACCCAACGGTGATCCGCCTGTGTTATAGGGTTATACACGACGCGCATTGAAATAGCACCACATTTTATGTCGAAATGATGATAAATGAGGAAAGGTAGATGTATATTTTACAGGCATCTTGACCTATTATCCAAAAGGCTTACTATGCAAATATAGGTTCAATAAATTATGATCGGGTATCGAAACTGATTCTAGTGTTTACAAACTATCCGAACTGAAAGCGAAGCTAGACTTAATAGTGAAACAGATGTTAAGTTAAATTACACTGATAAAAACAAGGTTTCGAGGAAGAATCAAATAAAGATAATGAAAATGTATACACAATATGGGCTGCCATTGCGTTTTACTACTGGCTTTGGAAAAGGCCTTATTTGTCAGGTAAAATGACATGTTTTAATAATAGATTAATAATTTTGTTGTAATTTAATGTATTTAATTTATTAATTTTATGTTGTTAATGTTATTATCATAAAGTATTATGATATTCTTCAGTATATCCAGTTCTTTCATTTAAATGCACTTCAATAGTATTTCTTTATCTTCTTCTTCTTCTTCTTATTATTATATCATTTGTTTAATTTTATTCATTAACTTTTATCTAATGTCCATGGTTTCTTATTAGTAATTTACCATAAGTTATTCTGATTATAGTGTTTTTGCAGCATTAATATGATTACTTAAGCTATGAATAGTTGGCTAAATTCTTGTTAACTAGTACAACTAATTTAAGTCTAAATAGCATTTTACTTTTTGTTTATGTTTACCTTTACATCGCATGTTTAATTACAAAATGTTTTTTAAAATTTAGTCACGTGTCTCTATTTTACAGGTGGACTGAATTTTGCAAGTCTGTGATTAATATGGTCATCTCCTGAAGAATATCAAACCTGGCTGTGACTGGTATCCCTGCATGAGCTCAATGAGAACTTCAAGTTTAGAAACTCGACTGAGTGTAAATAATCTGGCAGTCCAACCAAATATTATTCAAGGATATAATGAAAGACTGCCAGTTTTATGTACATATGACTATGATACTATGACTATGTGTTAATTGAAATGAAATGGACACAGGTTGAATTTACCATCATGTACTGTGACAATTTTAAGCTGTTTTCAGCTTCTGTGTCCTGAACTTGCAGTACCTTAAAGTCTCATTAAATTTGGAAATGGTCAAATTTAGAATTTAGTCATTTAAATGTCTGGTAAAATTATATTATTGTATGTTTAAGCTTCAGTTATATCCTGGGTCAGGAAACTATTTGGTGTTTGGATACTTTTTAAAATAAAAACACTGATCCTCCAAGTAAACTGTTTATAAACACTAGCTTTGTTTATGTGCTAATGATCGTGCGACGCGGATGTCAGTCTATTCATAAAAACAAAGTGGTAATGTGCACAATTTTCATGCTTTTCATGAATAACTGTACTTCTAACAGTAATATAAATTGCCATAAACTGGACAAGTCATTTTGAGGGCCGTCTATGAAGCATGTTATGCAGTAATTGAAATTTTAAATACATAATACGTTTTACAATCTACAAACCTAAAATCATTTGGTCAGTTTCTGACCACTAACAAGTAAATTTCCATACTAAAACATGTTACTTTGTTTTTAATATCCAATGTTTTCTGAATTTTTTGTACCAGTTTATGTCTTTATAAAATTCACACTTATAGGTTTATTAACCGACCCTCTAAATTGAAATACTTCACTGACCACAATAACGGAATTTTTCCATGCAAATATCATGCATGTGAACTACATTTCTTTTACAGGAAACTAGGGCACCAAATGTTTCTAAAATGTAAACAATACGGTGCAATAAAAATGTGTCAAATACCATTTATTTTATGAAAATGTATAAAAAAAATTTTGGTGATAATGATTAATTTTTATATATTAATATAATTATAATGTTAATGTAACCGTCATTATAACAAAAACGATAGAGGGAAATTAGAATATTTTCAAAACACATAATCACTTACAAACTTGAGAAGTTATGTGAAAGAAATACATATATTTTTATGTGCCTGAATTGTGACAATATGACAATTTTGAAATGTATGGACACATCCATCAGCTACATTTTGGAATAAATGAAATCATTAACATAGCATTATTTCTACAAGCAAGTAAACAACCCAGACAGGACATTTGCTATGATAGCACTCAGTTATATCTAGCCAGTAGAAACACATGAAATATGCTTTTATTAACAAGATTACCAATTATGCTGTATTTAGTGATGTATCTGCAATGATGAACTTTGAAGGAAACAGTATGCATGCATCTATATAGTGTAATGAATTTAATGGTGATAAAGTAAATCAACTTATTTGATGTAAAGTTCTCTTTTTAATAAATTATAACCATTTAATATCAATTTTCTCCTGAATTCAAACATGAAAGTGACATTTACACAAAATATGAAATATAACAATCTGTACTCATCTGGTATATTGAACTATATTTTTGTATGCATTTATATGTGCAATGCTTATAAACAAATTGAAGTACTGTGATTTTTTTGTTTTGTGGTACACTGTTTAAATGAATTCCCAAACTGGATTTACATTATTACTGTCAGTATACATGGTCAGTGGGGATAAATGATTTTATTGATCTTATGGTAGATATTTTTCAGTATTTTCTTGTGTTTCAAAGTTTGTGATTATTTTTTTCAATTAAAACAAAATATGAGTGTTATAAAAATATTATTTTTTAGTGCTTTTGAAGTTGGCTTATTGAAAACAAGTGGATCAAAATGATGCAAGGCACATTATTTGCTTGAGTCAGAAATGAGAAAATTGCAATTTGCTTGCATCAAAAAGCAGGATTTTGCATCAATTGAAATTCCTATCCAAGACTGGGTGTCCATAATAGTATCGAAGTGAGTGGCTTTCTTATAATACATTTGAGTAATATTATCAGGTGCATGTCGTTAATATCATTAAGCAAATCCAAAAATTTATGTCATATACCGGTATATGAGCTAATTTTCAACACACAATTTCATGCTGAAATGGCAGGTTTATTTTACATTTCAAATGTGCAGGACACTTGATAAATAAGTATGGATACAACTTTAAACATACAGATTCATCAATCAGTATATGTGACAAAAGCAAAATTTGGTAGTGTATACTACATTTATTAAGAAAAAGAAAGCAAAACAGTTACACGTTCTGCATAAACTTAAGTTAAAACATCTTTACCTGTGGACAAGTTACATCACGATCAAGGTGTTGAGTGAATTATGTCAAAAGCATATGAAACACTAGTACGTATGTTTCAGTGTTCCACAGAAATGATGCTGAAGATAACTCTGCATATTTCCAAACTCCAGTTGGCTTCAAATTGAGCTGAATATATCATTATTCCTCAGCTGAATGGCATCTCATATTATTTACCGTACTGTTATTTGGGTAATTATTAACTCCGACCACTTAATTTATAATAATTCCCATTAATTCTCAACATTTGGGTGTGCATTTTTTTGACCGAAAATTCAATACTGTAGCTTATGGGAGCAGCCATTTTTGATGATCATGTGATTGAAAGTAGTCCAAAATGTCGCATGATGTACCAGAGGCGATTTATTTTTAGAATCGCCTGTGTACCCAGAGTGTGGTGGCTGATGGTCTAGCTGGGGCTTAAAGTGGAGAAGTCAATTAAAATAGAGTACCGTTAGATAGTTTCATTCACAGTTTGCATCTTATTTAATAATGAAATAGTTATGCATTTTGTCTTAATTGTCAGTAATTAATAGAAAGGGCAAACTTTGATAATGATGAGTGGATTATAGTGTGTGGATTAGCAAATATGCAGGTAAGAAATAAAATGCATTTGACAAATATTTCAATATAATATGCTACGATTTTTTGTGAACTCATGAGTGGAATGTACTTTATAACCACAATTTAAGAGGCTTAAAATCTCAACTTATGACTGAGTAATTACAGTAGTTGTCCTCTACAAAGATTGTTAAAATGATGCCCCTGGGGTCAAAACTGTGCACACCCCGGGAGTCACATGGTTTATATAGACTTAAATAGCAAAATGACTTCAAAAATCTTCTCCTCTGAAACTGCAAGGCCCAGAGGTTTCATATTTGGTATGTAACGTTGAATAGTGGTCCTCTACAAAGATTGTTCAAATGATGCCACTGGGGTCAAACTGGGCTACCCCGGGGGTCACATGGTTTATATAGACTTAATTAGCAAAATGACTTTTAAAAAATCTTCTCCTCTGAAACCGTAAGGCCCAGAGGTTTCATATTTGGTATGTACCATTGTATGGTGGTCCTCTACAAAAATTAAGATTGTTCAAATGATGCCTCTGGGTCAAAACTGGGCACACCCGGGTGGTCACATGGTTTATATAGACTTAAAAGTTAAATAGCAAAATGACTTTAAAATCTTCTCTGAAACTGCTATGCCCAGAGGTTTTCTATATGGTATGTAACATTGTATACTTGTCCTCTACAAAGATTGTTCAAATGATGTCCCAGGGGTCAAAACTGGCCCTGCCCTGGGGGGTCACATTGTTTATGTAGACTTAAATAGCAAAATGACTTTAAAATCTCCTCTGAAACAGGATAGTTTTCGTATTTGATATGTAACATTGTATAGTAGTCCTCTACAAAGATTGTTCAAAGTATGCCCCTGGGGTAAAAAGTGGCCATGACCCGGGGGTCACATGGTTTGTATAGACTCGTATGGCAAGTGGGCATTAAAAATCTTCCTTGTTGAAACTGTAAGGCCCAGAGGTTTTATATTTTGCGTGAAACATTGTGGAGTGGTCTTCTACACAGATTGTTAAATGATGCCCCTGTGGGTAATATGGTTTATATACATTTAAATAGCAAAATGACTTCAAAATCTCTGAAACTGCAAGGCCCAGTGGTTTCATGTTTGGTATGTAACATTGAATAGTGGTCCACTACAAATATTTTGCAAATTATGCCCCTGGTGTAGAAAGTGGCCACGCCCTGTGGGTCACATGGTTTATATAGACTAAAACACTTCTGAACCAGCAAGGCCCAGATTTTTATACTCAGTTAAGGGGTTTAGTGCCATTTTGCCCTCTTGTTATTAGCCATTATGATGCCTTAAACTCAGGTGAGCGACCTAGGGCCATCATGGCCCTCTTGTTAGCTCTACTGTTCGAAGAATAGGTGAGCTTTCCTTCTACCCCTGCGTCCACGTGTGCTCTTGGTTAAAGTTTATATTCAGAAGTCTTGTAACTTCAAAACTACTAAGTTATTCACTTGAATGTACCTGTGTCATCAACTCTAACATCAAGTGCAACATTCCCCATATCTAAGTTTTGTATTTTAACAGAGTTATGCCTCTTTTTCGCCTATATTTTCGATTTAAAGTTTTATTCAGATATCTTGTAAATTCAAAACTTCATAGGTTATTCACTTTTAACTTGGAATATACCTTTGCCATCAACTTCAGCATCAAGGTCAACATTCCCCATATCTCTGTTGATGTTTTTTTCATTGTTATGTCCCTTTTGCACGTAGATTTTCAGATTTAAGTTTTTATTCAAAGTTATATAACTTCAAAACTTGATAGGTTATTCAATTGAAACTTGGAATAATACCTTTTTCATCATTTCAATTGAAACTTGGAATAATACCTTTTTCATCATTTACATCCTCCGGTGCCACAATCCACATAGCCCTGTTTTGTATTTTGACAGATTTATCCCCCTTTTCACATAGATTTTCAGTGTAAAGTTTTTATTCAAATGTTGTATAATTTCTCAACTACATAAGGTATTCACTTGAAACTTGTAATGCATCTTTGTTATCAACTGCAGCATCAGTTGCAACAATCCATACAACTCTGTGTTGTATTTTGACAGAGGTATGCCCACTTTTCACATATATTTTGGGGTTAAAGAGTTTGTTCCAAAGTCTTAGAATTTCCAAACTAAATAATGTATTCACTTGAAACTTGGAATAAATTGATGAAATAATTGCCGTAACTCAGCTTTGTATTTCAACAAATTGTTGCCCTTTCCACTTTGCAGAATATGTACCAACTGAAATACTTCTAATAATAGTCTAGTGCGCTGTCCTCTGACAGCTCTTGTTATTATAGTACTCACTTTTATAATTGTAAAAACAATTTTGTGTTTACGTCACCTAAACAGTAAAGTTCGTTTAGGCCATACAATCTTGGCAAAGTTCGATAATGGACCTTTTTATCACCTTTGTTGATGGCTCTAGTTTATTTTTTAGCTCACCTGAGCACAACGTGCTCATGGTGAGCTTTTGTGATCGCCTTTCTCCGTTGTGCGTCAACATTTCATATAATCGACATCTCCTAAACCTCTTGGCAGATTTTCACGAAACTTCACAGGAATGATCTTTGGGTGACCCTGCATATGTAGGTCACCAGGGCTAAAAATAGATTTGAAAACTGTAAACTTTTAAAAGATTGTTCAAATGATGCCCCTGGGGTCAAAATTGGCTACGCCCCGGGGTCACATGGTTTATATAGATTTGTATAGCAAAATGACTTTAAAAATCTTCTCTGAAACTGCATGGCCTAGAGGATTGATATTTGGTACGTAACATTGTATTGTGGTCCTTTACAAAGATTGTTCGAATGATGCCCCTGGGGTCAAAACTGGCCACACCCCGGGGGTCACATGTTTTATGTTGACTTGAATAGCAAAATGACTTTAAACATCTTCTCCTCTGAAACTGCAAGGCCCAGAGGTTTCATATTTGGTATGCAACATTTTAAAGTGGTCCTCTACAAAGATTGTTCAAATGATGCCCCTGGGGTAAAAACTGGCCACACCCCGGGGCTCACATGGTCTATATAGACTTAAATAGCAAAATGACTTTAAACACCTTCTCTGAAACCGCAAGGCCTAGAGGATTCATATTTGGTTTGCAACAATGTATAGTGGCCCTCTACAAAGATTGTTCAAATGATGGCCCTGGGTCAAAACTGGCCGCGCCCTGGGGGTCACGTGGTTTATATAGATTTGTATAGCAAAATGACTTTAAAAATCTTCTACTCTGAAACTGCAAGGCCTAGAGGTTTCATATTTGGTATGTAACATTGTATAGTGGTCCTCAACAAAGATTGTTCAAATGATGCCCATGGGGTCTAAACTGGCCAATCCCAGGGGGTCACATGGTTGATATAGACTTCTATCGCAAAATTACCTTAAAAATAATATCTGAAACTGCAAGGCCTAGAGGTTTCATATTTGGTATGTAACATTGTATAGTGGTCCTCTACAAAGATTGTTCAAATGATGCCCCTTGGATCAAAACTGGCCACACCCCGGGGGTCACGTGATTTATATCGACTTAAAAGGCAAAAGAACTTTTAAAATCTCTGAAACCGTAAGGCCCAGAGGTTTCATATTTGGTATGTAACATTGTATAGTGGTCCTCTACAAAATAATAGCAAAATGACTTGAAAATTTTTCTCTGAGACCGCAAGGCCTAGAGGTTTCATATTGGTATGTTACGTTGTCGAGTGGTCCTCTACAACGATTGTTCAAATGATGCCCCTGGGGTCAAAACTGGCCACACTTCAGCGGTCACTTGGTTTATGTAGACTTAAATATTTAAAAATCTCCCCCGAAACCGCAAGGCCTAGATGTTTTCTATTTGCATGGGTAAAAGTATTAGGGCATATGCGGGAAAATCATTTTTTTCAAGTTTCCAAGGGTCATTTTTCTAAATCATGTAAATCCATTGAGTTTTTGAAGAGGGGGGGTAGGGGGTCTAGACATCATTCCAGAAACGTTCTTCTTATTATAACCATCCCTTAAGTCGATTTAGAATTGTCATTAAATACCATCGGAAAATTGGTCAGTGTATTTCGTAATAAGTGGGTATATACGGTACTGCCTGCAGTAAATGCGTTGAAGTGTGAAATCACTCTCTGGCAGGTGTTGATGTGGACAAAAACCGGTTCCAGCCAGTTTAATTAGCCATATGCTGTACAGGAAAATCATGGGTTTTGGCTGCATGTGTATTGATTTTTAGTGCACCCTTAGAGTAAATAGTTGAATTCACAGTTAGCATCTTATTTAATAATGGAACAGTTATGCAATTTGTCTTAATTGTCGGCAATTAGTAGAAAGAACAAACTGTGATAATTATAGATGGATTATAATGCATGCATAAGCGAATATGCAGGTACGAATTCAAATGCTTTTGACAAATATTTCAATGTAATATGCTACAATTTTTTTTGGTGAACTGCCTCACATGAACATGATTTTAGATGCTTAAAATCTCGACTTTTGACGGAGATGTTACGGTACATATCTTAAATGATAATAATATAAAACTAATGTTGTAATTAAATTGGTAGTGTTTTCGTAGACATTTATGTCTAGCCATTGACATACTCATTTGCATGAGCAGATAACTTGATATATACAAATACAATCATTAATTGAGAAAACATATACAAAAATCACACGTGCTATGTGCAAGAGAGTAGTTTACAAACTGTTTGCATGATCATTATCTTAACTAAAAAGTTACAAGTAGAAAGTGTTAGATTTAATATGAGATATGTGATGCTTTTTGGCCCTCTAAGCTCTTGTTATAAGCCATTATGATGCCTTAAACACAGGTGAGCGATCTAGGGCCATCGTGGCCCTCTTGTTATATGCTTGTGTTTACATTCAGCATGTTGACTTTTCTAAGTAGAATCTATTATAGTTCGATTAACATCTTTTGACCAAGTTTCTATGCAGTGACAAATTTTGTATCATTTCAGGGGTTTGATGCCTGAAGTTGACTATGCCATAATTTCTGAGTGGTACAACTGGATACAAGATAACGAGGACATGCATATTGATCTCATTGGTCAGTTGTAGTTTTTTGAAACTATCTGATAATGTGTACAGTAGTGGTCTGCTCTAACAGATTTGATGATTAACACAGGCTGACCAGGGGGCCCTTCTTTTCCTACTTTTTCCTACTTTTTTTACCTTCTCCCTACTTTTTCTTCAAAATGCCCTATTATCCCTACTTTTTATTTGCCAAAATGTTTTTTATTTTCATAAAATAACATTAATTGTAATCTTTTATCCTGTTCAGTTATTAATTATTGTGAATATTTGAGTTTGTAACTTTCTTTATGACTGTCTTTATGTGGAATTTACCTATCTTAATTATATTTTAGACCTCTCTATGTGATAGTCACCACTAATTTAGAGGATGTATGGAGTGCTTCATGCATGCAGCTGTTGTGTGTTGGATATAACTTTAATAAGCTACAACAGGGTTGCCACTTAACTTGAAGTCAGGGAAATTGTTTATTCATGGCCCGTAAAATGTTCAGTGGTTATGGCAGTCTTCTAGCAGTATTGATTAGTATTTCCAAAATATTTTGGCGTGATTGTGTATAAGCATAATTTAAATGTGTTTTAGTCAATTTTGTTTTTATGTTAACTTTAGACTCTTGAAGACTGAAAGGCTTTGCAACCCGTGCCTGCAGTGCAGACTCATTCTATATTTTTCTTGCTTTGTAGAGGCGTCTGATGCAACTGCAGTTGCAGTGCATTCATGCCGTAATCAATATTTCAAACAGTGTTGATATGTTTCAGAGGCAGTGCAGAAATCAATAGATGCAGAAACATGAAATTTACTCATTTTTGACTCAAACAATCTGCAAATAATCTATCATTTTGCCAACTTCAAAAGCACTAAAAAAAAAATAATTGTATCACACTAATAGTGTTTTGTGCAAAGTTCTTACTTAATCTTTATAAACACAAACTACCATTCGCAGATCATTTTTATATACACACAGCCAGTATGCAGAAACAAAATCCTTGTGATTTCAATACTTTAAATTGATATCTTCATTTTGACCTCTTAACACTTCAAGTAAAGAGTTATTTGCTTTTTGGTTTTCAAAATCTACTGAAATCACTGCACATGCTTACTCTACAGTGTGTTATTAAGTTAATGAGTTATCAAACAGATGATGAAATGGTTTTATATATTATAAATCAAATAAGCATGCTTCTACATGTATATTCAGGTTTCACTTACTAGTAGAGAAATAAGAAAAAGATCTATATTCTGGAGTAAATTTTTGTTTCAAACTTTAGTAAACAAACAATATTTAATGATGTTGACTAACTGGGTAGGAAAGGACTCAACAAATGTCAAAAACAATGTTTTCTTGTGGTGGAGGGATTTTGCTTACGGGGAAGCGGGCTCTTAGAAGGCATGTCAAGGACAGAGGCACTTCCACTAGTATCAAAGGTGAACACAGAGAAGAACATTCTTTCTGCCTTTGTAAATGATATTAACCCTAGTAGCACCCATAGTGTCGAATCGACAGCAGAGTTATATATGTGAATATGTGTGTTTATAGCCAAGTCCAGTCTAGTCAATTATCATCACTGACTTATATCATCATTATCATATTTTCTCTCATATATTTTTGGTATTTTTAAATGAAAGTTTGATATATCTGAAACAGAAAAAAAGTATGAAAGTGCAGATTAGACGGTTGTCGGGGAAAATGAGGCCTAAAAAATATGGTCGTATTGGTCAGTGAAATGTATGGTTTAGTCAAGGAAATGTCAGGGCATTTTATCTTCTCAACTCAGTGGCAACCCTGAACAAGAGGACCTTATGGTTCTCTCCAGCACAAGAGCAGCTTTGCATGAAGCACTGATGTCTCATATACTGTGTAATACAGGGTTTACTTCTTTTTATCTTCCTTTCAAAGGTAAATAATATCCCTAACTTCTCTTCTTTTTGGATTTAAAATCCCTCCTTTTGCCCTACTTTTCTGAAAATGTTCACCCTACTTTTGCCCTACTTTTTAGCTCACCTGAGCACAAAGTACTCATGGTGAGCTTTTGTGATCGCCCGTTGTCCGTCGTGTGTGCGTGTGCGTCCTCAACTTTTCATTCAAACAACATCTCCTCCTAAACCGCTTGGCAGATTTTCACCAAACTTCACAGGAATGATCCTTGGGTGGACCTCTTTGAAAGTTGTTCAAATCTTTCCGGTCCGCTGAATATGTGGGTCACCAGAGCTAAAAATAGATTTAAAAAGTGAAAACTTTAGAAATCTTCTATGAAACCGCACGGCTCAGAGCTTTCATATTTGATATGTGACATCCTCTAGTGGCCCTCTACTAAGATTGTTCAAATGATGCCCCTGGGGTTAAACCTGGCCACGCCCCGGGGGTCACATGGTTTATATAGATTTGTATAGCAAAATGATTTTAAAAATTTTCGTCTCTGAAACTGCTAGGGCTAGAGGTTTCATATTTGGAATGTAACATTGTATAGTGGTCCTCTACAAAGAGTGTTCAAATGATGCCCCATGGGTCAAAACTGGCCACTACCCCGGGGGTCACATGGTTTATACAAACTTAAATAGTTGAATGACTTTAAAAATCTTCTCCTCTGAAACTTCAATGCCTAGAGGTTTCGTATTCGGTTGGTAACTTTGTATAATGGTCCTCTACAAAGATTGTTTAAATGATGTCCCTGGGTTCAAAATTGGCCACACCCCGGGGGTCACATGGTTTATATACATTTAAATAGCAAAATGACTTCAAAAATCTTCTCCTGAAACCACAAGGCCCAGAGGTTTTATATTTGGTATGTAACATTGTATAGTAGTCCTCTACTAAGATTGTTCAAATTATGCCCCTGGGGTCAAAACTGGCTACACCCTGGGGGTCACATTGTTTATACTGCAGCACTATAATTTCAATCAGCCTCATACACTCAAAAATCAATACAGCAGACCACATTCCAGCCAGGTGTATACAGTGTGCCATTTTTTGATCTTATGAAACCAGCTAGCCAGTTACACAGTGTTGTGAGAGTGCTTTAGAGAATCGTTGGAGATGACCATTGAAATGCATAAAAATATTATTCACCAGCGTGGTCAATCATGTTGTTGTGTAAGTAAACTAGCTGGATGTAATGTTTAGGCATTGTGTAAGAAATGTAGTCAATCAGTCTCAGTTTATAAGACCGTCTTATATCATACATTTTCACTTTAGATCTACTGCATTGAATGTGTTTACAGGCGAAGTGTTAGCTGTACTTGTAAGCCCTATGCAAACATTGAGCTACTTTTTATATGGGCAGTGTTTGCTGACGGGCTGTACCGTGGAACAACCATTTTTGTGGGGGAAAGATTTCCTTCTTTGTCTATATTGTTCCGACAGGATTTTGATTGCTACTTTCACGTCCAGAAATTAGATAGTTATTGTGAACGGTTGCAATAAAAGTTACAGACCTGGACAGATAATCCATTCCTAATTAATGTTCCATAAATATTTATATGAAAACACTGTCATTTTGCATGCCTGAGCTATTTAAACCTACACACTATTGCACTTTTAGCTCACTTGAGCACAAAGTTCTCATGGTCAGCTTTTGTGAGCGCCCGTTGTCCGTCGTCCGTGTGTGCGTCCGTCTTCAACTTTTCATTCAAACGACATCTCCTAAACCACTTAGCAGATTTTTACCAAACTTCAGAGGAATGATCATTGGGTGACCCTCTTTCAAAGTTGTTCAAATCGTTACGGTCCACTGCATATGTAGGTCACCAGAGCTAAAAATAGATTTTAAATGTGTAAACTTAAAAAATCTTCTCTGAAACCGCAAGGCCCAGAGGTTTCATATTTGGTATGTAACATCCTATAGTGGTCCTCTACAAAGATTGTTCAAATTATGCCCCTGGGGTCAAAACTGGCCACACCCGGGGGACACATGGTTTATATAGAATATATAGCAAAATGACTTTAAAAATCTCCTCTGAAGCCACAAGGCCCAGAGGTTTCATATTTGGTATGTAGCATCCTATAGTGGTCCTCTACAAAGATTGTTCAAACTATGCCCCATGGGTCAAAACTGGCCATGCCACAGGGGTCACATGGTTTATATAGAATATATAGAAAAATCTCCTCGGAAACTTTCATTTTACATGCCTGAGCTATTTAACCCTACACACTATTGCATGTTTAAATAATCTCGCTGTCCTCCACTGTGTAAAATTAAATAGATATTCTGCTACGCTGTAGAAGTGTTACGTCATTCTATTGGTCAGTATCAGGATAGCCTTACTCTGATTGGTTTGACTGCTAAACGATGCTGTATTTTTCGGAATTTCTACATACATGTGATAGATTTATACACAAGTTATTGGATTTAAATGCTTGTATTAGGTAAATTTCGGCTCATGTTAATCAGTTGAGGTGTTGTTAAAGTATAAAACGTTCATAGATAACTATTGTTACAAATAATGGAAATTTAAGAAAATTTAAACTTTTATGTTTCCACCACATAAATGGTCGTTTGGCGAATTTAGCACTATATAAAAAGTAACACTAAATTCGCAGCATGTGTCATGAATAATACTAGCGAAGTGTATATTTCTAATTTAATAATGAAATGCCATATATGAAATGATAGCATTAGATCTATATCTAGTCTAACTTGGGTGGAACTGCGCAATTTTTTGTAAGGCAAAATGATGCAGCAATCGAGTCTGTGACTCGGACACTGCAGTCTGTTTCACCAGCATGTACGGAAACACGTAGCATAGAGTTTAGTCATTTACTTTAAATCTTTCATTTGTACAGTTTAATTAATTGTGTGCAGCACACAAAAAACAACACACAGATCATGTCTTTCCAACAAAGTTCTTTTTGCTTTGTTGGCAGCAGCCACTCAAGGACCTCTTCTCAGAAGAACTTTTTAGTACCAGATATTGTGACATGAACACTATGCCTCATCAACATGTGGGTGGACATGTTGCACCAGCAGAAACCATGAAGGACAGCTTTTTAAATGTGTGTATAGGGCTTGCACTTAAATGAAATGTTTGTGTTGGATAGAAGCGTTTGATAGTGGAAGACCTGAACATTTCAGACACGAAATGAAGTATAAAATAAAGCTTTGTTTTAAGTCATTTCTGATAATTTGGTGATAATATGCCAATAACTTCATTGAAAGAGGTATACAGTTAGGTAAACCGTGTCATTATCTATTTCCAGGTTACATTACTTTTGCCACTTATGTTGTTGTTTCCTTGATAATTTTATAGTGTGTGAATTTTATGATTATGTTATGTCATTGGGAAAAGAAAGAGAGGAAAAAAACTATATCAAAAGGCTCTTTATTGTTGTGCTTCTGTTAGCTCTGAAGTACTGTGGATTTTGATTTGGTACACATAAAAAGTTTTAAAAAATCTAATATAGAAGGGGGTACCCCACCCCCCTCCCACACCACTGCCCCAACCGCGGTTATTTGCACCTGTGCCTTAGCAAAATCCTGGGGAAAGGCCTGGGTATGTAACATTGAATAGTGGTCCTCTACAAAGATTGTTCAAATTATGCCTCTGGGGTCAAAACTGGCCACATCCCGAGGGTCACATGGTTTATATTGACTTGAATAGTAAAATGACTTTAAAAATCTTCTCCTCTGATACCCCAAGGCCCAGAGGTTTCATATTTGGTATGTAACATTGTATAGTGGTACTCTACAAAGATTGTTCAATTGATGCCCCTGGGGTAAAAACTGTCCACACCCCGGGGCTCACATGGTTAATATAAACATAAATAGCAAAATGACTTTTAAAAACTTCTCCTCTGAAACCACAAGGCCCAGAGGTGTTATATTTGGTTGGAAACATTGTGTAGTGGTCCTCTATAAAGATTGTTCAAATGACCCCAGGGGTCACATTATTTATATAGACTTAAATAGCAAAATGGCTTTAAAAATCTTCTCCTCTGAAACTGCAAGGCCCAGAGGTTTCATATTTGGTATGTGACATTTTATATTGGTCCTCTGCGAATATTGTTCAAATGATGTCCCAGGGGTCAAAACTGGGCCTGCCCTGAGGTCACATTGTTTATTTAGACTTAAATAGTCAAATGACTTTAAAATCACCTGAAACTGCAGTGTTTTCGTATTTGATATGTAACATTGTATAATGGTCGTCTACAAAGATTGTTCAAATTATGCCCCTTGGGTAAAAAGTGGCCATGACACGAGGCGTCACATGATTTATATAGACTTACATGGCAAGTGGGCCTTAAAAATCTTCCTTGTTGAAACCGTAAAGCCCAGAGATTTTATGTTTTGCGTGAAACATTGTGGAGTGGTTCTCTACAAAGAGTGTTAAAATGATGTCCCTGGGGTATAAATTGGCCACCCCCTGGGGGTCACATGGTTTATATACGTTTAAATAGCAAAATGACTTGAAAAATCTCCTCTTAAACTGCTAGGCCCAGTTGAATCATATTGGGTATGTAACATTGAAAAGTGGTCCACTATAAATATTTTTCAAATACCCTGGGGTACAAGGTGGCCATGCCCGGAGGGTCACATGGTTTATACAGACTAAAAAAATATCTGACACTCCAAAGGCCCAGATCTTTATACTCGGGTAAGGCGTTTAGTGCCATTTTTCCCTCTTATTAGCCATTATGATGCCTTAAACGCAGGTGAGCGACCTAGGGCCATCATGGCCCTCTTGTGTAAGGTTGGTGGCTGGACAGCCTGTTAACATGTTTGGCTGAACAGGGTGTGTTGTGAGTTAACTCTGTCTCAGCATTTCTGGTCCAAAAATTGTTGCCACATATTTGTGCAGCAATGCTTGGCACAAAGTCCAAAATAGAGGGTGTCTCCTGATTAGCCACGACCAAAGAAGTTACTCAAACTGACAAAAAGCAACAAAAAATAATAAGTAATTATAATTATTAGGGAAGTCACCCAATATACCGTAAATTCTCGCGGATAGGACGCCCCCCCTGCGTATAAGATGCACCTAAAAATTCAGGTTGTAGCTTGAGGAAAAAAAATTATGCGATTAAAAAGCTTCTACATGCTTCGTAACACATCATAATCTTAATTTTTGCGTCCATTGTTTATTAACACCGGAAATATTTTTGTCATGAAAATCGCCATCTACAAACGCGGATACATTACACTAAATGTATTTTCGCTGTATTGAGAGGTGTTGAGAAGTCTCGGTGTCAACACCTTTAATTACACCATAAGCGCTAATTGTTTGTTTGACAAACACGCCAAGTTCTGCGAGTATCATCAATGACTCAGTGGTTATTGTTTGCAGAGTAATACAAGAGGTGTGAAGTAGTTTGTCAAGTGGTGTTTACACTACAGTTCGTTTGACTCTGGTTCTTATTTCTTATGCATTCTGTATTATTGCACATATATTTTGATTGCGTAAAATTAAGAAATAAAATATAAAACACACAAAATTAGAACTATATATTATATTTTTAAACAACCCTAATATAAAACATCACGAAACGTATTGGGTACGAATATTTGCTTATCCATGTATAAGCGTCTTAGTGACGTCGATCGAGCATGTATTGAAAATGGCGGCCAAAATACTACGGATGATATTTATAATAGAAACGCTAGGAGTTTTTGCTTTATCCGCGTATAAGCACCGAAAAAATGATAAATTTTCGGATGAAAAAAAGTGCGGCATATACGCAAGAATTTACGGTACGATTAATCACAGTGTTTTTTTTCACCTTTGCGGGAAAGGTGGCGGGGCCCTTCAGGCAGGGAATTTGAGGGCAAAAAGGGAATTTTTTTAGAAGAAAAGCATTATTACATTTTTATATTCTACTTTGTTATCTAACATTTATCATTTGTTTTGCTACAAAAGATAACTTAGCTTATGTGCAGACTTGGTTTGATAAAAAAAATTGCTGGTATTGTTTAAACAAATTGCTCTATCTTAGTCAGTTTTTGTCCGATTTTGGTCAAGTTTTTTTTTAAAATAAAGCTTTTAAGATAAAATAGGGCAAACATATATACTTTTTTAGAAGGGGAATGGGGCCCCAAATTGGCCATAAAAAAGCAACACTGAATCAAATACCAATGAATATTAGAATAGAATACAGCTTTTTGAATATCAAATAACAATAAAACAATCTTAAAAAATGAGTATTTTAAAGGTATCCTCGGAGAACAAGATCCTCATGGTGAGCTTTTGTGATCGCCTTTTTGTCCGTCGACTATCTGCGTCGTCAACATTTACCTTGTGAACACTCTAGAGGACACATTTATTGGCCAATCTTCATGAAACTGGGTCAGAACATTTGTCCAAATGATATCTCAGCCGAATTCGAAACTGGGTCATGTGGGGTCAAAAAGTATATCACTAGGTCAGATTGAAGAAAAAAGCTTGTGAACACTCTGGAAGTCACATTTTTTGCCCAATCAACATGAAACTTGCTCAGAACATTTGTTCTAATGATATCTCGACTGAGTCCGAAAATGGTTCCGGTCAGTTGAAAAAAATGGCCACCAGGGAGTGGGCAGTTTTCCTTATATGGCTATATTGAAAACTTTATAAAGCTTGTTAACACTCGAGAAGTCACATTTTGCCCAATGTTCATAAAAGTTGGTCAGAACATTGATCCCAATGATATCTCGGCCGAGTTCGAATCTGGGTAATGTGGGGTCAAAAACGAGGTGACTAGGTCAAATTGAAGAAAAAGCTTGTTAACACTCTAGAAATCACATTTTTTGCCCAATCTTCATGAAACTTGGTCAGAACATTTGTCTTAATGATATCTCTGCAGAATTCGAATCCGGGTCATGTGGGGTGAAAAACTAGGTCACTAGGTCAAATTGAAGAAAAAGCTTGTTAACACTCGAGAAGTCACATTGTTTGCCCAATCTTCATGAAATTAAGTCAGAACATTTGCCCCAATTATAATTGGCTGAGTTCGAATCTGGGTCATGTGGGGTCAAAATCTAGGTCACTAGATTAAATTGAAGAAAAAGCTTGTTAACACTCTAGAAATCATTGTTTGCCCAATCTACATGAAACTTGGTCAGAAGATTTGTTTTAATGGTATCTCAGCCGAGTTTGAATGTGGATCATGTGGGGTCAAACACTTGGTCATTAGGTCAAACTGAAGAAAAAGCTTGTTAACACTAGAAGTTAAATTATTTGCCCAATCGTCTTGAAACTTGGTCAGAACATTTGTCCCAATGGTATCTCTGCCGAGTTCATATCTGGGTCATGTGGGGTGAAAAAGGTCACACAGGTCAATGGTCACATATGGGCTTAACACAGCTTGTGCAAACTGTTAACTTCATCATTTATCATGCAATTTTAAAATAACTTGCCACAAATGTTCACCATGTGGAGACCACATTTCGCACGCAAGACCTGTGTTCCGTGCTCGAAGGTCAACTTCATACTGTAATTTTTAGCTCGACTATTCGAAGAATAGGTGAGCTATCCTACTACCCCCGGCGTGGGCGTCGGCGTCCATGTCTGAATTTGGTTAAAGTGTTTATTCAAAAGTCTTGTAACTTCAAAACTACATAAGTTATTCACTTTAAACTTGGCATATACCTTTGTGATCAATTCCAGTGTCAGGGGCAACATTCCCCATAACTCTGTTTTGTATTTTGACAGAGTTATGCCCCTTTTTCACTGACATTTTCTGGTTAAAGTTTATATTCAAAAGTTTTGTAACTTCAAGACCACATAAGTTATTCACTTGAAACTTAGAACTAACCTTTGTCATCAACTCCAGTATCAAGGGCAACATTCCCTATAACACTGTTTGTATTTTGACAGAGTTATGCCCCTTTCTCACATAGGTTTTCTGGTAAAAGTTTATATTCAAAAGTTTGGTAACTTCAATACTACTAAAGCTATTCACTTGAAACTTGGAACTAACCTTTGTCATCAACTCTAGTATCAGGGTCAACATTACCCATAACTCTGTTTTCTATTTTGACAGAGTTCTGCCCCTTTTTCACATAGATTTTCTGGTTAAAGTTTATATTCAAAAGTTTTGTAACTTCAAAACTAGATATGTTATTCACTTGAAACTTGGAACTAACCTTTGTTATCAACTCTAGTATCAAGGGCAACATTAACCATAACTCTGTTTTGTATTTAGCCCACTCTTTACATAGACTTTGTTTTTAAAGTTTTTGTTCCAAAAATGTATAAACTATACAAGGCTTCACTTAAAAGTTTCGTATTTTAACAAATGTATGCCCCTTCCACTATCCAAAATATGTACCAACTGAAATACTTCGAATAGTCGAGCGCGCTGTCCTCTGACAGCTCTTGTTAAATAATTACAATATAACTTTACAATTGGCATGACATGTTGCCAACAGGCATCTAGTCTATTCTTTAATGTCAATATGTACTTCCCAAATTTTGAATGTCTGTTGGCAGTTTTTCAGTTTTCAAACCATGATGATAAAGGCCGCATTTCCATCAGTCCGTATCAGTATATCCATATCCATATAAAAATGTAACACACGGAAAATTTGTCGACTAATGAAACTCAGGTGAGCGACCCAGGTCCATTTTGCCCTCTTGTTTAGCAAAAAATGACTTTTTTGGACTTGTGTCGCATGTAACTCAAAAAGTATTATTGCTGAAGTGATGAAACTTTATAAACATATACTTCAGCATGTGAACTTGTGCACCTGGGTATTTTGGTTAAGTTTTTTCAGATATCAGTTGAGTTATGGCCCTTTTTTGTTTCTCCTGACTAGGCGACATATAGGGGTTACTTATGTCGTCTGCGGTGTCCCCTTTCGCTTGTCCGGAGCATAACTCTTAGACTATTAAAGCTATTGGTGTTATTGCCGTTTGTTTATTTTCATACTTAATTTTTGTCATGAGCATAACTCTAAGACTATGACAGCTATCAACTTGAAACGTCATAGGTAGATAGATCTTATTGAGGAGAAGTGCAGTGCACAAGAACCGTTACTCTGCATCACATACTTTTGGAGTTATTGCCCTTTGTTTATTTTCATACTTAATTTGTGTCCGGAGCATAACTCTGAGACTATGAAAGCTATCAACTTGAAACTTCATAGGTAGATAGATCTCATTGAGAAGTGCAGTGCACAAGAACCGTTACTCTGCACCTCATACTTTCGGAGTTTATTGCCCTTTGTAAATTTTCATACTTATTTTTGTGTCACATTTTTGTTTGGTTTTAATAAGTCTTTTCTTTGCAATTAGCCAGAGTGCAGTGCTTTTGAAGATTTCATTAAAGACGTTCGCAATAATTTCCTTCAATTTCTTTACAACAACAGATATTCTAAAAAAATTGGTAGAAACATGCATCAATGTATCCTAAAATTAAAACAGTCTTAAAAAAATAGGGGTCACCGGCCTTTTTCCGAAAATATTGAATTTTAAACACGGTACCTGTCGAAGCCTTTTTTTCAGTTTGTGTTACTTAGATTGTTGAATAATATACAGCGTTTATATTTCAAACGAAGATTTTTTAATGCATATATTTTTTTAATATTAGACCAGTCCTTTTTTATTTTCTGGTTTACTAAAATTTTGGGGGAACATGTCCACTGGCAGGTCGAATAAAAAGTGTTCAAATCTTGACACAACGAACTATTTCCAGTTAGCAATTTATAATTAATCACAATATCAACATTAAAACACATGATTATGTGAAGTTAGAATAAGACGTCAAACATGGTATAAACTGTTTTATTACACCAATGTTTCATATGCAGTTTAACCATTTGTATTTATGAATTTTACAGAGTAAATAAGTGTAATAGATGCCTGCATATATTTTAACAGCATCATTAAAATTGATTTTACCACAAAGTTGTATACTTGTATGGATTTTCAAAATGTAAAGTGAGATGCCTTTTTAAAAGAAGATGAGTTAACCTGTGCAGGACTGGAATCCACAACTGCCCCAACACAGACCTTGCAAAACGAGCTTAATCTAACCACACAACGCAAATTTTGAAAATAATTGCTGTGAGGTCTTGAAAAACATATTAAATTTAACTATATCAAGAGAAAAGTCCAAATAATATGACGTTAATTGTTTGGATTCTTATTAAGTCTTAATTCTTATTAAAAAAGAGAAACCAGTTTTAACAATTTTTTTTTTAAATACTCAACTCTGTGTAAATGCTAAATCTTCATGTATATATGAAATTTATCAGATATAAACTGAACTGCTAGTGTGTGTTAAATTATTGCATTACAATTGTGACAGAAAGAAAATACAAGGCAAATAAGAAATTCTTATTGTGTCACGAAAATATATATCATCAACAAAATGCAACCATGACTTTCTCTTTTAAGTTTATACGAGACAAAGCTGTCTGTCCCCACATCCTCGTTTCGATGTGCCCGCAAGAAAATCTTGTTACTAATGATATTATTTGTTACAAATGCCACTTGAAAATGTACATCCAGTGCCTTCCACAGGATTTTTTTAGGCGTCCCCGTCCCGAGAGGGGTGTTACCCCCTCCGTACGTCAATTTTTTTGGCAGCATGTGTCAAATGACGTTATCTGGTGCGTTTTAGCTATTAAAATTAAGGCTAAGATGTTTTCAGTTTTTTGTACAAGTTTAAACGAAATGAAATAAACGAAACATCACCGTTTCAACGGCATACCTCTAGCCTTTTAAAAGCAAAAGCATCATTGTTGTTGCGAAACTGAAAGTAATGATTTTTTCCGGATGTTTATGTCCAATGCGCATCACATTCACACAGTGACGTCATGTCCAAACCCACTATTCTCGTCGTTCTCGAATCTTTAGGTTACACTCGATCTACTGATGGAGCCTTTTTTATTCAACATATAGGCATGTATTTAGTGTTTTAACACTGTTTTAATCGTTACAGCTGTTGAACAAAGTACTGACTGAATAATTGGTGAATTGTAAAGATCTTGATTAAAATATATTTATATTATATACATGCTTTGTTCCTGCAAAAACGGCAGGAAAATTTCCTCGTGCACATAGTGCCAGCTTGTCAAATGTTAAAGACCTGTATGTATGTAAAGCACATGATCGGTACACGCACGCTTTCCATGCGTGGAACGTGACGTCGTGTTTCAGCAGACATTTCGCACTCTTTTGTAGAAAACACGGGTTTTACATGGCATACATGTACATAAACAACGGCGGACGCCTTGCTTAAAAAAATTGTCCGTTAAATTCCGGAACAATTTGTTGATCTCGATCGGCAATCACAGTGTGATACTGTCAAAAACAAATTACTATATTTGTACTCAAACTATTTCGAAAATGTGAACGTTTCGTCCCCCATCGGTAAAAAAAAAATCATAATTATTATATATAGATTTTTTTTTTTTTCACTTTCGGAAAATTTACGTTCGCCGGTTTTGTAAACCATAAAATCAAAAAGTCCTGGCCTTTCGTTTGGCAATATACAAGTGGTGTTTAATGATAAAACGAGCTTTATCTACAGTTATCATTTAACAAATGACTTGTAATGGACACTTAACAAGGTTAATTACGTATTAAATATGCCTGTGAAAATACCAATAATTTATCAAATATACGAATATCTTTTGTTAAAAGATCCCACATACATGAGTCATTGTATGCTGAAACCAAAACCGTCTTAAAAAGTAGGGGTCACCGGCCTTGTTCCAGAAATATTGGGTTTTCAGTACGGTACCCGTCGAAGTCCCTTTTTGAGTTTGGATTTTTATCAATGTTTTATAGGATAGTTTTTGTTACAAACATGGTTATGGTTCTTTCAACTGATATGTTTTTACATGCTTTGTTTGGTAATATACAAGTGTATGTTGATGATAAAAACGCTTTACATACATTTACTGCTAAAATAATGAATTTGCCTGGACATTTAAATGTGTCAAATGTGAACTAATAATGCTTTCTGAAACATCATTTTTATCAGATGCATATTTTGTTTCAAACAGATTTTCTTAAAATTTCGCACATCAATGTATACTTACACCAAAACATTAATACAAAGAATGGCTCACCGAACTTGTTTGGGAAATATTGGATTTCATATATGGTACCTGTGTAGCCTTTTTTTCATGTTTCGTTTTAGCATTCATAAACAACGTATCAATAGAATGGAAATATTTAATGGATCATTTCTGAACTAATTTGTTTGGAAATACATTGCACAAGTGTTCTTTTTTATTATTATACATGCTTTATGAACTTTTACTATTAAAAATATTTATTTTGAATGGACATTAGCCATGAAATTAGTATATTGTAACCTATATACAATAAAGAAAGAATGAAGCAAAAGGAGAAATTAACCCAATTATTTTCTTTTTGTTGCGAACGTCTTGAAATTTGTTTTAAAAAAAACCTTAAGTGCTTCTTCATTTGGATTCACGTAAGCTATCTGACGTCTGGCGACACATTCGACTCACGGATTTCTAGTTTAGCAAAAAATGACATTTTTGGACTTGTGTCGCGCGTAACTCAAAAAGTATTACTGCTGGAGTGATGAAACTTTATATACATATAAATCAACATGTGAACTCGATCACAAATTTTTTTGGACTTGATTCGCCTGTAACTCAAAAAGCATTTATGCTAGAGAGTTGAAACTTCATAAACATATTAATCAGCATGTGAAATTGTGCACCTGGGTATTTTGGTGCAGCTTTTTCCGACATCAGTGGAGTTATAGCCCTTTTTTTTGCAAAAATGACATTGTTGGACTTGTGTCGCGTGTAACTCAAGATGTATTATTGCTAGAGTGATGGAACTATATAAACATTTCAATCAGTATGTGAACTTTTGCACCTGGATATTTTGGTGCATTTTTTTCCGCCATCAGTGGAGTTATGACCATTTTTTTAGCAAAAAATTACATTTTTTGGATTTGTGTCGCGTGAAACTCCAGAAGTATAACTGCCACACTGATGAAACTTTATAAACATATTCATCAGCATGTGAACTTGTGCACCTGGGTATTTTGGTGCATTTTTTCCGACATCAGCAGAGTTTTGTGACAACCAGCGGAATGTGGGGGCATCCGTGTCCTAAGGACACATGTCTAATTGGATTTGTGTGTTGCGTGTTGCTCAAAAGGTTTAACTGCTAGACTGATGAAACAATAAAAATGTTAATCAGCATATAAACTTGTGCACCTGGGTATTTTGGTGCATTTTTTCCAACATCAGAGTTATGTGACAACTAGCGGAATGTGGGGGCATCTGTGTCCTACAGATACATGTCTAGTTATTTAACCTGGATAACCAAACATTTTACTGAAAAAAAAACAGATATCAGCAAAAAAAATTACAGTAATTCTACTGGCCCTTTCTGTTATCTCACCTGAGCAGTAGACATAAAAATCTACGGTTTCTCTATTTGCCCTAAGTGCCATTGACTTACCGGTAATTAAAAAAGTTCCAAAATGTACTGTCAAAAAACATGATCTGAGAACCATAAGCAAAAAGAAAGTAGCAGCACCACCCAGACAGGGTATCACATCACACTGCCTGACACAAGAAATCAAGGCTACTTATCAAACTCATTTGTGTATTGTTCAGATTTCTTCATGAAAGAACAGTCCTTGCTTGTTAATGTCCATGAGTTTTATTGTTTGTTTTTGATTTTCAAGGGTAAGCTGGGAAGTAAAATAAATATGACAGTTAATCAGCTAGTGGAATGTTTTAAAGACTATTATGGCACACATGCTTTAAATAATATTTCCTCTAACCTGTCACAACAGTAAGGTCTTCGTCATTGCAAGTACTGAGGTGAGCCCTTTTGGCCATCATGGCCCTCTTGTTACATTTTATAACCTTTGTTCAAACCTTTCACAAAAGTAATATCTCCATCTTTAATAATACTGAGTGGAACTATCATTGACTTCTTTGTTTGTAATTAAGGCATAAGTTCTTTGCTAGAGAGGAATATTAGTTCTAAGTCACAAATGTACACATTTTTTTCTATTAAACAATGTATTTAATTATGTGTGCATGTGTGTTATTTAATTATTTTATTTGGTCCAGAGACCTCTCTCTGGTTTGGGGGAAGAGTACCTGTACCCTCAGGCGGGAGAATTTTAGCGTCGTTTTACACAGAAGGGGAAATTTCGACTTAGCAAACAAGTCAAAAATAAAAACTATTTTTCAAATCACTTTATTTAGTCTAACTCTTTACCTGACAACTTTATTCATGAAAATTATCAATAAATTGAATATTATATTAACTAGTCAAATTGTAACCATCTACCACTTGACAATTATAAGGTGGAGCAGATGAGATAATTGTTCATGCAATAATAATTCTAATACATTAATAAACTGTTTTCGACTGGATGACAGGGTATTTGTGCCTTTTTGCTTCACCTGTTTTGATAAATTTTAAGTAGAAGCCATTTTCCCAAAACAGAATTGACGGTTCCCGGCAAATAAGCTAGCAGTTAACTGTAGATAAATGAAGTTTTACTATGAAAGCACAAATAATCGGGAACCAGACAAGTCAAAACGGTCATTTAACATGACCATGTGGTGTTCTTCGGATTTTATCGTTAACCATTTGTAACGGTGCTTAAGTAAATTTGATCTCCGAAAATTACTCCCATAAACAAAACAAAAACAAATTCCATGGCAGTTCATTTAGGGGGAATTTTGGTGTGAAATGGGGGAAAAATATCTACTTTTTCGTTGGGGGAATGATGCCGAATTTCGGCATCAAAATACGGAGATCAAGACCCCTGTTGTCACTGATATATATACTGATATGAATCGTATCACTTGTTCAAGTTAAAAGATGGGGATTGGAAATGTTTCAAGAAAGAAAACTCATGCATAGATATCTTCAATTAATCGACGGTTCGCAAATCTTAATCGAATAATTAATCGTTACCTATTAGTCGTTTATTAATTGACGAGATGATTAATCGGCACAACACTAGATTTCATTGAGTATTTCACTTTTTAAGCCCCGACTTTAGGGGGGGGGGCATATAGATTTGCCCTTTTCCATCCGTCTGTCAATCGGATGTTTGTGTCGCGCGTAATTCGAAAAGTATAAGTGCTCCAGTGATGAAACTTTATAAGCATATTCATGTGCATCGGGGCTTGTGCACCTGGGTATTGTTACTGAACTAGATTGGTAGCGCAAAAATCACACTTAGAGGTCAAAGGTTAAAATTTGCTTTTCACCACTGTAACATGAACGTGCATGGACATCAAAATAATTTACCCTGATTCGTCCCATTATCTCCCACTTGGCAACATTGTTTAGCAGTGTCGAAGCCACATCGTGGAGCATCACTAGGTTCTGCCTATATTCTTGTTTTTATTAACTGAATTGAGGAATGTAGTTGCCAGTTCTGTGCCTGTTTGTTGCAGTGTACCTTCAGGCATTGCCTGAGACGTGTCTGGAGAGAATCAAGATGAGGAACAGACATGAAGAGCAGAGTGTTCCCTTAGTAAGTACCCTTACGGAACTGTAATAGACATAGTTGTTTAATTTTTGTGCCCCCGCAGCAAACTTCATAAAAGGAAGGTCAAAAAAGGAATGTCAAGTTCGATTTTTGGCTTAATTGCTCTTATCGTACTTAAATTATGCATATTTAAAAAAAAAAAGTTCAAATAAGGCATGTGCAGACATTTGTTTTGAGAAGTTTTTGTGCAACGATTATGAAACTTTATGGAAGTGTTAGTAGGCATAAAAGGAAGGTTAAGTTCGGTTTTCGGCATAATTGCAATTATGGTACTTGAATTATGCCCCGTCAGGCGACACATCCGACTTGCAGATTTCTATTTTAATATAGATGACCATGCATATGTTAATAAAAACAATTGAGTTATATGACTGATGTCATATTTAATGGCTCACTTGAGTCTCTTAAATCAAATATTATTAATATATTGATACTAACATAAAATTATGTGAAAGTAGCACTTAACAAATACTAACAACAGACTATATAAAACAGCAACAATGCCATTTGAATCAAAATTGTATACATATATTAAACAGAATAACAGTGAGCAACAATAACCATTTTCATGTTACAATATGTAATGCTATTTTTAGCTCACCTGAGCACAACATGCTCATGGTGAGCTTTTGTGATTGCCTTTTGTCTGTCAAGCATCGTGAATCGTGCGTTGTCAACATTTACCTTGTGAACACTAGAGGCCACATTTATTGCCCAATCTTCATGAAACTTGCTCAGAACATTTGTCCCAATGATATCTGGGACGAGTTCCAAACTGGGTCATGTGGGGTCAAAAACTAGGTCACTAGTTCAAATTGAAGAAAAAGCTTGTGAACTCTCTAGAAGTAACATTTGTTGCCCAATCAACATGAAACTTGCTCAGAACATTTGTTCTTATGATATCATGACTGAGTTCGAAAATGGTTCCGCTCCATTGAAAAACATGGCCGCCTGGGGGTGGGGCAGTTTTCCTTATATGTCTATTGAAAAAGCTTGTGAACACTCTAGAACTCAAATTTTTTGCCTAATCAACATGAAACTTGCTCATAACATTTGCTCTTATGATATCTCGGCTTAGTTCAAAAATGGTTCCGGTCCGTTGAAAAACATGGCCGCCAGGGGGTGGGCAGTTTTCCTTATATTGCTGTATTGAAAACTTTAAAAAGCTTTAAACACCCCTACAGGCCACATTTATTGCCCAATCTTCATGAAACTTGCCCAGAACATTTGTACTAATGATATCTCAGATGAGTTCGAAACTGGATCACGTGGGATCAAAAACTAGGTCTAATTGAATAAAAAGCTTGTAAACACTCTAGAGGCCACATTTATAGCCTAATCATCATGAAACTTGCTCGGTACATTTGTCCCAATGATATCTCGGATGAGTTCGATACAAGGTCATGTGGGGTAAAAACTAGGTCACTAGGTCAAATTGAATAAAAAGCTTGTGAGCGATCTAGAAGTTATAATGTGTACCCAGTCTTCTTAAACTCGCTTAGAACATATGTTTTAATAATATCGCGGATGATTTCGAAATTGGGTGATGTACGATCAACAAACTCGCTCAGAACATTTGTCCCAATGATATCTCAAGACAAGTTCGAAACTGGGTCACGTGGGGTCAAAAGTATGTAGTGCTGTAAAAAAAAAGTAAAGTATAGAGGTAGTTGGTTGCT
This sequence comes from Congeria kusceri, assembly GCA_027627225.1. Taxonomy (NCBI): domain Eukaryota; kingdom Metazoa; phylum Mollusca; class Bivalvia; order Myida; family Dreissenidae; genus Congeria; species Congeria kusceri. The sequence continues at coordinate 42,176,431 of CM051033.1, forward strand.
TTGTTCAATATTGACATAAAATTAGTGGTGTGTTTTACACCGCGTAAACACAGCTTTTTGGTAGTCTCATTGAGTCTGTTGACCATTATTCTGTTATCTGTCCCACCTAACTCTGAACTTGAGGGATTAGGGTTAAAATTGTATGATACAGGGCTTTGAGAGGAAGTACAGAATGCAATTCCATCACATCACTGACATCGGTATTGTGGGACTATGGCCCTTTTTGTGCAGAGCACATCTCCATAATTAATAGTGAACACATGTAAAACTGCTGCCATTGTCCACTTTTGTGATGCTTTTAATATTTGTGACAAAGAAAGTGCTTCCCTTGATTTTTGAGCAAAAATTCTAACAAAAAGTAAAACTGTTCCATTAAAATGCATGCATTGATGAATAATAATGTTTAACTGTTAAGGGGATTTTATTGAAGTTCAATTAACTATTAACAGTTAACTATTATGCTGGTTCTTGTGCCATCTGTGGTCATCAGTTTTGTTTCTGTTTCAGGACTACCTGGAGTCCTTGAATGACCTTCATGAGAACTGGCTCATCAAACAAACCAAGTTTAAAACACCTTGCCCTGTACTGGTATGTGGTATGCCTTGGTATGAGGAACGATTTTGCAAGTGTAGTGGTAGCTTCAATAAAGTAACAGAAAGCAAAAGCAGCCACATCTTTACTTAAATTTCAAGCAAAAGAAATGGAGAGTTGAAAATAGTGATGGATGTTGCCATAAAATAGAATGAAATAAACTTCTGTTAATAATTTCTTTCAATAATGTTTCTTTCTCGAGGTCATTTCCTATACTGAATTCCTTTTGTTTTGAGACATTTTGATAAATCAAAATTGTCTAGTTGTAATCAGATCAGGTCAAATTAATTGCTAAAACGTAATCTAGGCAAGCTTTGAAATGACTGGGAACTTTTAAACTAGGGTGCTAGATCAGATAACATGACATTGCTTAAATATTGTAGGTGTGGGGGGGGAGCTATATAGGAATCACTTTGTCCATCGGTAGGTCTGTTGGTCTGTCCCGAAACTTTTCCGGACTCTAACTTCCCCATGCATTGAAGGATTTCGAAATAACTTCGCACAAATGTTAACCTATATAAGCCAGTGTGTTGCGCACAAGAACCATATGGCTAAAGGTCAATGTCATACTTTGAGGTCAAAGGTCAAAATACTGCTTGTCCGGACTCTAACTTCCCAATGCATGGAAGATAAGACGGTTTGTCGGACACAAGAACTGGATGGCTAACATACAGGTCAATATTATTCTTTGAGGTCAAAGGTCAAAACAAAATGCTTTATTGTCGAAATGGCGCTTGTCGAAACTCGTAACATCCCCATGCAGTGAAGGATTTTTGTCGAGCCCGCTTGCAGTCAGCTTGACTTAGTTTTCACAATGGGGCTTCGGTGTATGTGCTTGTGACCATCTGTGTGTGCGTCCGTACGAACTTGTCCGGACTGTAACTTTATAACTTAACTGTAACTATAATTTCAAAATAACTTGACACAAATGTTCACCAAACCTGTGTCCCTTGCTCAAAGGTCAATGTCACACTCAGAGGTCAAAGGTAAATTATGGGCATTATACAGCTTGTCCGGGCTGTTAATTCATCATTTATCAGGGAATAACTTGCCACAAATGTTCACCATGTGGAGACGGCATGTTACAAGCAAGATCTGTGTCCCCAGCTCAAAGGTCAAAGTAGAGATCAAATGTCAAATATGGGCATCATACAGCTTGTCTGGACCAGACATTCTACATTTTGTGGTTTAAAGTTTTAGATAGTTATCGCAAATAGCGACACCATGTTTCGCGCAAGACACATGTTCCTTGCTCATAGGTCAAGGTCACACTGGAGGTCAAATATTGTCAAAGGTAAAATATGGCCATTATTCAGCTTCTTTCCAATATGATTTGAAAATAATTACAATATTAGTTGCTTTCTTTACTATGGGCTCGACATGTTGCCAACAGGCATCTGGTATTGGCTTGTTATCCCATTTTTAGCTTGACTTCCAAGAAATAATAACTTTAGTTGAGATAATCTAATGAATTCCCCATATGCAATCCCAAGCAAGGTTTAGATCTTATATCTAAACCTCGCTTGGGATTACATATGGGGTGAGTGGGGTTAAGGTCAGACAAACAGTTTACGCTGAATAGCTTGAGAAGACATTGAGATTTTTAATGAAACTTAATAAATAGATACCTTATATCGAGACCTCGCTTGGGATTGCATCCGACAGCTCTTGTTTTTAATTATAGCTCCTAAATTTAAAGTTAATATAATTTAATTTAATGTCATTCATTCACTATTAAGTCCTTAATAGATGTGTTTTTTATTAAAATGTACATATAGTAGGGGTTTCTTGTCGCATTCGTCAGATTTATCTCTCAAGCTCTGTATGGTATCTGTAATTTGGTGACATAATCATCTTATATCATGTTGAATAATACTCGGTTCATAGTTCATAATACCTGCACTGTTACAGCATCCATATGTCGCTATTTGTTTTCCCACAGCCAAAAGTGCCAGTCACTTGATAACTTGGTTTGGCCTGCCAGCATCAAGGAGTGTTCGATCCCCTAGTGTTTTCCTTCAAAATATAAATTAAAGATAGCAATTTAAGATAGAATAACCAACAAATGAAGATATTCTTTTAAATACATAAGGCTTTGGAACCGTTTTTTAAACAATCTGGAAAATGTGCACATTCAGTTCTGGAAAACTACAAGTCACTCATTTTTTCCATGGTAATAAAATTAAATCATCCCAATGTCTAAGAAAAAACAATGTGAATGGTATATGAATTATGTATAAGCATTTTAAGGCAGAGTACTTTCCAGTAAATTTTCTCCACACAGCGTACACGAGGACAGTATTGTGCTTATTCTGTCCATCACAGTTTTTGAAGTTGAATTGAGCATACCTCTCACCAAGACCATTACATTTAAGGTAATGGCGGAGGAAGCTTATAGCTGGGTGGGCCCCTTTTCCTGGCACCAAGCCTTTATATGCAAGATAAAACACTTGCTTCTCTAAAAAACAAGTAAAACAAATATAGTTTTTGCTGTTGCATCACAGACACCTTTCTGGTGGATTCAGACAACCTAACAGTTTTCTGACCATAACATTAACCTAATTTCTAAACACAGCACATATCAAAATTTTGTACAACTTCCAGCAGAAGTTTTGACAAATATATTTAATGACAAAAATGCAACAAAACACAATATTAACAAGTTCAATTTTATTTAAAACAAAAAGTTCCTGTACTCGTGTTATGGCATAATAATATTTCAAGTAGTAAAAACTCCTGCAGACATGTTATTGTCAGATATTTTGGTTGGTCAAATGACATTAGAGTAAATGAGGCCAATAAGGCCATGCCTTAGATTCAGTCAATGCTCTTAAAAAACCAATCGGCCTATAATATAAGAAACAGCGCAACTGTCTGGGCTTCTCAGGGTATCTGCTTAGAGCCAGCCAATCAGAATTCACAAATGTCTAGAAGAATACAACTGACGTTTTTTTTAATTTGTTTGCACACAGTAAAATTTCTTTACCAATTGTTATTGTTAATACTAATAGTTAGAAATGTTTATTAGTTTTAATGACAAGTGCTCATACAAAAACATAATATTTAAGTGCGATCAATGTGCAGGCACAAGTTCAACATATAAGGTGGCCAAAACCACAAGTTTAAATGAAAAAATGCAAAACACATTAATAATGTCTTGACTGGCATAATTATACTTTTCTTATCATAACTAGTACACTTATAATATGTATGTGACTGTTTAAAGTTATTTTCTAAAGAAGTTGCAATTTGAAATTGCCTCCACTTGAATGTTGTCTGACAAAATTACTTCCTGGCCAAACTCTGCTGATAATTTTTACAAGGAAAAGGCAAATAATTCGATAGATACACAATTACAACAACGGAAAATGCCATACGTACCTGCTGGAATTGGTTTTCCATGTATAAAGTCCAACAATACAGCTTTAATGTTAAAATTAACTGAAAAAACAAGGACATTTCCGATATCAAAAGGTTAGATACTAGTTAATAATTTTGTATCCCTCCGTGGTCCATTCGAAAGTAGTGCTTATTACTAAAGAGTTCCTCTTCGCTTCTGTTATAAAAGCCATTTAGAAATCTCAGACATGCCTTTTCTGGTTATTTCTATTATCCTATGTGTGTCTGCACTAACTCTAAAGGTGAACTTTTAGGGTGTGTTTACTGTGGTATGGGGATTTTGTCAAAATATGACTGCCGAAACCCTTTTTCTACCGATGTCTGCATTCAAGTGAGATGTATTTTCTTAAATGTAACATGGCATATCTTTTTTATTGCAAATTTTGGAAGAGGACAGATTGATCTTTAAATTGATACCAGGCTTACACAATCTGAAATAAAGAAAATGCTAGAAAAATGCTTGGAAAGTTTGCCGTTTTATAATGGGACCTTGTGGGAATTGGAATTACTGGTATCTAACCAAAACAACACGTTTACACAAAATGGCGACTAACCACATCTTCCGCTCGGGGGGAAATTGGTTACAAAACAGTAACATTTATTGATTTCAAATATTCAAGGGCTAAAGAGATTAAGTTTGTTACTTATGACATTTGCTACCGAATTGACTACATATTAATGGCATGCACTCTAAATTGAACAAGGAGAAAATAGTGTAGAAATTTTAATCTTGTTTTTCTTGATAAACGTCGTTACCTCCACAGGACTCATTTTTGCTGACCGCGTCACAAAATTATGAGCTATTTAGAGATTTCGGTAAGCTAGTTCTCAACTTTTTGTTTCCGCTCTCTAACTCGAGAACGAATTAAGCTATTGTAATAAAACTTCAAACATAGATACCTTATAGCGAGACCTTGCTTGGGATTGGGTGGGGTCAAGGTCACTGTTACTAAAAATAGAAAAACAGTTTCTGCTCAATAACTTGAGAACATATTGAGATATTTGAATAAAACTTAATACATAGATACCTTATATCAAGACCTCACTTGGGATTGCATATGGGGTGGGTGGGGTCAAGGTAACTGTTACTAAAAATAGAAAAATGATTTCCGCTCAATAACTTTAGAACACATTGAGATATTTTAAGAAACTTAATACATAAATACCTTATATCGAGACCTCACTTGGGATTGCATATGGGGTGGGTGGGGTCAAGGTCACTGTAACTAAAATAGATAAATGGTTTCCTCTTAATAACTTGAGAACACAATGAGATATTTCAATAAAACTATCCATAGATATCTTATATCAAGACCTCGCTTCGGATTGCATTTGGGGTTGTGGGGTCAAGGTCACTGTTACTAATACTAGAAAAACGCTTTCCACTCAATAACTTGAGAACGCATTGAGATATTTTAATGAAACTTAATAGATACCTTATATCGAGACCTCACTTGGGATTGCATATGGAGTGGTTGGGGTCAAGGTCACTGTTACTAAAAAATAGAAAAACGATTTCCGCTCAATAATTCGAGAATGCTTTGAGATATTTTAATGAAACTTAATAGATACCTAATATCTAGACCTCACTTGAGATTGCATATGGGGTGGGTGGGGTCAAGGTCACTGTTACTAAAAACAGACAAACACTTTACGTTGAAGAGCTTAAGAAGACATTGAGATTTTTAATTAAACTTAATAAATAGATACCCTATATCGAGACCTCGCTAGGGATTGCATATGGGGTTCGTGGGGTCAAGGTCAAGTTCACCATTACTAAAAATTTCATTGATGTGCGGACTTTAATGCATTTCGTTAGAAAAATTTGGTTTTCATGGAATTTCCATGTTTCTTGTTTCAGAAAAAAAAACGCCAGTAACTCTGACAAGCACAAGAAAAGTCGAGCGCGCTGTCCTCCGACAGCTCTTGTTATGTTCCCGCCATTCAAAAGAACGGAGAATAAAAATGTTATTTTTCATGTTTTCAATATAATGCATGCCAGATTACTATTAAATATGAGAAAGTAGAGCATCCAGCACTGGTAGCTGCTCATGTTCCCCTTATGCAGGTCATACTGTCAGTAAAATACTTTGCTCTGTGTCAAAGCAATACAACTGCAAAGCTCTTCTTCTGTGTCAAAGTGGTATGTGGGAATATTAATCACCTTTAATGATAGCTCTAGTCTTTCATGCGCTCAGGTTAATACTTCGTCAGAATTATGTCAATGATATTTTATTCCATTTTATTATGGGTCATGCACTGTAAAATCTGGATCACTTGTATACATAAAGTTTCTTGCTCTTCTAGGACTAAGGTGCCTCATTGTTCATCAGATAATGTTGTTGAAGTTGGTGAGGTTGATTGTGGAAATGAAATTACAAAAGTACATTATAACATGTGGCAACACCAAATGGTTTTTATACGGGGAATGTTGTTTTAGTAGCAATAATTTGAACACATGCTTTATCCTTTCAGAGTTCAAGTACATGCTAATTGCAGTCCACTGTTTCAGGTAATCAACACAGACTGTGGGCTTGACGAAATGTACAAGAAGTTTGACCTTAACAGGGATGAAATCCTGCAGCTTAACAAAGAAAATTAATCAGTGTGTTTAGGAAATTCTGTCATATATCCGTTGTTTATGTAATATTGTTGATTGTTAGGTGCATGTAATAGAACTCTTATACAAATGTTTGGTGTCTATCGTTGGTGTCTCTGGTGTTTGCACCATGACGATATAACAAATGGAATTGTTTAATTCATCATTCCATCTTTTCTATGGAAACATTAATTGGGCATCGGAATGTTTAGGTAGTGTGGTTGAGGCTGAGTTGTTATTGGATGTAGTGGCGTTTACAAGCATTCAAATATGACCTCGTGTCTTGTTAACAACAAATATTGACTACTTGAATTTTTGCATTATCTTAATTTAGAAGTGTACATAAAGCAACTCGTGCATTGGTCATATTTGGTTTCTACATGTGTAAATGGAGGACAATGACGATAAGAAGGAACACGCTTTTGCGCGATGTTTGTGTATGGTGCTGTACATCTTTCCTGTTCATATCTTTACAACCGGACCACATAATTCATTCCGACAGGAAGTCATTAAAGGCACATATCGATGGTTGAGCGTGAAACTGTTGCATCTGCTGAACACTTCAATATCACGCTCAACCCTCGATATTCAAAGACAAGCTATTCATGTTTGTCACATGTTCCAAAATGAAAAGTATGTTCATTATAAAGAGGCGAAATAGCACTACTGTGACAGAAATTATTTGAAAATACTGAGTTTTGACTACTGAATACTGTTGTAAAAATTCAAATAGCCACACTATTATCAATTAAATGGTAAGAATATACAAAAATCAAATACCTGCAGTGTTTAAGTATAGCACCGTTTACCTTAGTATGTGTTTAAAATCATATTTTAACTAGCTTTGTTAAATACACTCGTAAATATTCCGTGATTGACAATAAAATAGAAGAAGCCAGCTGCGTAATTTTTAAAAATAGAAACCACATGTCCTAAAATGTGATATATATTCAGGTCAGCTGATTATGAAAGTCGATCTGACAAAGTTCACATCTTCCTGAGTTCAGCGTGATACTCTTTTATCGGATGGTTATCCATGTGAATATTTTGTTGTGCAATACTAGAAAAGTGTGATACTGGATCAAATTTCAGTTACATTTATTTCTTTAAAATAAAATGTATTGATTTATTGTACAGTAAAAGGTATGTTGATACGTGATTACTGAATGTATACATATTGCACACACAGATGAAATGTTTATAACTGGTGATGATGGTTGAAACACGCAGCCCGTGGCTGGCATGTTTATAAACTACTGCGTGAAAATCCCTAGCCAAAGGATGAGTAATGAACGACATTACCTATGTTAAAACAACAACAAAACGACCATTTATTAGCTCTTAGACGTACAAGTGAGGAATCATGGTTTCGCCAGATAAATTACACCCTGTATTTGACTGCTATGATGCGACATGAGTTGTATAATATGCAGTTTTCGCTCTGAGAAATTTTATACAAACGCCAAATTTGGACGATAATTATACCCCCACAAATTAAGTTTAGGGGGGGGGGTATATAAGAGTGAGTTGGCGGTCGGTCTGTTGGTTTTTGGTTTCCGAATGATAACTCAAGAAAGGCTTGAGAGATTCAAATAATGTTTGGTAACATCATAGAGTACAGGTCCAAGTTCGACGTTGGTTACAAACCACTAAATTTTGACAGAGCTACAACTCGATAACAAAAACTCACGAATGGCTTGACATATTCAAATAATTTTGGTACACATGTGTAGCATCATAGAATAGGAACGTTGATTGTTATTGTTTACAATCGGGATTTTTCGCGCATGTGCACTAACTGGTTGGCAAAAGCGCTGGTTACAGATACAGAAAACATGCATACATCAATGTGTTTACTCGATAAATCGATCAGAAAATTAGATCGCCTGTTTCAGCAATGTACAAATGAGCATCATTAAGTAATTATAATATATAACCATATAGGAATGTTTTAAAATAATACCTTGTTGCAATAAATAAAGACAATTATTTGAAATGTAAGATATTTATAAAGTTTAGATGTTTAAATAAGACGTTAATTTACAATCCTACAAGTTGTAGTTTTTTTCGTTCAAGTTATAAGTAATGAGATCATTAAATTGTCAATGTGCTAGGAAAAGTTGAAGTCATAGTTAAATATTGTCTTTCAACAAGTATTACGCTACATGTTTGTTTTAAGGTCGATATATGGCTGATAAATACAGTTGTTTTATTTTACCATGCACCTCCTGCCACTTTCTTTCATAAAAACATACAAACACTAGCGCACACAGTACATTAATATCATGACTGTTCTGGTACAAACTATCGGGATTCGTAACAAACATGGTTAATTTTTAGCTCGACTATTCGAAGAATAGGTGAGCTATCCAACTAACCCCGGCATCCACGTCTGAATTTGGTTTAAGTTTTTACTCAAAAGTCTTATAACTTCAAAACTACATAAGTTATTCACTTGGAACTAACCTTTGTCATCAACTGTAGTATCAGGGGCAACATTACCCATAACTCTGTTTTGTATTTTGACAGAGTTAGCCCACTTTTTACATGGACTTTGTTGTTAAAGCTTTTGTTCCAAAAATGTATAGATTTAACGGATGGTTTATAGCTTCGTTCATAATATTGAAACTTAATTTTGTTAAAGCTATATGACCAGCTCATTTCATATATTAATTTAGTTTATCATGTACCAATGCCGGTATGTGGCAGTTTTTATCTCGCCTGAGCACATGGTGAGCTTTTGTGATCGCCCGTTGTCCGTCGTGCGTGTGTGCGTGCATCGTCAACTTTTCATTCAAACAACATCTCCTAAACCGCTTGGCAGATTTTCACCTAACTTCACAGGAATGATCCTTGGGTGGACCTCTTTCAAAGTTGTTCAAATCTTTCCGGTCCGCTGCATATGTAGGTCACCAGAGCTAAAAATAGATTTAAAAAGGGAAAACTTGGAAAATCTATGAAACTGCACGGCTCAGAGCTTTCATATTTGATATGTGACATCCTCTAGTGGTCCTCTACTAAGATTGTTCAAATGATGCCCCTGGGGTCAAAGCTGGCCACGCCCCAGGGTCACATGGTTTATATAGACTTGTATAACAAAATGACTTTAAAAATCTCCTCTGAAACCGCAAGGCCTAGAGGTTTCATATTTGGTATGTAACATTGTATAGTGGTCCTCTTCAAAGATTGTTCAAATGATGCTCCTGGGGTCAAAACTGGCCACACCCCAGGGGTCACATTGTTTAAAGAGACTTCAATAGCAAAATGACTTTTAAAATCTTCTCTGAAATCGCAAGTCCAGAGGTTTCATATTTGGTAGGTAACATTGTATAGTGGTCCTCTACAAAGATTGTTCAAATGATGCCCCTGGGGTCAAAACTGGCAAAACCCCGGGGGTCACATGGTTTATACAAACTTAAATAGCCGTATGACTTTAAAAATCTTCTCTGAAACTGCCAGACCTAGAGGTTTCGTATTCGGTGGGAAACATTGTATAATGGTCCTCTACAAAGATTGTTTAAATGATGTCCCTGGGTTCAAAATTGGCCACCCCCGGGGGTCACATGGTTTATATACATTTAAATAGCAAAATGACTTTAAAAATCTCTGATACCCCAAGGCCCAGAGGTTTCATATTTGGTTTGTAACCTTTTATAGTGGTACTCTACAAAGATTGTTCAATTGATGCCCCTGGGGTCAAAACTGTCCACACCCCGGGGCTCACATGGTTAATATAAACGTAAATAGCAAAATGACTTTTAAAAACTTCTCTGCAACCACATGGCCCTGAGGTTTCATATTTGGTTGGAAACATTGTATAGTGGTCCTCTATAAAGATTGTTCAAATGATGCCCCTGGGGTAAAAACTGGGCATACCCCAGGGGTCACATGGTTTATATAGACTTAAATAGCAAAATGGCGTTAAAAATCTCTGAAACTGCAAGGCCCAGAGGTTTCATATTTGATATGTGACATTTTATATTGGTCCTCTGCAAAGATTGTTCAAATGATGTCCCAGGGGTCAAAACTGGGCCTGCCCTGGGGTCACATTGTTTATATACACTTAAATAGCCAAATGACTTTATAATCACCTGAAACCGCAGTGTTTTCGTATTTGATATGTAACATTGTATAATGGTCCTCTACAAAGAATGTTCAAATTATGCCCCTTGGGTAAAAAGTGGCCATGACACAGGGCGTCACATGATTTATATAGACTTATATGGCAAGTGGGCCTTAAAAATCATCCTTGTTGAAACCGTAAGGCCCAGAGATTTTATGTTTTGCGTGAAACATTGTGGAGTGGTCCTCTACAAAGAGTGTTAAAATGATGTCCCTGGGGTATAAATTGGCCACCCCCTGGGGGTCACATGGTTTATATACATTTAGATAGCAAAATGACTTGAAAAATCTCTTAAACTGCTAGGCCCAGTGGAATCATATTGGGTATATAACATTGAAAAGTGGTCTACTACATATATTGTTCAAATTATGCCCCTGGGGTACAAGGTGGCCATGCCTGGTGGGTCACATGGTTTATATAGACTAAAAAAACATCTGACACTCCAAAGGCCCAGATCTTTATACTCGGGTAAGGCGTTTAGTGCGATTTTGCCCTCTTGTTATTAGCGATTATGATGCCTTAAACTCAGGTGAGCGACCTAGGGCCATCATGGCCCTGTTGTTTGAAATATATTTGTTGTGTTTTAATATATATTTCAGAAATTCTGATCGATTTATCGAGTAAACACATGTATGTATGCATGTTTTCCATATCTGTAACAAGTGCGCTTTTTCCAACCAGTAAATGCACATGCGTGAAAAATCCTATACAGGTCAAGTTTGATGCTGGTTACACACCACTAAATTTGACAGTTATGGGCCCTTTTCGACTTAAATAACCAACAAACAAACGATAACACAAGAATGGCTTGACATATTCAAATAATTCTTGGTATACATGTGTAGCATCATAAAATACAGCCAAGTTCGACTTTGGTTACAAACCACTAAATTTTTACAAAGTTATGGCCCTTTTATTTACTTTAATTCCCTAAAACATGGTTTCCTGACGATAACTCAACAATGGCTTGACATGTTTAAATTATTGGTACACATGTGCAGCATCATAGAATACAGGTCTAGATCGACTTTAGTTACAAACCACTAAATTCTGACACAGTTATGGCCCCTTTTTGACATATTCCCGAAAAACATGGTTTCCGGACAATAACTCCTGAAAGGCCTCACGTATGTAATTTATTTTTGGTACATATGTGTTACATCATTAAATAGAGATCAAATTCAACTTTGGTTACAAACCACTAAATGTTGACAGTTATGGCTCCTATTGAAATTAATTTTTCGGCGTAGCTGTCTCGGATCACTTTTGACCCAGATTTTCTTGCGATAATTATGCAGCGGGAAAATTGAATGCCAATACAATTAAGCGAATTTTCTAATTCTAGGGAATGCAAACTTCAAACTATGGTTTAACGTATACCAATAACTGTTGCATACTTTTGGGGATTAAAAATTTACATAATTGCTTACATAAGCGGTTAAAATGAAGTTATCAACATATCTTCAACATATACTCTAGAACTGAGGCTAATTATGAACGTATTTTCTCATTGTATGCCATAAACAGAATGCTATATTCATTCACGTAACGAAATAACTATTTTGTTTAGCCTACATTTATATAAGCTGTACGCCCTATAAATAGCAATTTTGCAATGTTCCCATTCATAAATCTCGTTCACAGTGTTGCCGTTCCGTGTAGCCAATTGATTCTAGTGAGTTCATCACATTCCAGAAACAGTAGTGTCATTCAAAAATAGCGCGCGTTATTAGCAACCGTTGTATAGCTGTGTTAATATACTCGTACATGCATCAATAATAGCGTTCAGAGAATCATAAACCTAAACATTTCAATAAATGGGGAATTTATATTTATAAACTTACTGTTAATTTGAATTAAAATTGTGGTTACGATTTATTAACGATTATTTATAATTGCATCTTTCTATCAACTTCTCCAGTAGATGTTATTTAATCTATAAAAGATGCTACATTTTATATAGATAAAATGTTATGAAAGAAGATTCGGAATACGTCGAATTGTTATTCGCGTAGCATGAATACACAATTTGCAATACTAATTATACACAGGAACCGCTGATATATCATATTTCTACTGATATAATTTAAAATCGTCATAGTCTAATGAATTTGTATGGTTGCGTTATCAAAAATAAAGTCTTAACATTTCAAAAATCGCACAATGTTCCCTGACTTGCTTTTTATTGGGATACACAGTATAAATGCTTATTTGATTTCAAATGGTTATTATATTAGATAACTAACATGAATGGTATATTACCGGTACTATAAATAACTATAAAGACTCGTCTGATACATACTAATTTTAATTTATTCCCGAAATTATTTTCTTACATTGTTAATTTGACTTGACAAATTCAGATAACAATTATGTTAACCTAAATTATTTTGGTTATTCATATATCACTGGTGGAAACATGGAGCTGTATGATTGGTTTATTCACAGCATTGATATTAATTATAATTTTATTTAATTTTTAAATTAATAAATTTATCTCAAATTAACTTTTGGGTCCGAGAAGTTTTCTTACTGTGTCCGAAAAATCTGGGGTCCAATAAGTCTAATATTGGTGGGGACCAAAAAATCTGGGGTCTGAGAAGTCACGTAACCGATCATCTTGGCCGTCTGTGTAGGTAATTTTTAAATGGCATCTCAATATTAATTTCAACGCCGATTGTCTTTTTTAAAGACATTTCTTGTTTCAAAATGCGCTGTTTAACATTCAGAAATTAAAGCATTCTCTCTATGTACATTTCTTTCGAATGGATGCCATAGTTTTGTGACAAGGCTATATTGTGGGGGTATATCCGTCACTCGGTTGACAATTTTAGTTAATTTTTTATTATCGTCCACATTTCGCGTGTCTATGAAATTGAAACGGCGATAATTATCGTCCAAATCTCGCATCATCGCGGTCTGGCACACAGCGATAATTGCCGTCCAAATCTCGCATCGTCGCGGTCTAGCACACAGCGATAAATATCGCCCAATTCTGGAACCAATTGCCATGAGATTACAATGGAGCCATTGACACGTGTATGGTACATAATCTGCCTTTTGTTGCAAGGGGGTAGCCGTTGCAAAAGGCCGTGTAGTACCGCCCAATTCGGCTCAACGGAGAGATGCAATCATCGAACCGTGCAGAAATGGCAGTGTATTGGTTACCAGAGTTGTATGTTAAGTTGGTATGATACTGATGTGTGTAATCAACGCAACATACCACTACAACCGCGCAAAACATGCATTGAGATGGAAAGAGAGTATCCAGTTCAGTCCAGTGTAAAGAACATTCAGTGGATACTCCAAGACCCCAGATCTTGCGTCAATGTGGTACAAAAAGGTGCTCGTGTTCAAGAAGCCACCTAGTACTTACACTGATGCGTTTCAATGGTGGGTCCATCGAAAAGGGAACGCAAGGAACTTCAGAAATGGTGTAATAACACATTACACTAAAGCAGTAGAAACTGACACTTAACCGCTTGTTTTGATTGCAAATTGCGCGTATAGACTCACCTGAGACAGTTGTGCTAAAGGTGTTATACAAGTCACTATCGAAGTGGACGTCAAGCAGAGTCCTGGTCACAGACTCGGGACCCGATCCTAATTAAAAGGTTCATGTCGTGTACGGTGAAACAAGTGGTGCACATAAACGCATAACAACCCTCTAAGGCAATTAAATCGCCGTAAGCAAGCATTCGCGACCGGGGGATGGGGGTCAAGAGGCACGTACTAACAACTCCCAAATCTTACGCATTGTATAGATTTATTTCTAAAAACATGTGCATTCAATGGTAATCAAAACGCTGACAGCGTAGAAAGTTTGCGACCAAAAAAACTAAAAACGTGTGATTTATGAATGCATTTTTGCTAAAAGGAATCAATTGTTTGAATGTAAGTTCAATTTCCCAACTTTAAACTTGATCATGTTGCTTCTTATTCAATAGTATACGACATCATAATAAACATATTTTTTAGTAACAAACACTTATTAGTCCCCTACCGGAGGGGAATATAGGTTTGCCCTCCGTCCGTCCGTCCGCGAAATAATGTTCCTGCGATAACTCAAAAAGTACTGAAGATACTTCGATGAAACTTGGTATACATATAAACGGCAATGTGAGTATTTCGCACGACCTTTTATCTTTTACCAGAGGTCAAAGGTCAGGTGACTGTTACTAAAAATAGAAATAAATTATAACAAACTGGATCCTGCAATAACTCAAAAAGTACTGAAGATATTTCGATAAAACTTGGTAAACATATAAACGGCAATGTGAGAATTACGTAGGACCTTTTATTTTTTACCATAAGTCAAAGGTCACGTGACTGTTAATAAACTTAATACTGTTATAATTCGAAAAGTACATAAGATATGACCATGAAACTTGGTACAAAGATTGAACTATTAGTTTGCCATCCGTCTGTGTAACTATCTGTTCGTCCGTATGTTTGTCCTTCCGTATGTCTGTCCGTCACCAAAACCTGGTTCCTGCAATAAATCAAAATGTACTGAACTTATTTCGATGAAAATGGGTATACATATAAACAGCAATGTGGCAATATGAGGATTATGCACGACCTTTTTTTCACCAGAGGTCAAAGGTGACTTACTAAAAAGAGAAATAAACTAAATACTGTAATAATTCGATATGGGCATAAGATATGACCATGAAACTTGGTACAGAGATTGAACTATAGGTTTGCTATCTGTCTGTGTGTCGTTCTGTCTATTCGTCCGTATGTCTGTCTGTCCGTCCGTCCCCAAAACCTGGATCCTGTGATAACTCGGAAAGTACTGAAGACACTTGGATGACACTTTGAATACGTAGCAACAGCAATGTGAGAATTATGCACGACCTTTTTCACCAGAGGTCAACGGTCACGTGACTGTTACTAAAAATTGCAATTGAACTAAACTTAATACTGCAATATTTTGAAACGTGCGTAAGATATGATCATGAAACTTCATGAAACTTGGTACACATATTGGACTATGGGTTTGCCCTCCGTCTGTGTGCCTCTATCTGGCTGTTCGTCCGTCGGTCTCACTCTGTCTTTCTGTCCCGTTCCCAAAACCTGGATCCTGCGATAACTCAAAAAGTACTGAAGATACACTGATGAAACTGTGTATGCATAGAAAGAGCAAGGTGAGGATTGTACACGATCCTTTATTTTTCACCAGAGGTCAAAGGTCACGTGACTGTTACATAAAATAGAAATAAACTTAATACTGTAATAATTCGAAAAGAACATAACATATGATCAGGAAACTTGGTACACAGAATGGACTATATGATTGCCTTCTGTCAGTTTAGTACTGCAATAACTAAAAAAGTAACTCGAATGTCTGGTCAATGTTACTAACATAGAAAAACCAACAACTTAATACTGCAGTGACAAATGGGATTTGAATATGAAACTTTGTACATCTACAGATAAAGGGCGATTTGACGGTATTGCACAATGTTTAATTAGTAGGGATTTTCACCGGTAGGGGACTCCTGTATTGCTTGCAATACTATCAAAGCCTTGTTTTTGAAGCTAGTTATACCATGCAAACGGAATTATATACATGCCAGTTAACACGTTTATCTTCAACGGGCCATTCATAAAAAGATCAAGAGTAGTACAGTTATTGAAGGAATTCCGAAACACTGGGTCACTTTAAGATTAATGGTTCTGTAAATAATTGCAACCATCCCGTTTCGATTTTTAGCTCACCTGACACGAAGTACTCGGTGAGCTATTGGTATAGGGGACTTCTCCAGCGTCGTCCGTGTGCCGTAAACAATTTGATTCGTTTTCACGCTGGAGACCACTTTTTATCCAATCTTAACCAAACTTGCACAGTTTGTGTGACCATAAAATCTCGGACGGCATTATTATTGGGCCAGATCAAACCAGTAACACTAGAGTTATTGCACTTTTTCATGCAAAAAAGTGCAAACATGCCTTTTTCCAACATATATACTTTATTTTCCAACCAATCTTAACCAAACTTTCACAGTTTGTGTATGACCATCTGATCTCAGCAGACGCAAAACATGGGCCAGATCGTTTTCAAACACCGGAGTAATTGCCCTTTGTTTATGAAAAATATACAAAAATGGACCTTATTCAGGATAGAGACTTCATTTTTAGCTTGACTATTCGAAGAATAGGTGAGCTATCCTACTACCCCCAGCGTCCGCGTCCATCTTTGAATTTGGTTAAAGTTTTTATTCAAAAGTCTTGTAACTTCAAAACTACATAAGTTATTTACTTGAAACTTGGAATATACCCCTGTCATCAACTTCAGTGTCAGGGGCAACATTCCCCATAACTCTGTTTTGTATTTTGACAGAGTTTTGCCCCCTTTTCACTTAGATTTTCTGGTTCAAGTTTATATTCAGAAGTTTTGTAACTTCAAGATTACATAAGTTATTCACTTGAAACTTGGAACTAACCTTTGTCATCAACTCCAGTATGAAGGGCAACATTCCCTATAACACTGTTTTGTATTTTGACAGACTTATGCCCCCTTTTCACAAAGATTTTCTGGTTAAAGTGTTTTTTCAAAAGTTTTGTAACTTCAATACTACAAAAGCTATTCACTTGAAACTTGGAATATACCTTTGTCATCAACTCCAGTATCAGGGTGAACATTCCCCATAACTCTATTTTGTATTTTGACAGAGTTATGGCCCTTTTTCAATTAGATTTTCTGGTTAAAGTTCATATTCAAAAGTTTTGTTACCTAAATACTACATAAGTTATTAACTTGAAACTTGGAACTAACCTTTGTCATCAACTCTAGTATCGGGGGCAACATTACTTATAACTCTATGTTGTATTTTGACAGAGTTATGCCCCCTATTCACATAGATTTTCTTTATTAAGTTTACATTCAAAAGTTTGGTTACTTCAAAACAACATAAGTTATTCACTTGAAGCTTGGAACTAACCTTTGTCATCAACTCTAGTATCAGGGTCAACAATACACAAAACTCTGTTTTGTATTTTGACAGAGTTATGCCCCTTTTTCACATAGATTTTCTGGTTAAAGTTTATATTCAAAAGTTTTGTAACTTCAAAACTATATAAGTTATTCACTTGAAACTTGGAACTAACCTTTGTCATCAACTCTAGTATCAGGGGCAACATTACCCATAAATCTGTTTTGTATTTTGACAGAGTTAGCCCACTTTTTACATAGACTTTGTTGTTAAAGTTTTTGTTCCAAAAATGTATAAACTATACAAGGCTTCACTTAAAAGTTTATTTTAACAAATTTATGCCCCTTCCACTATCCAAAATATGTACCAACTGAAATACTTCGAATAGTCGAGCGCGCTGTCCTCTGACAGCTCTTGTTCATCCCATCTTCAACAATCTTCCACAGTTTGTTTATGACCATGTGATTGCAGTTCAAGTCGAACATAAGCAAGATCGGAGTAGAAACACCGGAGTTATTGCCCTTTGTAAAAAAAAATACAAAAATGGACATTATTCAGGATAGAGACTTCATATTTCATCCAATCTTGCACAGTTTGTCTATGACCATAAAATTAAAGGTTATATCATATATAACCAAATCGGTCCAGAGACATTGGATTTATAGCCCTTTGTGAAAAAAATAGGTGAAGTCGAATATAAGCGGGCCAGAACCACCCGAGTTATTGGCCCTTCTGTGTGAAAAAAAAACATCAACAAATCAGTGATTGGCTTGTGCACACGATTTTTAGCTCACCTGGACCGTTATCGCGATAAAGACTACATTTTGTATTCAATCTTGACCAAACTTGTTATGTATGACCATAACATCTTGGACGAGTTCGATAATAGGCAAGATCGGACCAGGAACACCAGAGTTAATGTCCCTTTTTTCCCAAATACATCTATTCCTGAATAACTCATCTGGTAAAGGGAGATAAATGCAGTATCAGGAAGATAAGTGCCATAAATGTGTTATTTCCCTGTAGTTACAGATATAACCCATATAGTGGGGTCTGCTTATCAGTAAAATCAATACATGATTCTGATTCTGAGTCAACATGATATTTCTATTTTTGATCAGCATCATTACACGTACATTACATGTATAGCCTGCTTCTGACCTATATTTTGGCTGCAGCAGTAAAGTTGTCCACTGTCTGTGTTGTGGCGGATTCGTGGTCTAGTGGTAACGCACTGGCTTCACATCCCAGGGGTCGCAGGTTCGAGCCCCCGCTACACCCTAACCTACTAATTCGTCGTTCGCATGAGACGTTAAACCGAGGTGCAGTGTACTAGGTGCTTCACACCGGGCACTAAAAGACCCAGGGTCGTCTCTGGAACGGGGCGTCTCCTGTATCTTGCACTATCCCCCCGTAACCCAACTAACACGTCTTCTGGGGGCGATGGCCATATGGGAGAGAATCCCGGAGCACTCGATAAAAATGTACTACACACACACCACTGTCTGTCTTGGCATCCAGACAGGAAAAAGACGTAAACAACAATAAGTAGATAAAATTCAAGCAATCAGAATATAGGATTTATATCATGTGATCTAGTGCCTGAAAGGGTTGATTATTTTCTGTAGTTCTTGGACTGTTTAGTTAGTAACTTATTCAGTATTATTTAATCATGTCACTTTTGGATATATACATTACACTTATACATTTGAATTGGGATTTTGGACACTCAAGTAATTATCTTACATGATTTTTGAAGCTGATTTATTATTTCTCCTTAATTGAAAAATACTTCTACACTATTTTGACTCAACATTGGTGTGTCAGATTATAAGTAAGTTTTTACACAAATCAACTAAATGGTTGTATAATTATTTATAATTTAATCTGACAATCTTGATAGTTGTATGGTTGTTAATGTTAACAATTAGTATTCTTATGTAACATAGAAATTTCCCGTCTCCTAAGAATACATTTGGAAAGTTTGTTTGTTTGGATTTTTCACCTTATTTACTAGTAATTCAGTGACATAATGCGGTCAGTTAACCTACTCACACTTTTTCTGGGCAAACTAAGCCAATGTAAATGGTTTACCAGTACCAAGTGCACATACTTTTGCCAGAATGGCCGTAGACATTATTTCACGACCAATCCCCACACAAGTTATGTGGCCGCGTTGGGGCTCGAACTCAAAGCCATTGATTGAGAGCATAGCGCTCTACCAACTGAGCCAGACGGGCCCGAAAAGCCAGAATAATCTACTTGGTTTGATGCATTTAGTAAGTAAGTTTATTGTAAAGAAAGGCCTCCGGCCCATAATACAACATTTTACAAAACAAACATATACAAAGCACATAGAGTTGTCCAAATGATTATATACATACATAATTTGTACAAAATAAACACCGTAAAAGTTGTATTAATAAAGGCAACAACACAGTAATAATCTCTAAATAACTATATAACATTGTTATGTTATGTTTCAGTTGAATATCGTATTTTGATAACATTCTCGTTTTCATTTTTTAACAGATTGTGGAAATTGGTAATATTATTTCTACCACGATTTCAATTATACAAATAATTTTGTCTAATTTCAGCATATTTTGGACATCAAAAAATAGATGATACTCATCTATTATAGTGGTATTGTTTTCTATATGAGAATGATCGCAAATTCTAAGGTTTCTAGGGATTCCAAATTGTCTACCTAATTCAGTTGCAAAGCTATGACTCGAACATCGAAACTTTGCTAACGACTGTCTATATTGGAACGGCAATTCAATGTTTAAATATCTTTCTACATTTACGAGGGTTTTGAATTGACTGTATGTATCACATCTAGAAGAGTCATTCATGCTTTCATGCCATGTTTGAGTCGCACAATCAATCAGTCGTTGTTTAAATTGTATTATGAAGATATTAACATCCCCGACATCCTGAGAAACCCAAATAAAGCTAACACGGTGCCATTATGATGATATTTAGGAAGTTTTCGTAGAGTGTAGTAACTATAGAGTGTCACTGTATGTACCAGTTTCGAACCCGTAAGGGTTAATCATTGCTTATGGACTTCGTTGCAAAATCATTTAGAACATTTTTGAAAACAACAATACAGAACAATATGTCAATCACTGATACGCAAAGTTGAACTGACATCAAAATCGGTCTGTGTACTGGTGTTCATAAATAATTTATTATTTTCATTCAAACATATACAGGTATGTGAAAAAAGATGGTAGTATACAATCATAAGCTCTTTGTGTATTTTTTTAGCTCACCTGAGCACGAAGTGCTCGATGAGCTATTGGTATAGGGGATTTCTCCGGCGGCGTCCGTTGTCCATCGTCTGTCGTCCGTATGCCGTCAACAATTAGGACCGTTATCGCGATAAAGACTTCATTTTATATTCAATCTTGACCTAACGTGCACAGTTTGTGTATGACCATAAATTCTCGGATGGGATTGTTATTGGGTGAGATCACACCAGTTACACCAGAGTTATTGCCCCTTTTTAATGCACAAGAAAATGCCCGTTTCCAACGTATAGACTTTCCATCCAATCTTAACCAAACTTTCACAGTTTGTGTATGACCATAAGATCTTAGCAGACGCCAAAAATGGGCCACATCGTGTTTCAAACACCAGAGTTATTGCCCTTTGTTTATTAAAAAATATTCAAAAATGGACATTATTTGAGATTGAGACTTCGTTGTTCATCCAATCTTCACCAATCTTGCAAAGTTTGTATATGACCATAAGATTAAAGATGAAGTCGAATATAAGGAAGATCGGACCAGAAACACTAGAGTTATTGCTCTTTGTTTGTGAAAAAATATGCATAAATGGACATTATTCAGGATAGAGACTTCATTTTTCATCCAATCTTCACGAATCGTGTACAGTTTGTCTATGAACGTAAGACTACAGGTGAAGTCGAATAAAAGCTTGATCGGGCCAGAAACACCAGTTATTGCCCCTTGTGTTTGGAAAAAAAACATCAACAACTTATTAATGATTGGCTTGCATACACGATTTTTGATTCAATGTTGACCAAACTTACGTGTATGCACATGACCATAAAAATTGATTGATAAAATTTGATTTCCAACAGTTGCAAGACTTGAATGCAGTTATTTGTACATGCAACATTAATGTTTTCAGAGCCTGCAAGAACATCATTGGACAGAAAATTATCAAAGAAAAAGCAAAACTTGATCTTATAGCACAGCCATCGCAATTATCGCATTGCAGCTAGTTCTCAAAAACTGCTTGGGAAAAAGAAATCAAAATCTACTGTTTCTGCATTTTTCAGAATTGTCAATGACTTAATGAAAAAGGGTCATGTAAGAATATCGAGAAAAATTATTTGAGAACCATTAAACACTGTATTATGTGAAGTTAGAATAAGACATCAAACATAGAATGGACATGATTTTTTTTTAATCTTTTTTTAACATAAACTTGTGCATTGTATGATGTTTAAGTATATTAGGTATGTTCTGCAAATACTTTTGGTATAATTTGCATTTTTCCATGTTTGTTTCATTAAAACAGATGGTCTCTTGATCATTTTTACTGTATTTATAAAATGTGTTCATGCACGCATGAACACAGTTCTATGTTTTTGTGAACATATTGTTAATGCATACAAGTATACAGTTTTGTGGTAAACGTCTATTTTACTGATACAGTTATATATATAGGTGTCCATTGCATTAATTACTCTGCAAATTTTTTTAATTACAAATGCTAGACTGCATATAAAACATTGGTGTTTAAAAACAGTTTATTGTATGTTTGACGTCTTATTCTAACTTCACATAATAGTGTGTTAATAGCAAAAAACAACAACGCACATCCATTACTCAACTCGTACTTTAGTTAGCCCATTGCACTAATCGATGTTTAAAATCAAAATTGATCCTATCCCCCTTTGCGTATGGTTCAGATACCTTAGTTTTGAAACCTGTTACAACAGTATGGTCTTCATCTGTACCAGTTCTCAGGTGAGCGCTTTGGGCCATCATGGCCCTCTTGTTTCATAACTGACGGATCTGGTTAACAATGTCTTGGGTTATGAGATATTAGCCAGTTTCTCACCTTTAGACAATTATGTCTGCAAACACACAACTTGTACACGCGATAACTTCATTTGTCTTGACTTATGTACAAATGGCAAAATTTGTCAAAGACTGTCTGAGTTATTGATGAAACATATCTTTTCAATTTTTTTAAATATTAAATGACTGACAGATTTAATTATTTTTTTTACGGTCATTCTACTGGCCCTGCCTGTTATCTCACCTGAGCAGTAGACATCAACATATATGGTTTCTCTATTTGCCCTAACTGCCATTGACTTACCGCGGTAATTTAAAAAGACCTAAAACAGACTGTCAAGAAATTATCTGAGAACCATAAGTTAAAAGAAAGTAGCAGCACCACCCAGACAGGATACCACATCACACTGCTTGACACAAGAAATCAAGGCTACTTATCAAACCCATTTGTGTATTCTTCAGATTTCTTTATGAAAGTACAGTCCTTACTTGTTTATGTCCATGGGTTTAATTGTTTATTTTTTATATGCAGGGTAGGCTGGGGAGTTAAATAAATATGACAGTCAGCTAGTGGATTGTTTTAATTCCATTATGGCACACATGCTTTAAATAACATTTCTTCAAACCTGTCACAACAGTAAGTTCTTTGTTATTGCCAGTACTCAGGTAGCCCTTTGGGCCATCATGGCCCTTTTATTTTAGGGTAGGTCGGGTAACCTGAACCAAATATATATTTTTTTAAGCCTTATAACATCTCGACTGAGTTCGAAATGGTTCCGGTCCGTTGAAAACCATGGCCGCAAGGGGGGTGGGGGCAGTTTTTGCCCGATGCACATGAAACTTGCTCAGAACCTTTGTTCATATGATATATCGGCAGAGTTAGAAAATGGTTCCGCTGCGTTGAAAAACATGGCCGCCAGGGGGTGAGGCAGTTTTCCTTATATGGCTATAGACAAAGCTTGTGAACACTCTAGAAGTCACATTTTTTGCCCAATCAACATGAAACTTGCTCAGAACCTTTGTCCTTTTGCTATCTTGACCGAGTTCCAAAATGGTTCCGGTCCGTTAAAAAACATGGCCGCCAGGGGGGGTTGCCTTATACGGCTAAAGGAAAAGCTTGTGAACACTCTAGTTCACATTGTTTGCCGAATCAACATAAAACTTGCTCAGAACCTTTGTTCTTATGATATCTGGCCGAGTTCGAACATGGTTCCGCTCCGTTGGAAAACATGGCCGCCATGAGGCGGGGCAGTTTTCCTTATATAGAAAAAGCTTGTGAGCACTCTAGAAGTCACATTTATGCCCAATCAGCATGAAACTTGCTCAAACCTTTTTTCTTATGATATCTCGGCCGAGTTCTAAAATAGTTCCGGTCCGTTGATAAACAACGCCGCCGGGGGGGGGGGGGGGGCGTGGGGGCAGTTTTCCTTGTATGGCTATAGAAAAGCTTGTGAACACTCTAGAAGTCACATTTTTGCCCAATCAACATGAAACTTGCTCAGATCCTTTGTTCTTATGATATCTCGGCCAAGTTCGAAAATGGTGGGGGTCAGTTTCCTTATATGGCTATAGAAATAGCTTGAGAACACTCTGATTTGGCTATAGAAAAAGCTTGTGAACATTCTGAAAGTCACATTTTTTGCCCAATCAATATGAAACTTGCTCAGAACATTTGTTCATATGATATCTTGGACGAGTAAGAAAATGGTTCCGGTCCGTTGAAAAGCATGGCCGCCAGGGGAGGGGAGGGTCAGTTTTCTTTATATGAATATATTGAAAATTTTAAAGAACTTTTAGAGGCCACATTTGTATCCCAATCATCATGAAACTTTCTCAGAACATTTGTCGCAGTGATATCTCGGACAAGTTCGAACCCAGGTCACATGTGGTAAAATAGTAGATCACCAGGCCAAATTGAAAAAAAAGCTTGCGAACAATCTAGAGGCCACGTGTTTAGCCGAATCTTCATGAAACTTGCTCACAACAGTTTAATTCCTTAGCCCCTCAGGTGAGCGACCTAGGGCCTTATGGCTCGGTTGTTTAGAAAACGTAATTGTTTCTTGCCGTTTTGAAGAAAAACCCATGCCTGTTTCGGTTTACTGATTCGTAGCCTGCAAAGAAGGTTAGATACCAGTAAATCCTTTTGCATCCCTCCGTGGTCCATTCAAAAGTAGTGCCTATTACTAAAGAGTTGCTTTTCCCTTCTGGTATAAAAGCTATTTAGCAATCTCAGACGTGCCGTTTGTGGGAATTTCATATATCCCACGTGTGTCTGGAATATTGTGGTGTATTTCATTGGAGGCTAACTTAAAAGGTCACCTTTTGGGGTGTTTTTACTGTGGTATGGGGCTTTTGTCGAAATATGACTGCTATTTCTACCGGTGCCTGCATTCAGGTGAGATGCATTTTCTTAGAAGTAACATCCCAGCCAGCAAGCATATATCGGATAGATATCGGTATATACAAAACGGCCCGATATCTATCCGTTATCGATAGCAAGAATTGTACCTACTGTACATATCGGATAGATATCGGCCAGTTGTCGGCTATCGATATAATAGTTCGATATCTATCCGTTATCTATCCGATATAATTTTGGTGAAAAATAAAAAGTAGATGTATACATTTAGTGTATGTGATATATGTTAAACAAATCCATATATGAGTGGCTTTTCTTCAATATACGTGTTACGTTGTCGTCATTTTAAGTAACGATGTCGGATCGATGTAGGGCCGATATCGTTCATGGCAAGCAGTAATTTCTCTTTATTTTCATAAAATTATTTATGTGTATCAATCCGGCAATACTAAAGAGTATTTTACTGAAATGAATGTGCGTTCTATGACTTCTATAAATCTTATTTGAAATAGCTTCGAAATTATTTTCGTCGAACAAAATCGTTTTCGGTTGGCGCAAAATTTTTAAACTTGAACCGCTGATCTCCAGAAAGGAACAGTACCATTAAAATGTTCAGTTTCCTCTCAACGCAGAAAAAAAAACAACAAGAAGAAGTAAGTACTTATGACTATTTATAGACATCGTGTTTCTTTATATCAGCTATTCAAAGTCTTGTAGGCGTAGAAAAATCCAGGTTATTGAAATGTAACGTATTTTCGCGTGTGTTGTTTATTATTATTAGTATATTACGCTACTGTTTTGTCATATCTACGAATGTAAGTATTTACAGCGAGATAAGTTTTTTTTACATGTTGCAGGTTCAATGTACTTCAAATATTTGCATTTTAAAGGCTTACAGTTGAAATTTATTTTTATTTTAACAGTTCGTCAAGTCACCTATTTTCGCCGTTCTCCTATTTTCGCCGATAACATTTGGTGCAATGTAACCTTTGTATCGTCTCGCGAGATTTCACAGTTGACCTGCGCCGAGAGTAAACAATGTAGTAAACGATGTAGTACGCTGCGTTTGTTTTGAAAATGGAAATTCGAAAGGTAAGAAATAGACTGATGAAAATCGAACTTCAAAAAATGCGTTAAAAACATAAGCCATTTTTTTCTACTCTTTTTCTAACTATTTTAATTATTAAATATTATGACATTGTTCATTGTCTTACATGTATAATGTGCAGCAGACACAGTGTGACGTCACATTCCCGCTGTCTGTCAAATTTATGTCAGTTTGAGAGAACGCCGATTAAAAATGTACCATGTGTCTCCTTATCATTTCAAACGTTTCGGAAGTCTATGTTCAGACTCCTACTTTGGCAAGAGGCAGTTACAAAGCCAGTTATTCACATGATGATTTATTGGACGCTTACAAATGTGTATTGAACAGGGGCTTCCGGTAGAGAGGGTTGCCAAAAAGTTTGGCATTCCCATAAACACTCTACAAGACAGAGTTCGCGGCAAAATTGATATTGACACTGTCAAATCTGGCCCTCTACCATGCTTTACTATTGAACAGGAAGCTTGCCTATGTAACCATATTAAAACTATGGCTGAAATAGGTTTTGGATATTCTCGGCAAGAGACAATTAACTTGGCCACAGATTATGCCATTCATTTGGGACTTAAACAACAAGGGGACAAATTTAGTTTGAAGTGGCTGTATGGATTTTTAGGTAGATGGCCCATTTTAAAAGTAAAAAAGCCACAGTCACTAGAAATAGCAAGAGCCAAAAGTGCTACTAGAACAACCATTGACAGTTACTTTATAGAACTGCACACAATTTTAACCAAGTATCATTTGACAGACAAGCCTGGTAGAATTTACAACATTGATGAAAAGGGCCTTAGCATAAATCACAAACCCCCTAAAATTGTAACTGGTACATTATACAAAGCGCAGGCTGTAACAGCTGGTAGGTCTCAAACAGTAACACTCATTGGTGGAGGTAGGTCTCAAACAGTAACACTCATTGGTGGAGGTAACGCTTTAGGGCAACAAATTCTGTAACTCTTGCAGTATTTACGGACAACTTGAGGGTTACCTTACGTAGGTTCTTTATAATTTAATTTATTGTTAAAGTTACAAATTATACGGTATCAGATGACCAAACAGAATACGGCATCTGAAAACAATCATAACGCTTATAGCTGCAAATGTGCAAATAATAACGCATACACTCATAATTATATAAAGTAAACCTAACATGAATATTATTATAATTATATAGAATATTTAACCATTCTAGTGGCTGACTTGATCTAACATAAATTACCTGCAAACAAAACAAACCAATAGATAAAATAACATATACATCACGAACTGTTCAGTTTGACATTTATTAACATAAAACCAATTAACAACACAGATATTTTATTCTTACCGATTTAGGGAATCGAACACCACTTGCCCTCGTTCTTACACCTACACGTGCGGCTGCTGTAAGTTAAATTCATGCAAACATTATTAAAGTGCCATTTTTAGTATTCGTTACTTCACCAAATATTAGTTTGAAACGATCGATAAGATACAATTGGGTCGTTATTTCTCAAGTCGCGGAAACACATAATTTAACATTGGAACCATGTTAAATCTTTACAAAATACAACACGACATGAATGCAGTTCACCGCAAACATCAATCCCAAGAATACTAACCATATAGAGATACCGACGTAAAAATATATTTAACTGCTCTCCATTAAAAAACCCAGCCCGCAGGAACCAACGTCTTTTTAGATTTTAAACTTTTCTCCAACTCCCCAGCTGACAGTGTCACGTGATGAGCAATACAGTAAAATAAACCAAAAGAAAAGGTTGCACACCACTATAACACAAACGTAAAAATCCAGGGGCTACAATTCCACCATATTTTATATTTCCTGGCGCCAGAATGCAAGCTACCCTTTTAGAAGGATCAACTCCAGGAACATCAGGGACAATGTCTGAGTCTGGCTGGTCCAATACCGACATATTTTCAAATTACATCAAATACCATGTTGAACCAGTGTTACCAACACGTGACGCTAACAACCCAGTTCTCAATTTATATGATGGACATAAAAGTCATGTTTCAATCGGTTTAATTGAGTGGGCAAAAGCAAACCATATTATTCTCTTTGTTCTCCCGCTGCATTGCAGCCACCTACTCCAACCCATGGATGTGTCCTGTTTTGGGCCGTTTGAAAATGAATGGAATGCAGCATGTCATCACCACACAAGAGTTTCTGGTGGTAATGTTGTGACAAAAAATGATGTTTGTAGTATTGCGTGTAAAGTTTACACTGCCACACTAACACCAGTTAACATTCAATCTGCGTTCCGGCGTTGTGGAATATATCCATTCAATGACACTGTTGTGAGTGACATTGCCATTGCACCCTCACTAGCCTTCACAAACATTGACCCAAACAAGTTGGATGAACAATCCTTTGAAACATCTGTTGAAACCTCAGTTGAATTTTTTGGCAAAAGATGTGCGCCAATTGTGAACAATGTCCGTGCTGCAAAAGTGAGAAAAACACTTAGCAAGGTTGTAGCTGGTAAACCTATTAATGAAGATATTGTGTACAATAAAGTAAAAGAACACTTGAGTAAAAATAAACCAGCAAAGTCTGTAAAATCTTTGTCAACAGAAAACAAAAATAAATCATAAAAATCATCAACATGTACAAACCCTAAACCTGGATACTTCTACAAAGAACAAGTCAAATGTCTTGCATGACACCTACACTGACTCAGAGACTTCTGAGGATGATGTTCCAGAATCTGAAAAATGCTGTGTTGGTAAATTGTTCACACCCACAGAGTTAAAGTACTGCATAAATCTTACACTTGCGAAATCGGCACAATGTGATGTTTGTGACAGATGGGTTCACCTTAAATTTTGCACCCCAGTTAAAGTGCTTAGAAGTGGAGATCAATTCCTTTGCCCAAGTTGTGCAAGCAAAGAAGAATAAATATTTCACTAAGTGTACATATGAAACATAAACATAATGTTTTAACAGTTATTTACTAGTTAACTTACAGTTTTTTACTTCCTTATACTTTATTGAACAACCCACATTGAACAGTTGAGTGTAACCGGCGAAAATAGGTGACGTCACGACTTTGTACACGTTGCACTGACATTGGAGTATTTTTAATGCATAAAGCAAACAAATAAATAAACAACTTCACTTTATTATTTCAGGTAAGTGGTTTATTTTAAACAAAGTTATTTAGTTTTCAAAAGTTTTGCTTGCATTGTCAAACAAAGACATTTTGTTTATTACATCGGCGAAAACTGGTGACACGAGGATATGGTATACATTATATTAAAAGGGACTTGTTCACATATTTTTTTGTATTTTTTGTAGTATGCCATTCATTGTCTAAACTTAACAAATTTAAGCATCGAAACTAAAAAGCTCAAGAATAATGACGAGAAAAAAAAGAGAGAAAAAAGTTGCTCCCACCGGGGTTCGAACCTCCGACGTCTAGATCAAAAGGCTACAGCCTAAACCACTCGGCCATTCAAACATTTATATATGGGGATGCATTATATATTTTATTATATGATATAATGTATGTAAGCGATCCATGTGTTGTCAGCAATTTTAACGTAAACAACAGAAACACTCCAAATTATTCCATCGTTTAGCGTTACAAACGCTTTATGATTTTCTAAATTTCCACTGATGATTACTCATCAACGAAATGATATTTACAGTACAGTATGTCCTTTGAGTTATTTCGCTCCTTTCTATATGCTATTCTTTCATTGTGGGAATCTGTGACAAAAAGTTGGAAATTTGTCAGTTGGCCAATCTGTGAACTGGTCCCTTTAAATAAATGAAGACACTAAACTAATGAACCCACAATTAAAACAAATTATACTGAAAACAATTTTGTTTTCAGACGAATTACCTGCTTCGCAATGGTGGCTCTTGGGCCTCTTTGGATGAAAATAAGGTCTTGGACTTGATAACGTTCATCACTGACAAACTGGCTGCATATCAATATGGACAGAATCATCAAATTTGAATTTGTCATTTGGAAAGATATGGTAATCAAATATACATTGGATGTAGTAATTCTTGGTCAGAACATGCAGTTCACTTCTGTTGAACTGCAAGTAACACATTGTTTAAGCAGTTTCTGCATACCACCATTGCAGAGATCAAGTACAATTTCTCCAACTCTGATTTGATAATTATTATTATGACTCAACATTTTCTGTGTAATATTGTTACAGTTAATGTCAAATTGGAGTGTATAGTAAAATGTTCATTGCATTTCTTTATATGACTACAATTATTAATTGAACTACTTTCTGTGATCTAAAGTTTAATTTACATACATTTCAGCTGCCAGTGACATACATGGTCTGCTTTGAACAACATCATTATCGGGTGGAATGCTGCATCAAACACTGGCTAAGGAATTTGACTGAGATTAAGAACGGTGGATAGAAAACAATCTACTAATCATTAATAGTATGAAGACTTCTAAGTAAACACTCTTAAATGTGTGATAGGGACTGGAAAGTTCCAATTTATGAAGTTAGTTTTAATTACTATAACCACAATTCTTAATAACAAGTGTACGATGTGGTTTATTTTAAAAAAAAACATAATTTAATGACACACACTGTTTAGTGTTAATTAAATGTTTTACATTGCTCATGTTTTTGTGAAGACATGCAAAGGTCTTAGAATTCTGATTCTTTTTAAAGATGTGATGCAACCTATATATGATGCTAACAAATTACATGTAATTAATATATATAATCTTGACTGAACCATAGTTTTATTTTATTTGCAAAATTAATTGTAAACATTTTGTGAGGATAACAAAGAAACCATATCATCAAGGATCCTTTTGGAAGCATAATATTGTCAAATTTGTGTTGTTGTTTTTTGTATTTCAGTGTGTTTACACTTTTTACTGGAATTGTCTTCGCTTTTGTTTTAATTTCCAGTTTGAATTCGATTCAGATTTCCATTTGATTATATGATTTTTAAATATTTAGTTTTATCTAAATTAAGGTCATTGAAATGTGGAAATTTCAATTTGATACTAAATGTCTAATACAATTAATTGTCGGTTAAGTATTGCTGAATTATTACTTTTTTTCAATTTTGTTGCACTCGTTTTATAGCATGTATGATGGTGGATGATGCTAATATTCATAAATAACTTACATGTTGATAGAAAGCATTTGTAACGGTTTTCATTGGCAATTCAACTTACAATAAATGATTGCATTTCTTAGCTTTTTCTTGGTTACTGTCACATCACTGACATGTTGTAAGTGACTTTTTATACAAACCAATAAGATTTCAATGTGACATGTCCTTTAATGTTTTAAGCTATAAACTCGTAACTGATTTAAATATTAATTAAAAATGAAGACGTTGAAAGATCATACTTTTGTTTAAATAGTGTATACATTTCCTTGATGATTTTCTATTGCTTCTGTTATATTTATCGCAGCTTTTTGGGATTGTTTTATTACAATTTGGTTCTCAAACGATATTGGCCTGATGTCTATCCGTTATGTATCCGATATGCAATGCTTCGATGACGGCCCGATCAAATGCCGATGGGCAAAACGTTGATCGGATAGATATCGCGAGCGATATCTATCCGATATATTTAAAATATATCGGATAGATGTCGGACCGATGTAGGCTTGCATTCTGGGACGATATTGGCCCGATGTCTATCCAATATGCAATGCTTCGATGACGGCCCGATCAAATGCCGATGGGCAAAACGTTGATCGGATCGCGAGCGATATCTATCCGATATTCAGAACATATCGGATAGATATCGGACCAATGTAGGCTTGCTGGCTGGGATGACATCTTTTTTATTGCAATTTTTGGAAGTGGAAATAGTCATCTTTAAATTGATGGGGCTTTTGTCGAAATATGACTGCCGAATCATTAATTGGAATTACTGGTATCTAACTAAGAAAAGAAGTAGTTCCCCGTGATACCTGTTCTGGAAATTCTCATCTCCCCTTGGCGGAAGCCAACGGTCTAAAAACAGACTTAATACATCCTTATCGCATATCCGCTTTAGTGACATTGTGACATTCAGATGATTTTGAATACCACAGGGTGAAGAAACACTAAACGTTTAAGGAAGTAAAACGTTTCTAAGTAAACTAATAAAAGTGCATGTACTGGAAATTTTAAGTTCAACTCGAGATAAACTTCTACTGAGAGACTGTTTCAGTTGCGAACGCATCATTTGAGTTTAACTTGGCCAGATGAATGGACGAGTTGTCTCAGTACTAGTTATTTATTATATGCTTGTCAGTGAAATACAGAATTTTATTGTTGAAATAAAATTTGATATGTCCACGGCTGGAAAGTGAAAATATAAACCTTCATATTTTCACTGCAGTGACATTAGCTTAACGTCGGGTTTTATCGACCGCTTAGTATAACATCCCGGAATAGTGATGAACACGCTAATGTTTCATCGTATATTTCGATGAAATATGTTCTAATATGTATGTTTATCATTACCTTGCGCGGTTACATCCAACTAATTTGGATTGAATGTGTTTGCATACAAAGTTAAATAATTCGGGATTCGTTAGTAGTTATCGACCGACGTAGGCAGTTGTCGACAGGGGCACTATTTATTATAAATATCTTTATTTCAAGTGGGGACTATACAGAAACATATATTTAATTCAAATAAAGTATAAAGTTTGTGTAACACAATGAAAGTGTGTTTGTTATTCCTAATGTTAAGTGAAACCATGACCCGATTGTCTGTCCGAACTGTCAGTTTTATTCCCGCGATATTTACAAACGATACTCGCAATGAAGCAGGACCTTTTTAGCTCGACTATTCACCGAATAGTTCGAGCTGTACTACTCACTTGTTCGTCGGCATCGGCGTAATGCTCTATGGTTTGCGTGCAATAAGTCCATGCCTCTGTAACTACTACAGATATTCATTTAAAACTTCACACATGTCATTAGGTGAGGTCACTGACTTACGGTCTATACGGTAACTGTGATCTTCAATTTAGCAGAATTATGCCCCTTTTTGTACTTAGAAAATCAGGAAAAGGTTTGCGTGCAACAACTCCATATCTCTATATCTACTACATATATTCACCTGAAACTTCACATATGCCTTCAGGGTCATTATATAAGGTCACTGGCCAAGACCCATAACTGTGACCAGCATTTTAGCATAATTATGCCCCTTAAGGTTAAGGTTTGCATGCAGGAGAAAATTCAAGCCAAGGTTTCCGTGCAAAAGTACATATCTCTGTATAAACTTCACACATGTGTTCGGGGTCATTATTTGAGGTCACTGACAAAGGTCCATAACACTGACCTGCAGTTTAGCAGAATTATGCCCCTTTTCTGTTATTTTTTTTTAAAGAAAATCAGGTTAAAGTTTGCGTGCAACAACTCCATATCTCTATATCTACTACAGATATTGAAGTGAAAACTTCACACATGCCTTCAGGGTCATTATATATGGTCACTGGCCAAGACCCATAACTGTGACCTCCATTTTAGCAGAATTAGGCCCCTTTTTGTACTTAAAAATTCAGGTTAAGGTTTGCGTGCAAGAGAAAGTGAAGGTTAGCGTGCAACAAGTACATATCTCTTAACTACTACAGATATTCAATTGAAACTTCACACATGTCTTCAGGGTCATTATGTAAGGTCACTGACCAAGGCTCATAACTCTGACCTGCAATTTAGCAGAATTATGTCCGTTTTTGTACTTAGAAATTGAGGTTAAAGTTTGCGTGCAGCAACTCCATATCTCTATAACTCGAGAGCGGATTGAGCTATTGTAATGAAACTTAATACATAGATACCCTAAATGGAGACCTCGCTTTGGATTGTATATGGGGTGGGTGGGGTCAAGGTCGAGGTGACTGTTAATAAAAATAGAAAAACGGTTTCCGCTCAATAATTTGAGAACGCATTGAGATATTTTAATGAAAGTAAATACATATATACCTTATATCGAGACCTCGCTTGGGATTGCTTATGGGGTGGGTGGGGTCAAGGTCACTGTTACTCAAAATAGAAAAACGGTTTCCGTTCAATAACTTAGGACGCATTGAGATATTATAATAAAACTTAATACATAGGTACCTTATATTGAGACCTCGCATGGGATTGCATTTTGGTGGGGTCAAGGTCAAGTATTGCGTGCAAGAACCAGGCCCAAGGTCACAACAATACAAGGTCAAAGGTCAAATATAAGAAATCTATCCTTACCACTTTGTCCGGAGCATATTTTTTTTAGCATGGATGGATTTTCAAATAAATTGGCAGCAGTGATATGCATGATGAAACGGAGTATCAAACGTACGAGCCAGGTCCAAGGTCAAGGTCACAATATAAGGTCAAAGGTCAAGTATAGGAAATCAATCCTTAACACTTTGTCCGGAGCATAACTTTGTCCAGCATGGATGGATTTTGAAATAACTTGGCAGAAGTGATAAGCATGGTGAGACGGAGTGTCGCGCTCAAGAACTAGGTCCAAGGTCAAGGTCACAATTCAAGGTCAAAAGTCAAATATAGGAAATCAATCCATGACACTTTTACTGGAGCATAACTGTGTCCAGCATGGATAAATTTTCAAATAACTTTGCAGATAAGATATTAAGGATGGTGAGACGGAGTGTCGCTCGCAAGAACCAGGTCCCTAGCTCCAAGGTCAAGGTCACAAATTCAGGTCAAATAAAACAAATCAATCCTTACCACTTAGTCTGGAGCATATCTTTGTTCAGCAAGGATGGATTTTCAAATAACTTGGCAGAAGTGATAAGCGTAGTGAGACAGAATGTCGTGCGCAAGAACTATGTTCACTAGGTTCAAGGCCAAGGTCACAATTCAAGGTCAAAGTTATATAAGAAATCAGTCCTTAACACTTTGTTCTGAGCATATCTTTGTCCAGCATAGATTAATTTTCGCTCTTTAGCTGTTGAATATTTCCCCTAAAATGCTCATTTGACGGGCGTATCTTTGTGACAATAGCACTTTTGTGTTCATTTTAATTTGTTTTTGGACGACTTAGTGTTCTTTTTTTAGCTTTTGCTCTAGGTTTTGTTGTTCTGTAATCTCGGCTAGTGCTGCCTTCTTTTTCTCCATTTCTTACTTTCTTTAAGCTTTTTTAAGAGCTCTGCTTACTTTTGCATTTCCCGTTTAGCGAACATTTTCAGCGCCGTGGAGCCAGATAAAGCTTTCGGTAGCTTTTCGTTGATTGATGTGGTACGTTTTTTTATGAACTGGTTCCTGTACTTAAACTGACGCAAATGTAGGGGCTATATCTCCGGCAAACACTTACTGGAGCTAGCGACGGCAGGCTGACCATCCACAGCAACAGAGCCACTCAAGACAGGAGTGTTGTAGTCACCACTTGGATTTGGTCTGGAAACTTTTTCATCGCGGACCGAAGCGGTTTCATTGCTTGGATTAGCGACTGTTGAAGGCGCTAGCTTGGAACGATCAATTCCATTTTAATCTAATGGGAAAAGACCTGAACGACGAAATCCGTGGACAGCAATTTCCAGTTTAGCAACAGAATAACACGCCGCCTTAAACACTTTCGGGAAGTCTCGTCTCGTCAGATTTTGTCCTATGTTTTCAAGTTGACGTTTTTCTCTCATGCGGATTTCATAGGTGAAAAGAATCCAACATCACATGGTTGTAATATATATGTGTGTTGCGTTCTGTAACAAAAGTACAAAATGATGTCATTCGCAGCACAATACTGTGAAGCATACCACGACAAATGCGAAGAGTGGCCGTCTACATACATCAAAACAGATTTAGGTATGTCGCTTTTTTATGGAAGCGTTCTGGTCCAGGTGTAAAAAAAAATACTCAATATAAAAAAACTTATCTCGTAATTACGACTTATCTCGTAATTACAACTGATTTTCTCGTAATAACCACTTAGTATCTCGTAATTACAACTTTGTATCTCGTAATTACGATATAAAAATATTATTATTATTATTGTTATTATTATTATCAGTAGTAGTATAAGTAGAAGTAGTAGTATTAGTTGTAGAAGTAGTAGTAGAAGCAACAGTAGCAACAATTGGAGTAGAAGTGGCACTGGCAGTAGTAGCAGTAGTAGTTGTATTATTATTAATGTTTTTATTAATAGTAGTAGTAGAAGTAGTAGTAGTAGTAGTAGCAGCAACAGCAGCCGTAGTAGCAGCATTAGTAGCAGTAGTAGTTGTATTATTATTATTAGTAGTAGTAGTAGTAGTAGTAGTACTAGTAGTAGATGTTGCAGTAGTAATAGTGGTAGTAATAGTAGCAGCAGCCACAGTAACGTTAGCAATAGTAGTAGTAGGAATTGTAAGTTGTAATTACGTTATGCTAAGTCATAATTACGAGATAAAAAGTCGTATTTACGCGATAAAACTCGTAATTGCGAGATACTGTGTCGTAATTACGAGATAAATTGTTTAATATTTAGTTTGTTGCGTTTTTTTTTAAATTTTACACCTGTGACCAGGACGCTTCCATACATAATTTAGCGACAAATTTAGACGCACAAAATATCGCACTTTTCTACCACCATAATAATCAATGACACTTATGGAATCATTTATGAAGTCGTTTTTATACGTCAGAATGCACGAACTTATGACGTTTAAGCAAATCTTGCGCAATTTTATTTATTGTCCAAAAGCATAAAATAAATTATTGCATGATTTCGGTGAATGATCGAATTTTGTTTTACTAGTGGTTATAGAATATATTATATTATAATATAATATATTGTAAATCAAAATAATATTCTCTGTAACATGTTCGTTTAATAGAGTCACACACCATCCATTATAAATACACTGGCTTTTGGTATGACTTCGACCCGCGTATTGGCTGTTCAGCTCAGGTGCGATTTATTACCTACAATACACTTATTCTAGTTTAAGTTTACGCAAAAACATATACACGTACATTAAAGACTTTTGAATACTTGTTCTAAGTAAATATGTTTCTGATGCATAAACGTAATAAATATACCGTTGACAAGACATATTCAGCGTGTGATGTTTTTCTGTCACTGATACATTTATTGAAGGAATTCCGAATCTCTTCTGGGTCACTTTAAGAAGAATGGTTCTGAAAATAATTGCAACCTTCCCATTTAGATTTTTATTAACTGGTGTTTGAACAGCAATACATTTGCAGTAAATCACAAAAGTTTCAACTCAGTATGCTGATCACTGAACCGAAATGGGGTATTATGAGTAATACGTGTTGAAAAACTAACCTGAACCCGTTTAAAGAAACTAGGGCGATAAAACATTCATGGCGATAAAACATCGGAAATGTCTGGTTAATGGGCACAATTTTTATGGTATCAATTGGTAAATAAATGTATAGTCTGTGTAATTTATACGTAAGAAACCACATGCTTTCCAAATTACTATTGAAAACAACGGTTATATAAACACGTTTATTGGGTTGTTCCGGGTCACTTGAACGGACATCATTGTTTAAGGGGGATGTGTCAAGCAATTGCTTGTGTATATCTATATGCTGGAATATCTCCATGGGTTGGTTAGGTCAGTACACTCATGCACCATGTAAGACAATTATTTATTGACCAATATGCATTATTTGTTACACAAATAATGGTATATTATAGGTATGTTTCTCATAAATTTGATTTACCCTTCTATTAGTAATAAATCACATAACAGCTTTTCGTGGTATTTCAAACTGAAGACTGGTGCGAGCCATTGGGCGAACCAAGAAGACCTTTCGATGTTTTAATGCTTCCAGATAGTAATTATCTCATTAATATCATTATTACATTTGATCGATGTAAGCAAGTATAGTATACGTGTATGTTATATGTATTGTATGTATTCAAAAGCAGTCAGATTGTTAAATGCTGTCTTTAATAGAAGCAGAGACTGTGAGTTCCATATTTTATAATGTTCTATACTTTTACATACAATGATCTATAGTGTCTTTCACATAATAGTCTAGAGTACCATTTAGCTTTATGTTTACAGATGACATATCATCATTTTGCTGTAGTATGCATGTGTTTCAGAGTGTTGAAGTTACCATTGGAATGGTGCTACCGGTATATCTTGTGCTATCATTATGTGTTTTGTTACTCTTAGATGCTTCAGTTGTTAATTTTATCAATATGCGTATGACTGTTATCAAATTGATCTGGTTGTTATTGGTGATACATGTATGTTTGAAAACTACGTACAATTAACATATTGCATACTTGAATAAATTTTGGAATGTTTATCGCATTCCGGTTAATGTACAGATTTAATATATTTCGCGGATTATTTTAATTCTTTTAGCTGGTATTTTTATGTATTACTTTACCAGTCAAATGCATTGACAAACGTTGATAAATTATAAGGCGATTTTATTGTTGCAGTCATACATCTAAATTACCATGTAAGTTATATGACTTTGTACCTGTTCATATATTGACCCACATCCTACATGAAATATTAATAAGATGACACTTGTGGGAAAATCGTCAATATGCCCTAACTAGTACGTTGTGGTTATTTGTTGTCCGGTTTCCAGAAATGAATTTATCTTCCTAGTGGTGTTGCTTGACAACTACTTAGTCAGAATGACAGTTAAAATGCTTTTAAAACAAATCTTAAAGGAAACTATAGCAGAAGTGTCAAGTGACCCAGAACACACGTAATTGATTCGGAACCCCCGCAATCAGTGCATGCAGTTCAACAAAATATTTGACAACAATACTTAGTGTTACCAAATGTTTCAAACACGCATATTGAAGCTGAGATATCTGTCTTCCAAAGTATATT
The DNA here is from genome assembly GCA_027627225.1 of Congeria kusceri. Taxonomy (NCBI): domain Eukaryota; kingdom Metazoa; phylum Mollusca; class Bivalvia; order Myida; family Dreissenidae; genus Congeria; species Congeria kusceri. Next base: position 42,215,373 of record CM051033.1, read on the forward strand.
TAGGTTTACGTGATTGAAAGTACATTTACAAGGAAGAGAGCGCTTCTGTCGTTAGTGACCCGGAACGACCCAATTGCTAGTAAATTGCTTAGAATGAATGGTCAGTCTTCGTCTGTCACCCATCGTCATTCGTGCGTCCGCTGTTATTTTCTTTTCTATGCCACGAAGGGAACTTCGGGGGCATATAGTAATGGCATCGTCTGTCCGTCCGTCCGTCACGCTTCTTGTGCGGAGCATAACTTCATTAGTATTGAAGGGATGGGATTCAAATAAAACTTCACATACTGATAGAGGACAATGAGAGCAAGTGCAGAGCACAAGGACCATAACTCTTACTATTTATATTGTATAGATTGACTTTGACATACATAGATTTGTATTGACAGGCCTTTTAAAAGTTCTGAAATATTTAAAACGTATTTAAAATCAAGTTAAATTCATGTACAATGAACAATGAGTCTGTTACACACATGTGTAGATATAATTGTGTGTGTTTTTTCCCAATGGTGGGCTTACTGATAGAGCTCAGTGTACTTTCCAGTTGAAAATGTCTAATGTAGAGTTTATGCGGATCTTTATTCTAATAATGTTGTTTGCTATTGGTATAGGGGACCTCTTCGGCGTCATCCGTAGTCCGTCGTCCGTATGCCATCAACAATTTGGCTCGTTATCGCGATAAAGAATACATTTTTGTGTCGCCTGAATAGGCGACATATAGGTGTTACTTTTGTCGGCGTCGTGGTTTCGGCGGCGGCGTCCCCTTTCGCTTGTCCGGATCATAACTATTAGGCTATTAGGCTATCAACATGAAACTTCATAGGTAGATAGATCTCATTGAGGGGGAGAGCGGTGCAGAAGAACCGTTACTCTGCACCCCATACTTTTGGAGTTATTACCTTTTGTTTATTTTCATACTTAATTTTTGATCGGATCATAACTCTAAGACTATGAAAGCTATCAACTTGAAACTTCATAGGTAGATATATCTCATTGAGGAGAAGTGCAGTGCACAAGAACCGTTACTCTGCATCGCATACTTTTGGAGTTATTGCCCTTTGTTTATTTTCATACTTAAGTTTTGTCCGTAACATAACTCTAAGACTATGAAAGCTATAAACTTGAAACTTCATAGGTAGATAGATCACATTGAGGAGAAGTTCAATGCACAAGAACCGTTACTCTGCATCACAGATTTTTGGAGTTATTGCTCTTTGTTTATTTTCATACTTTATTTTTGTCCAGAGCATAACTCTAAGACTATGAAAGCTATCAACTTGAAACTTCATAGGTAGATAGATCTCTTTGAGGAGAAGTGCATTGCACAAGAACCGTTACTCTGCACCTCATACTTTCGGATTAATTGCCCTTTGTAAATTTTTGTGTCGAATTTTTGGTTTTAATTAGTCTTTTCTTTGCAATTAGCCAGAGTGCAGTGCTTTTGAAGATTTCAATAAATCTGTGTTAAAAAATGGGAGCATTAACCTTAAGTGCTTCTTCATTTTGTTTCAGGTAACATGCCCCCCAAAAATAAGGTAGGTAGGTCGGGAATTTTTTTTTTTTTTTGGTATATGGTCAACTTAAAGATTCTAAAACGGAATAAATATTCAAAACCTATCAGCTATATCCTTAAACATTGTTTATAAGTGGATACTATCAAAACAAAACACTTATTTATTCAAAATCACATTAAATTATTGAAAAAGATAAATCAACCAAAAATCAATCTGACAAACCCAATAAAATGTTCTAGGGTCGGGGCATTTTTTTAGGGTAGGTCGGGTTACCTGAAACAAACATTTTTTTTACGCCTAAGCTATCCGGCGTCAGGCGACACATCTAGTTTATTATGCCCCCACTTTATGGGGGGGGGGCACATAGATTTGCCCTTGTCCGTCCGTCAGATTTTTGTGTCGCGCATAACTCTAAAAGTATAACTACTAGAGTGATTAAACTTTATAAGCACATTCATCGGCATCGGGGCTTGTGCACCTGGGTATTTTGGTGCAGTTTTTTCTAACATCAGCGGAGTTATGGCCCTTTTTTAGCAAAAACTGATATTTTTGGACTTGTGTCGCGTGTAACTCAAAAAGTATTATTGCTAGAGTGATGAAACTTTATAAACATGCTGCTAGAGTGAAGAAACTTTACAAACATATTAATCAGCATTTGAACGTGTGCACCTGGATAATTTGGTGCAGTTTTTTTCGACATCAGCGGAGTTATGGCCCCTTTTTAAGCAAAAAATGACATTTTTGGACTTGTGTCGCGTGCAACTCAAAAAGTATTATTGCTAGAGTGATGAAACTTTATAAACATATTAATCAGCATGTGAACTTGTTCACCTGGGTATTTTGGTGCAGTTTTTCCAGATGTCAGTGGAGTTATGGCCCTTTTTTAGCAAAAAATGACATTTTTGGACTTGTTTCGAGCATAACTCAAAAAGTATTATTGCTGGAGTGATGAAACTTTACATACATCCTCTGACAGTACTGAAATTTTGAAAGCAAAATTAGCTTATTTCTTAGAAGAACACAATGATTTTATCCATTTATATCCACCGATGGGTCGAAGGACGGAGACCGTGTTGGTTTTGCTATTTTTTCCAACAATTTTTCAAGTAAAATGACACTTCCAGACAAAGCATCTATATTTTCTGCTGAAGCCACAGCCATTGACTTCGCTCTTTCTTACATTTCAAATCACGCTAGTGATAAGTTCGTTGTATTCTCCGATTCACTTTCTGTGCTATTATCTATCAAAAATCGCAAATTAGATAATATTCTGATTAAAAAGCTATTTTTAAAATTACATGATATTTTACAAACCAAAACAGTCACCTTTTGTTGGATACCTAGCCATATTGGGATACGTTGAAATGAGAAAATAAAAGAACCGTAAAAGTTGCCGTAAAACCCCAAATTCACAAACAAACAAACAAACTTGCACAGTTTGTGTATAACCATACAATCTTTGACGGGTTCGATCGGACCAGGAACACCAGAGTTATTGTCCCTTTTTTGGTCCCAAATACATCTCCTGAAAAACTCATCTGGTAAAGGGAGGTAAATGAAGTATCGGGAAGATAATTGCCAGAAATGTGTTATTTCCATGTGTAGCTCATTCACAGATATAACCCAGATAGTGGAGTCTGCTTATCAGTAAAAATCAATACATTACTCTGTGTCGACATGTTACTTTTATTTTAGATCAGCATCATTACACATAGTGGCCATTGATAGCCTGCTTCTGACCTATAGTTTGGCTATGTGTGAGCAATACAATTGTCAACTGTCTGTCTTGGCATCCAGTCAGGAAAAAGATTTAAACAATAATCAATAGCTAGAATTCATGTTGTAAACAAGCAATAAGAATATAGGATTTAGATCATGTGATCTAGTGCCTGAAAGGGTTAATTATTAATCCCCCGCCGCGAAGCGGCAGGGGGGTTATAGGAATGCCTTTCGTTCGTCCGTCCGTCCGTCTGTCCTTAACATTTTCGTGTTCGCTCCATATCTCCTATACCAATTGAAGGATTTTCATGAAACTTGGCTCAAATGTTTAGGTCATTGAGACGATGTGCAGAAGGCATGAGTCATTTACGCCGGCTTAAGGTCAAGGTCACACTTGAAGGTCAAATATTCGAGCCTCCATTTCGTGTCCGCTCCATATCTCATATGCCCTTTGAAGGATTTTCATAAAACTTGGCTCAAACGAGTGACATCACCAATAGCATCCCACTTCAACAACACTACTACTATAACTATACATTTGTTGCTGCCTATGCTATAACATACTGCGGTTACTACCAACTACCTGCTTCTAATACTAATGTGCTTAAGGCCATTTAAAATGAAATTTGTGTCACTACGGTTTAGCACAGTCACTTGAGCCCGATGTGCTCAAGGGTGAGCTTTTGTGGTCAGTGGCTGTCCGTCGTCAACAATTTACTAAAAAATCTTCTCTGAAACCGCTTGGTGGAATTTATCCAACCTTGCCTTGGCTGGTCCTCTGCCAAAATACTTAAGATTATTTTGAATCGATAAATAAAACATGGCCACCCGGGGACGGAGCCTTTTTTCCTTATATAGCTTTTTTGAAAACACCTTTGTCAGAAACCAGTCGTTGGATTTTGAAATAATTTGAACAAATGTTCCTGGACCGGAATACTAATTATTTTGATTATGAAAAAAAACTGCCACGGGGCGCATCTTGTTTATTTATGTGGCTTATTTGAAAACGTTGAAAGTCTTGTCAGAAACCTGTGGTGGGATTTTGAAATTATTTCCCACATATATTCATTGGGTGGTCCTCAGTACCACAATACTTTGTATATATAAAAAAACAACAACATGGCTGCCAGGGGGCAGGCTGGTGATTTATTGTATGATCTGGGGCGTAGTCAAGTTTTAAACCAAAGATTTTGAAGAACACTTTCGGTGATGAGATTGGGGTATGTTATTTGGCGGACAGGCATAGTGGTGGCTTCAACTTCTGGTTTCCGCTCTCTAACTCCACAATGAATTGAGCTATTGCAATAAAACTTCATACATAGATACCTCCTCTTGAGATATGCTCGGGATTGCATATAGGGTGGGTGGGGTCAAGGTCACCATTAATAAAAATAGGAAAACTTTCCACTCAAGAACAAATCAATATATTGCAATGCAACTTCAAACCTTATTGAGACCGTTACTAAAAATAGAAAAATGGTTTCCGCTCAATAACTTGTGAAGGAATTGAGATATTGTCAAGAAAACATATATTGATTGTGTCTACTTTTATGCATTTCGTTCGAACAGTTTGGTTTTCATGGAATTTCCACGTTTTTTGTTTAATATTTGGGTGGAGGTTAACCGATAGATTAACTAACTATAGGCATATGTATAGTATTCCTTGTTGGTATACAAGATATAAATAATACAATAATACAGATATTTCATTTATGAAAATCAATATGTAGTTTCTCAATAAAATGTAAAGAAAACATAGCAATCGATACGATTGGTAAGTTTTGCAAAAGGTTTTTTCCTGATATAATCACATACAAGATGCCTTGTTAAATGAACGTTGCCAGGGTATGATGTTCGCAACACAGAGTACTCGGTCAAATTCTCGCATTTTCCGATTCTAAAAATGTTCAAACATATCCTCTGTCAACATATTCACTGCAGCAAACAAGTTGGCGATGTCAGTCATGCCCATCCCTTCTGCTGCAACCCTGTCTACGTACATATGTACATAGTTGTTAATTGGGCGAATCGCTCCTGTGACATTGTCGTCCGGAGAAATGTCTGTAGATGTCCATCTGCTATCCACAGCCTATGATCCCCTTGTTTGCCAGGGTTTGTCATTAGCAGTTAATTGATCTTAGCAGTCAGCCTTCACCTGGTTAAAATTTAAACAAGAAATGTTTGTAAAACATGTATGCCCCCCCCCCCCCGACTTGCAGCCAAGTTGTGAATATGTGCAATTGTTAAGAATTTTTTTTAATATGCAATCCCAAGCGAGGTCTCGATACATTGTATCTATGTATGAAGTTACATTAAAATATCTCGATGCGTTCTAAAGTTATTGAGCGGAAACCGTTTTTCTATTTTAAGTAATGTTGACCTTTACCTTGACCCCACCCACCCCATATGCAATCCCAAGAGAGGTCTCGATATAAGATTTCTATGTATAAAGTTTCATTAAAATACCTCGATGCATTCTAAAGTTATTGAGCGGAAACCATTTTTCTATTTTTAGCAACGGTGACCTTGACCTTTGACCTGTTCACCTCAAAATGAATAGGCGTCTTCCTTTCCTCCCAAGTAACCAGCATACCAACTTAAATGATCATAGGTCAAGCATTCTCTAGATATCGTGCGGAAACGAAATGGTTTACGGACAGACTATCGGACAGTTGCAAAGCAATATGCCCCCACTTCTTCGAAGGGGGGCATAATTAGACGCTTGAGGCGACATTGCAATATTGGAGCGGTGATACATTGAAATATTGGGGCGGCAAATGCCCTAATTATTGTGCTGGATTTCGAAATAATTTAATAAAATGTTCCTTCTGTGAACCTCTACTGAATTCCTTCAGATTATTTTGATTTGTTAAAAAACATGGCCTCCAGGGGAAAGGACAGTCTTCCGTATATGGCTTGCTTGATTTTGAAATAATTTCAGAGATGTTCCTTGGGAGACTATGTGGCAAATTCCTTCAGATCAATATGATTCGTTTTGATTGATTCACTAAAACATTGCGGTCAGTGGTCTACCATTGACGTCACTTGTCAATGTTTTATTACAAAAATCTCTGTACATGCTTTTTTTTTTTTTTAACCATTATGATTAATTACACTCAGGTGGGCGACCCAGGGCCATTTTGGCCCTCTTGTTTTTATTTAGGTGTAAAAAAAAATATGTTTGTTTCAGGTAACCCGACCTACCCTAAAAAAATGCCCCGACCCTATTTTATTGGGTTTGTCAGATTGATTTTTGTTTTATTTACCTTTTCAATAATTAAATGTGTTTTGGATAAATAAGTGTTTTGTTTTGATAGTATCCACTTATAAACAATGTTTAAGGATATTACTGATATGTTTTTAATATTTATTCAGTTTTAGAATCTTCAAGTTGACCATTTACCAAAAAAAATTTTTTTTTAAATCCCGACCTACCTACCCTAATTTTGGGGGGCATGTTACCTGAAACAAACATTTTTTGTTACGCCTTAGCGTAACTATATTATTTTTTCCCATATCAGTGTTGGATTCTCCTTTTATAACAGATAAACCAGGTGACTGGTCTATATTTTGATGTTATGGTCAAATGAAGCCAAAACTTGTGAAGTCGTATAATCCAGTGCAGAAATTGCAATCATGCTCGAACCATAAGCGGCGTTGTAAAGGCTTTAAGTATTTTACTACTGTTAGTGCTACTCCTGCTGCAACTGTAACTGTTAAACTACCACTTCTAATACTTACTAATTCAACTTCTAATAATAATAATACCAATAATAATAATAATAATATAAATTAATAAATAATAAGTAATGATAATAATAAATATGTAATGTTAATAGCTGTGTAAAATTTATGTTAGAAAAATAATATTAACATGTAATTTCATCTTTTAAATATAATGATGATAACATAATGTTATAATAATAATGTAATAAAAATAGTATTTAAAATGTAATATCTTATAAATATAATGATGGTAACATAATGTTATAATAATAATAATGTAATAAAAATAATAATATTTAAAATGTAATATCATCTTATGATGGTAACAATACTTTAAAGATAAATTTAAGGTTCATCATAAACATGTAAATGAAATTAATTATTGCAACAAACTTTACCTGACTAGACTACAGACCCAACGGCACTAGTAGTTTGTGAGATTGTCGGGAGACTTGGGAGAGAGGTGTAGGTAGTGTAGGGTAGTGTAGACGGTCGTTTGGTCTGGTTACGGGACGTGACAGAGACTTTAAATTCAATAACCTACGATAAAATTGCAAATACATGTAAATGATAATGATAAATTCCGAAGATGAATTTCAATAAACTGATGAAAATTAAGTACTATGGCTTAACTGAATAAATTGCTGATGCTACTAAAATTACTGCTACTGCTGATGCTTCTGCTATTAATAAACTAATGCTCCACCAGCAACACTGGAATACCACCACCACTGCTTCCAGTACGACTGCTACCACCACCACTGCTACCAGCACTACTACTGCTTCCACAACCACTGCTACCACCACCACCACTGCTGCTTCCACCACCACTGCTTCCAGCACCACTACTGCTTCCACTACCACTGCTTCCAGCCACACTGCCACTGCTACCAGCACCACTACTTCTGCTTCCACCACTACTGCTGCTTCCATCACTACTGCTGCTTCTACCACTGTTACCACCACCACTGCTACCAGCACCACTACTGTTTCCACAACCACTGCTACCACCACCACCACTGCTGCTTCCATCACCACTGCTACCAGCACCACTACTGCTTCCATTACCACTGCTTCCACCGCCACTGCTTCTACCACTGCTACCACCACCACTGCTGCCAGCACCACTACTGCTTCCACTACCACTGCTTCCACCGCCACTGCTTCTACCACTGCTACCAGCACCAATGCTACCAGCACCACCACTGCTGCAAGCACCACTGTTGCTTCCACCACCACTGCTGCCAGCACCACCACTGCTTCCACCACCACGGTTTCTACCACTGCTACCACCACCACTGCTACCACCACAACTGCCACCAGCACCACCACTGCTGCCAGCACCACTGCTACCAGCACCACCACTACTGCCAGCACCACTGCTACCAGCATCACCACTGCTTCCACCACCACTGCTGCCAGCACCACTACTGCTTCCACTACCACTGCTTTCACCACCACTGCTTCTACCACTGCTACCATCACCAAGGCTACCAACACCACTGCTGCCAGCACCACTCAGCTTCCACTACCACTGCTTCCACCACTACTACTTCTACCACTGCTACCACAACCACTGCTACCACAACCACTGTTACCAGCACCACCACTGCTGCCAGCACCACCACTGCTACCACCACCACCACTGCTACCACCACCACTGCTGCCAGCACCACCACTGCTACCACCACCACCACTGCTGCCAACACCACCTCTACTACCAGCACCACCACTGCTACCACCACCACTGCTGCCAGCACCACCACTGCTACCACAACCACCACTGCTACCACCACCACTGCTGCCAGCACCACCGCTGCTACCACCACCACTGCTGCCAGCACCACCACTGCTTCTACCACAATATTGACTACAGCAAAACTGGCCAACAATTGTTTATTACTTTACTGCCACATTTGTCATTTGCTGTTTGTGTTAATCTTGTAAACTAAATAAAAAAAGTTATTTTATTTCTTGATTTATATACATTCATTGAGTCGCCAATAATGTTAGAGGTCTGTTTACCTCTAGATCATAGATCATTTTGTTTTATATTTGGTGCGTTCTCGTTGATCTAAATGGCGAACTCAGCAGTCTTAACTTGTTCTGAGCATAGTACCTCCGCGTGACCATAGTCGAATCACATTGTGTCTATATCAAAATAGTGTGCACGAAGAAAATGACGTGGACATTGTACAACTTTTGTGTTATTTACTTTGTTTTTAATTTTATTATAAATTTTCACATTAAACATGTTTTGGACTAATGTCATATTGCATAGGGTGTTTTATGAAATAACAAAAAGGCGGTTGTTTAAATCATTGAAAGGATGTTCTTGGTGGTGGCAGTAGTTCTTTTTACCACTCAGGGGAAACATATAACCGAGGAGTATGCCATATTGACACTTATTCCATTGTTCAATTATTATTTTTATATTTTACCATTTAATCTATCTTTGACATTGCGCAAGTTTAGATGTACCAATCATAGAATGCCGATTGAACATGGTCGTTTTTATAATATTGATAGAAACTTTGCTTTTGTACATTGTGTAACAATAATTTGATATGATATGAATGTCATTATCTATGTTCTTATTTTAAAGAAAGGAAACAAATATTTTGTCATACCTTTTATCAATAACATTCTCAACTTATGAATGCTACAGACAGGACTTCTTTGCTTAATTTATCAATCTTTTGTAAAAGAAAATGTCTGTTTTAAATACACAAAAATTTTCATATCATTATTTACGCTTTGAAAAAAATACTGTTTCAATTACACGAAATTAAATATTGTTCACATAATTATTTACGCTTTTATAAAACACTGTTTCAATTACACGAAATTAAATATTTTCTAATAATGATTTATGATGTCACGCGAAAAAATGTCCATTTGTGTCATGCACAATATATTTTCGCATTCTTCATTCTAACGCATTAATATATGTCTTTGTTGTGACATTTAAATATATTGCTGTTAATTTTCATGTTGTATTGTCACATGCCCATATGGGCCATGACTTATCAATAAAAGTTGGTTCAACCTTAAATTAGTTGTAACTTTCGAGACTAGTTTGATGGGTGCAGAAATGAGATGACAACTCTTAAAAACGGGTGGTTTTAAATCGGACATTTCATGACACCGAATATTATACCCAGATAGTTCTTTTTGGAGTAGAAGTACTACTGCTACAACACTTACTGATTATGGTGTATCACTAGCATCATCACATCGTCATCACACCATCATCTTAGTCATACACCATCATCTTAGTCATACACCATCGTCATCACACCATCATCTTAGTCATACACCATCGTCATCACACCATCATCTTAGTCATACACCATCGTCATCACACCATCATCTTAGTCATACACCATCGTCATCATTATGATTTATCTCGTATAAAGAACAAGAACTACTTCAACTGCTGCCACTGCTTCAGAGCTCCAGATAAGCTTTTGTACCGCGGGTAAATGTATGCGTACTTCTGAAAATTCGGGAGTAAATGTACACTCTCTCAAGAATGTATGGGGGCTAAATTTACAGTCTGTGTTGGATAACTGGTGGTTAATTTACATCCAACAAATTTAGCACTATGTGGGAAAAAAAAACAGTATTATAATAGCAAGCCAAAAAATGTGTGTATAACCTCACGATTTGAATACAATAATGTTACAAGAGACTTCTGAACAGTTTAAGGCTTTAATTACTAGCCTCAATAATGAACCATGTGCGCATTCAAGTAGGCAGGCATGTCAAAACTCAATCTTCTGTCTTCTAGTCACTAAAATGTGGCGTTATGTACGCGAAGACGAGAAATATCGTACATGTACACCCAAATTTTAATTTCTCTGCGTATATGTACACCCAGCATTTACTTTTCTCTGCGTATCTTACGAATTTTGGTGCGTAATTTACGTGTGTACGCGCCTGGGTCTCTGACTGTTGCTGATCCTTTCAATAATTGTGCCAACTGAAGAATCAAAATCAGAATCTAAACGTTGACGATCTAAACGAGCTTTGTAAGGCCCATGGACCGTAATAATGTACATTATATCTGAAAGTCATGTTTCGTCAATCGCATTTTTACCAGCATTGTTTCAAGAACGAAAAAGCACGTGCCTATAATTAATACGTACATACAAGTGTACGCTTTATGTAATTAACGTAAATAGTCGTTTCTAAGAATGGAGTATTTGTTTTATTAAATGTCCTATATGCAGTTTTAAGGTTTTCTAATTATAAAGCAATAGTTTTAACACTGTACATTGCTTTTCGCACTTAAATTTGACATCGACAATGGTTCTATGTAGAGAATAAATAAACATCGAAATGTATATAGTTCCTAGACATTTAAGGGATGTGTCGATGTTGAAACCGAACCGTCCGTCCGTTAGTCCGTCCGGCCAGGGTTAAAGTTTTTTTATAAAGTCTTATATCTTGCATACTATCAAAGATATTTACTTAAAACTTAAAATACGTCTTTACCATCAACATCTCCACCATGGAAAGCAACCCTTATAACTCTGTTTTGTTTTGGACATATGTATGCCCCTTATAAATTTTGGTTTAACTTTTTGATGAAGTCTAATATCTTGAGGCACTTAAAACTTAAAACACTTCTTTACTATCAACGTCTCGACAGGGGAAAAGCAACCCCCCTCATTTTTTTTTTTTCGTTTTTGACAAAAGAGCACTCGGGGCGCATATGTCACATTATAGTGACAGCACTTCTTAGAAGATTGTTATTTTTGCATTATTATAATATAAAATTCCGTCTGAAATATTGCGTTATTGGTTTATAAATATTGAGAGTTAAAATAAAAAATAGCTAACTACAAAGTAAACATATCAAAGCAATGATTTTACGGTGTCCACGTGGGAGTTCGTGCCAGCATGGATTTGATACGAGCAATGCTCGGAACCAGTTTACTCTATGTGCGGAGGTCTGGTCACATGGCACTTTGATTTTGTAGGATTTGGTGAGCTATGCTCGGAACCAGTCAAATCTCCGTGCGGAGGTTGACACCAAGCGTGTTCCCATTGGCTTGTAGGCTATGTTAACTGAAATGTTTCCTGGTTGTTTTAAACCATGAATTTCGATTCACACAAAACAAGTGAGAAAAGCGCAAAAGCTCACACTTTTTGTGTTCTTCTCGACAAATTTGGATGAATTGTTGAAAGAAGCAGACTTCTTCAGCATAAACGTGTTTGGACTAAGCACCTAAATGTAAGTTGAATAATTTGCTATACTTAGTAGATCTATGATTTTTATTTGTCGAAAAAGTGGCTGTGAATTCGTTCATTTATGACGGATACTCGACGTTTTCTTCTGCATGTAATTTTAGCAACTTAGTTTGCATTGGCGAAATCTTAAAATTTGAAAAAGAGTCACCTGCAATATAATAACTTTGTAAAGTAAACATTTTAATTCAGTATTAAACTAGTATATTAACTTTTAACATTCTTAATCTGTATATAGACAATAAATAGAGAAACCTTGATTTTATCTTCAATTAACTGAGTAAACCAAGAATACCCACTCCACACACACGTGAACACGCACACACATACACATAAAACTGTTATTATTTCAGATCACGTGACCCGAAGCAGCAACTCTGACGATATATCGTGATTCTCGTGCAGACATACATATGTTCGTCTGCTTCCTATCTCCGGCGACGCTCTTGTTTAGTGAAAGGTTGAGAAACGTTGCCGGCTGCTTTCTCTACCAACATGAAGGTAAGTCATTTTATATGTGCATCCAAACAATTATTTTTAAAATTACAAACGAGTTTTAAATTGTTTCCATCGGTAGGTCACTAAATTGATGTTTGAACTTATATTAAGGGAATAATTATGTTACAGAGCGTCGAATCTTGCTAATTATAATGCATGTCTGAATATCTTTTAACTGAGTAGTGGCTATTTCACATAAAAAAAAAAAATTCCGATGCAGAAGACAAGCAGAGACAGGTGCAGACAACCCATGCTCGTTACAGACGATAAGCCGAGTGGGATGCAGACGACACGTGCTCAATGGAGAGGTTGATCTCCGCCCACTCGACAAATGGCGCATGCGCAGCAGTCCAGTGAAGGACAACGTCAACATCGAAGAAACTTAAAGACTGCGGACTTTAATGGTAATTCTCCAAAATTGTATCCCCTGTATACACGTGATCATCCTGTTTTTTGTGTCGCTTGAAAAGGCGACATATATGGGTTACTTTTGGCGGCGGCGGCGGTGGCGTCCTCCTCAGTTTGAGCAGAAAATAACTTGAGAAGTGTTTGTGCAATCATTATGAAGTTTTAGGTGTCAGTATGCTTCAAAGAAAGGTTACGTTCGATTTTCGCCATAATTGCTCATATCGTACTTGAGTTATGCCCCTTTTGAAGGAAAAAAACAGTTCAAATAAGGCTTGTGCAGGCAACAACTTGAAAAGTTTTTGTGCAATCATTATGAAACTTTAGGGAAGTGTTAGCAGGCATAAAAGGAAGGACAAGTTCGGTTTTCGGCATAATTGCCCTTATCGTACTTGAGTTATGCCCCTTTTTAAAAAATAGTTCTAATAAGGCTTGTGCAGGCAGTAACTTAAGAAGTTTTTATGCAATCATTATGACACATTCGGGAAGTGTTGTTTGTAGGCATAAAAGAACGGTTCAGCTCGGTTTTCTATATAATTGCTCTTATCGGTATTCTAGTTTGTGGAGATGGTCTACCTCAGTATCGTCCTACCACGGTTGTTTCATCTACATGTACTGACTTCTTTGACACACATGTAGTGGCAGTTTTGCATTCTGAAAAAAGAACAGACAATGCGAATTTTAAATAATTTCATAATCTTTATTAGTTTCCCCTATGCTTGCTCCTGACAATAAGTTGTACTATGTTGTTCAGGTCTGGCTTTTAGCTCGACTTTTTCGAAGAGAGGGCAAGCTATTCCAATCGCCCCGGCGTCAGCGTCCAGGCTAAAATGAAGCTTTTTGGTCAACTAGTTTCTCCGTAATGACTTGAGGGATTTATTTGAAAATGGACCTAGTTGGGTAACTCTAGTTGTAAATTTGTCAAGATATATATTTAAAGTTTTTTGAATTGGTTAAAGCTTTTCAGTAAGCTAGTTTCTCAGATATGTCTTAAGTGAGTTCAATCAAATTTAAAACGTGTATTGCCCATATTAAAATGAATGCATAGGCCACATTTGGTAACTCTATAGCGTGAAATTTGTTACAATTAATTTCTTTTTTCAGTTAGAATTGCATTGAGAACTATTTTGGGTAGGTTAACGTTTTGTGGTACGCTTGTTTCTCAGAATTCTATAGAGTCCATTTAAACTCAATCGCATTTTCCCCACATTAAAATGGACCCATACAATCGACGTCATACAGTGGCGTTACGTCGTTTGGCGGAAAAATGATGACATTTGTTGTTTTTTGTTGTTGTTTTTTTTTGGTAATATAGTTTGAAATATGTCCAGATTTTATGGGCTTTTTTTTTTCCACTAAATAAATGACAATGACAGTTATTTTGATAGCCTTAATTTATTCTGTAAGCTAGCTTCTTATAAATGGATAAGGGATTCCATTTAAGCTTTAATGTTTATTCCCCATATTTAAATAGACCCATAAGCCAAGTTTGATAGATCCAGTTTGAAATTTGTCTGAACTACATGTATGTGCATTTAACACTTGGGAATTTTACATTTACAAAAGGCGTGGGTGTGGTAAACTGTTGATGTCCGCTTTCTAACTAGAAGATGAATCTTCCTAGATATCTAAATAGCGAGACCTAACTTGGATTGCATATGGGGTGGGTGGAGTGGAGGTCAAGGTCAAAGCGAGCTTGCTGTCCTCAAAAAGCATTTGTTTCATGGTGTTATTGTCCTATGATTATAATATATCACATTTGATTTTCTGCTGTAGTTTTCGGAAACATATGCCTCAATTCGATTAAACTTTTATGTGTAGCATTCCTTCCAAGAGAACCCCTTTCATTATTATGGCTCGATTATTCTAAGAAAAGGTGACCTTTACTACTCACCACTGCTTCGGCGTCGGTGTCCGAACTTTGTTTAAGTTTAAATTCAAAAGTCTTGTAACTTCAAACTTTCATGAGTTATTCATTTTAAACTTGGATTATACTTTGGTCTTCAACTCTAGAATCAGGCGCGACAATACCCGAAACTATGTTTTGTATTTTTAGCTCAACTATTCTCCGAATAGTCCGGGCTATAGTATTCACCCGTTTGTCGGCGTGCAAATCTCTGTAACTACCAAATAATCAATTGAAACTTCGGGGTCTTTAAGAAGGGTCACTGACCAAGGGCCATACCTCTGACCTGCAATTTAGCAGAATTATGCCCCTTTCTGTACTTCATATCTCTATAATATGGATATTATCTACTAAAAAACTTCACACATGTCTGCAGGGTAATTGTGCAAGATCACTGGCCAAGGCCCATAACTCTGACCTACAATTTAGCAAAAGTATGCCCCTTTTTTGTACTTAAAACAGTACATATCTCAGTAACTACGACAGATATTCAATTGAAACTTCACAGATATCTTCGGTGTCCTTATGTAAGGTCACTGACCAAGGCCCATAACACTGACCTGCAATTTAGCAGAATTATGCCCCTTTTTGTACTTAGAAAATCTTATTAAAGTTTGCCTGCAACAACTTTATATCTCTAAATATACTACAGATATTTAATTTAAACTGCACACATGTCTTCAGGATTATTATAAAGGGTCAGTGGACCTAGATTTTCTGTGAATGTTTACCAATGAAAAGCTATAAATTTGTCGCGATAAGTTAATTATGCAGCGGTAAAATTGAATACCATTATTCTGTTGGGCAAATTTTCTTTCGCGGAGAATTTGAGGGAATGCAAACTTGCAACACTGGTTTAATGTCTTACAATAATTGTTGCATACTTTTTGAGATTATACTTTACAGAATTGTTTAAATAAGCGGTTAAAAACTATTTTGTTCAGCCTAGCGGCTCGCTCTATAAGTAACAATTGTATGATGGTCCATTTATTCTAGTGAGTTCAACACACTCCAGATCATTCTAAAAACAGCGCACGTTTAGCAGCCGGTGTATAGCTGTGTTAATATACATGCATCAATTAGCGTCCATGGAATCATCAACCCGAATATTTCATTAAACGGGAAATGGATATTTTAAACTTTGAAGTTGCGTTTTATTGAGAATTATTTATATTTGCATTTGTTTTATTACGAATTATTTAGAATTGTACCTTTCTATCAATTTCTCCAGTAGATGGTATTCATCTATAAAAGGATGTTAGATCTTTCTATAAATAAAATGTGGTGAAAGAAGTCATGTTACTTTTACTTCATTTGCGTAGCATGAATACATTATTTGCAATACAAATTAAATACAGAAACCCTTGATACAATAATTTTCCTACCGAATATAATTTTAAATTGCTAGTCTAATGAAATTTTGTTTGTTTTAATAAAAATGAAGTCATCATTATTCCAAATGCACTGACTTTTCCCTGAAGATTGGTTTCCATTAGGATAAACGGTATAAATGATTATTTGATTTCGAAATGTTGATGTATTAGATAGCTTCTAAGACGCACATAGGGTACGTTACTACATATATATAAAATAGTGTTCATTCATTTCCGCAATTATTTTCTTACATTGTTAATTTGTTAAATTTGCCTGACAACTTTATTAACCAATTTTGTTAATTGTGTTATTAGATTGGATAGGGGCATGTCGATGGTATGGACGGGCGGGCGGCTTCACACTGCGGTTTCTGCTCAATAACTCAAGAACACATTGAGATATTTTAATGAAACTTCATATATCAAGACCTCGCTTGGCACATTGGTTGGGTGGAGTCAAGGTCAAATGTCAATGTTACTAAAAATAGAAAAACTGTTTCCGCTAAATAACTCAAGAACTCATTTAGATATTTTAATGAAACTTCATACATAGATATCAAGACATATGGGTTGGATGGGGTCAAAGTCACTGTTACTAAAAATAGAAGAACGGTTTCTGCTCCATAACTTTACAACGAATTGAGATAATTTAATGTAACAGACAGATGCCATAAGTAAACACCTAGATGAGTGTTCTACATTCACCGAAATTTCATTTTTTTCCTTTTTATAAACTACTTTCGGACAGTGTTTCAGCTAGGTTTGCGAAAGAGCATTATTTTATTCATATATGTAAACCACAATTAAATTTTATATAATAATTCGTTATTAATTTATTGGGCAGAAACCGTTTTTCTATTTATAGCAACGGTTGACACTGACCTTGACTTAAACCTCCCCAAATCCAATCCCATGCAAGGTCTCGATATAAGGTATCTATGTATTAAGTTTCTTTACAATAGCTTTATTCGTTCTTGAATAATCGAGCGGAAACCGTTTTTACTTTTTACTTTTTAGTACTACTAACAGTGACCTTGACCCCACCCAACACATATGCAATCCCAAGCGAGGTTCTTGATATAGGGTATATATACGTAAAGGAAATGTCAGTAATCCAGATTGAGAAATTTATATAATGAAAGTTACAAACAAGTTACATGGGATTATAAATATATATTAAAAATATATCCGACGCGTGTCGACAAAGCTCATCAAGGCATAATACAATATATCATAACATCAAAATGTCATTTCAATTATGACGTCATAACGTCAACAATTATTATATAGGTTTAAAATGATATCTCATTGTTAATTTTAACGCCTTTAAAAATCTCCTTATCTGAAACTACAAGGCATAGGCGCTTGATATTTGGCATATAGCAAGGTTTTATAACTTTTAATAAACTTGTTAAAATGATGCCACAGGGTTAAACAATGGGCTTTAATGGCCACTAGATCATGTAACAAAAATGTTCTTTTTTATCAAATATTTTAAAATGTTTAACACTCTAACCCTCTGCAAAACCTCTTCCACATCAGCATAAACTGTCGTGTCTTGTTAGCTACTAGTAGAAGCAGTAGTAGAAGTAGTAGTAGAAGGAACAGTAGTAGTAATACCAGTAGTGGTAGGAGTAGTAGTAGTAGGAGCAAAGTGCGCTTGGTGAGCTTTTGTGACCGCCTTTTGTCCGTCGTAAAACGTCCGTCGTGCTTTCATATTTGATATGTGACATCCTCTAGTGGTCCTTTACAACGTTTATTCAAATTATGCCCCTAGGGTCAAAACTGTCGATATTTATGACAGGTATTTACTTGTTTAAGACACATACTCACATTTCAAGAATAACACTTATATACAAGTATAACAATTATGTTAACGTAAATTATTTAGCCACTGTTGAAAACATGGGGCGTTATGATCGGTTTATTCACAGTACAGGCATTACTAATGGTTAAATTGATCTCAAATTAATTTTGGGATCCAGAAGTTTTCTTACGGTGTCCGAAAAAACTGGGGTCCTAGAAGTCTCCTTATATAGGTTGGTACCGAAAGATCTGGGGTCCTAGAAGTCACGTAACCGATCATCTTAGCCATCTTTTTTTCCAAACAGTTTGTTTTAGAAAAAATTCCAGTAACTCTGATAAGCACAAGAAAAGTATAGCGCGCTGTCCTCCGACAGCTGTTTCTTTAGGCTTAGGTTTGTTCGGTAAACTTGTTTCTTAGAAATCTGTAAAATAGAAGAAACAGTTACTGCTCAATAACTCGATAAAATATTGAAATATTTTAATGAAACTAAAGTAATAGTTGTAGCATACTTTGACCGAAATATGTTACATATTTAACGAGCCCGCCGGGCGAGGTTAAATAAGTAACATAATGAGGTCAAGGGGTGCGACAAGTGTTTAATATCATATTTACCAAAAACAGGGCAACTTTCTACAATACCGATCCCAATGGGCAATTCCTAGACGTCACGTAATGTCTGGCATTCTTGACATCTGGGTTTTCACATTTAGCGCTGTCACAAGGTCACGTGATGCGTTTGGATTGGACAAGCTGACAGTGCAATAAGTAGCGTGCGTATAAATTAAAAACTAAATTTCAATATACTGCACGCTACTTATTGCACGAATAACTTTGCCGACCAGTTACCGTTCTAACATCAAAGTTATTGAATATCGAAAAACAAAGAAAAATCTCTGAAATATGTTACAATTGATAGAAATCGTATAGCAGTGACATGAAATTGCATATGGGGTGGGTCAATGTTTCTGTCTTGAAAGTTTGAAAAATGCTTTCTAGTCAGTAACTCAAACTAAATTAACTTTGTTTAATTGGCCCAATTAAACAATCAAAACAATTTGTTTTAGACAAAATGCAAGTTACTCTGACAAGCACAAGAAAAGTCGAGCTCTTCCGACAGCTCTTGTATAAAATTCCGAGGATCAGTTTGACCTTGACTTTGAACCAATGGCTCCAAAATCAATACTGATCAAAAGACAGGTCATGCCCAACATATCTACCAAATTTTGATGAACCTAAGCCAAAGAATTACAAAGTTATTGCCTTTACAATTATTGGATTTTTGACCAAATTTTGGTCAGTTTGACATTGGCCGTTTACTCTTAAGACTTCAAAATAAATAGAGGATATTTGTTGATTTCGGTGTAAGATCGTATTTTATTTCACGAGTGTTCATAAAAAATGATATTTTCACGAGCGGCGCAGCCACGAGTGAAATATCTATTTTCTATGATCACGAGTGAAATAAAATACGATCTTACACCGAAATCAACAAATATCCTCTATTTATTTGTTGCTTTTGGGCAATAAATAAATAAAATTACGCGAGATAAGCTTAAACGTCCAAAGTTCGTGTATTCTGACGTCATAAATGATTCCAAAACTCTCACTCGTTAAGAATGGGGGGAAACAATTGCCATATTTTGTGAGTCGTTGTCGCAAAATTATAATTTTGTTGAATGTTATCATGTGTTTTATGTAAACAAATGCATGTAAGTACTGTACATGTATATAAATTTGCCAATGGTTGTAAAGCACTACTTGCAGATCGATGCAATTTATGGAAAATAGTCCGTTTTATGTTAAAATTTCACTGCAGTGAAAATATATAATCTTATATTTCCACTGCTCAAACAGTGAACAGATAAAATTTTATTTTACCAATGAAATTCGGTATTTCACTGAAAAGCATATAATAAATAGGGTTTCTCTACAAAACATGTCCAACCTACCAACCCAGTTATCAGAAGCAAGGCTTTTGGTTGAGAAGATATAGCCCGGGCAAGACTTAAAAATTATTGGCTGTTTTTAGCACCGCTAGCAGAAAGCAAACAAGCGTGTGCCATGGCGTTTCGTCCGTCGTGCGTGCGTCAGTACGTTAGTTATCTTCTTCTTCGAACATTTCAGGTCGCAATGGTGTAATGGATATGGTGTCCGCCTAGGGGAGCGTTCTCAAGATCTTTCCAAAGACACCAAGAACTGGTCCTTCCCAGGAAACGAAACCGATAGTGTTTCTATAAGCCCAGGGCTTTCGATGCAATCGAGCTAATATAAATAGGTTTAAACTAACATTTCCTGAAACCGTTTTACAGAAATGTTCCTTGGGTGGTCTTCCAAAGTTGCTCTGGTTCCGCAATAGCTGCGCAAAATGGTCGCCAAAGCTATAAACAGAAAACTCTTTAAACGACATCTCCTAAACCCCTGGGTAGATTTTCAAATAATTTCACAGAAATGGTCCTCAAATTATTCTCTACAAAAGCTGCTCAAATGGTTCCGCTCCGTTGAAAAAACATAGCCACCAGGGGGCGGGGCCATTTTTCCTTATATAGCAATATGGAAAACTAGAAACAACACGTTTGGTTTGGAAATTTCATAGAAATGTTCCTTGGCTGGTTCTCTACCAAAATTGTTTATATGGTTTGGATCTGTTATAAAACATGGCCGCCAAGGGATGGGGCAGTATTTCTTACATTGAAAACTTTGAATATTTTCTTATTAGAAACCACTGGTTGGATTTTAAATAATTTCACACAAATGTTCCTTAGGTGTCATTTCGCTTTGACACTCATTACCTAATAAGTCAGTGGAGCGATACAGGCACTCGTGTGTCTCTTGTTTTTTAGTTTGTTTCAGTGGAGAACTGAATAACACGATAATTCCTGACTGGGTCTTTAGTAAAAAGAACGAAAGTGAACTGAATGGCAGTGCATGCGTTGGCTTTCAATTGGAATGTAGTTCAATAAATAGTTATGCCACACTATAATTACTGCAGCTGGAATACTACTACAACTACAAACTAATACTTTCAACTACAACTTCTACTGTACTGCTACTAAAATACGTGCTTCAATTACTACAGCTACAGCTTTACGGCAAATTCAACTGCTGCTTCTGCTGCTTCCGCTACAGGTGCTGCTACTGCAACGGATGTTATTGCTGCTACTGCTACTGATATTGCTACTACTACTACAAGTATAACTACTCCTACTATTCCTACTCTTCCTACTCCAACTATTTATACTACTACTACTACTCCTGCT
This sequence comes from Congeria kusceri, assembly GCA_027627225.1. Taxonomy (NCBI): domain Eukaryota; kingdom Metazoa; phylum Mollusca; class Bivalvia; order Myida; family Dreissenidae; genus Congeria; species Congeria kusceri. The sequence goes on from CM051033.1 coordinate 42,236,831, forward strand.
ACTACTCATACTTCTACTACTACTCCTGTACTACTACTCCTACTACTACTCCTAATACTACTACTCCTAATACTACTACTCCTACTACTACTACTCCTACTACTACTCCTACTACTACTCCTGTACTACTACTCCTACTACTACTACTCCTACTACTACTCCTAATACTACTACTCCTAATACTACTACTCCTAATACTACTACTCCTACTACTACTACTCCTAATACTACTACTCCTACTACTACTACTCCTACTACTACTACTCCTACTACTACTCCTCCTAATACTACTACTCCTACTACTACTACTCCTAATACTACTACTCCTACTACTACTACTCCTAATACTACTACTACAACTACTACTACTACTACTACTACTACTCCTACTACTACTACTCCTACTACTACTCCTACTACTACTACTCCTAATACTCCTACTCCTAATACTACTACTCCTACTCCTAATACTACTACTACTCCTAATACTACTACTCCTACTACTACTCCTAATACTACTACTCCTAATACTACTACTCCTAATACTACTACTCCTACTACTACTCCTAATACTACTACTCCTACTACTACTCATACTTCTACTACTACTCCTACTACTACTCCTAATACTACTACTCCTACTACTACTCCTAATACTACTACTCCTACTACTCCTCCTAATACTCCTACTCCTACTACTACTACTCCTAATACTACTACTCCTACTACTACTCCTCCTAATACTACTACTCCTACTACTACTACTCCTAATACTACTACTCCTACTACTACTCCTCCTAATACTACTACTCCTACTACTACTACTCCTAATACTACTACTCCTACTACTACTCCTCCTAATACTACTACTCCTACTACTACTCCTAATACTACTACTCCTACTACTACTCCTACTACTCCTCCTAATACTACTACTCCTACTACTACTCCTCCTAATACTACTCCTCCTAATACTACTACTCCTACTACTACTACTCCTAATACTACTACTCCTACTACTACTACTCCTAATACTACTACTCCTACTACTACTCCTCCTAATACTACTACTCCTACTACTACTACTCCTAATACTACTACTCCTACTACTACTCCTCCTAATACTACTACTCCTACTACTACTACTCCTAATACTACTACTCCTACTACTACTCCTAATACTACTACTCCTACTACTACTCCTACTACTACTCCTAATACTACTACTCCTACTACTACTCCTAATACTACTACTCCTACTACTACTCCTAATAATACTACTCCTACTACTCCTCCTAATACTACTACTCCTACTACTACTCCTAATACTACTCCTAATACACTACTACTACTACTCCTAATACTACTACTCCTAATACTACTACTCCTAACACTACTACTCCTAATACTACTACTCCTAACACTACTACTCCTAATACTACTACTACTCCTAATACTACTACTCCTACTACTACTCCTAATACTACTACTCCTACTACTACTCCTAACACTACTACTCCTACTACTACTCCTAATACTACTACTCCTACTACTACTCCTAATACTACTACTCCTACTACTACTCCTAATACTACTACTCCTACTACTACTCCTAATACTACTACTCCTACTACTACTCCTAATACTACTACTCCTACTACTACTCCTAATACTACTACTCCTACTACTACTCCTAATACTACTACTCCTACTACTACTCCTAATACTACTACTCCTACTACTACTCCTAATACTACTCCTAATACTACTACTCCTAACACTACTACTCCTACTACTACTCCTAATACTACTACTCCTACTACTACTCATACTTCTACTACTACTCCTACTACTACTCCTAATACTACTACTCCTACTACTACTCCTAATACTACTACTCCTACTACTACTCCTAATAATACTACTCCTACTACTCCTCCTAATACTACTACTCCTACTACTACTCCTAATACTACTCCTAATACACTACTTCTACTACTACTCCTACTACTACTACTCCTAATACTACTACTCCTAATACTACTACTCCTAATACTACTACTCCTACTACTACTCCTCCTAATACTACTACTCCTACTACTACTCCTGTACTACTACTCCTACTACTACTCCTAATACTACTACTCCTACTACTACTCCTAATACTACTACTCCTAATAATACTACTCCTACTACTACTACTCCTACTACTACTACTCCTAATACTACTACTCCTAATACTACTACTCCTAATACTACTACTCCTAATACTACTACTCCTACTACTACTCCTAATACTACTACTCCTAATACTACTACTCCTAATACTACTACTCCTACTACTACTCCTACTACTACTACTCCTAATACTACTACTCCTAATACTACTACTCCTAATACTACTACTCCTAATACTACTACTCCTACTACTACTCCTAATACTACTACTCCTAATACTACTACTCCTAATACTACTACTCCTAATACTACTACTACTCCTACTACTACTCCTAATACTACTACTCCTACTACTAATACTACTACTCCTAATACTACTACTCCTACTACTAGTCTACTACTACTTCTACTACTACTACTACTACTACTACTACTACTACTACTACTACTACTACTACTACTACTCCTCCTAGTACAACTCCTAGTACAACAACTACTACTACTACTACTACTACTACTACTACTACTACTACTACTACTACTACTACTACTACTACTACTCCACTACTACTACTCCACTACTACTACTACTACTACTACTACTACTACTACTACTACTTCTCCTAGTACAACTCCTAGTACAACAACAACAACAACTACTACTACTACTACTACTACTACTACTACTACTACTACTACTACTACTACTACTCCACTACTACTACTCCTACTACTACTACTCCTACTGCTACAGTCGGGAGACTGTCCTCAGAGGACAGGACAGTTTCCTTTATGGCTTCATTAAAAACGTTGAAAATCTTGTTTAAATCCACTCGCTGTTTTTTTTAATAGTTTTACAGATTTATTTCTTGGGTGACCTGTTAATCAATTACTTCAAATAATTTTGATCCGTTACAACAAATGGTGCGACTTTTAAACATTAATGAATTTTTTTAGATTTATTATTTTAGGGCAATAAGTAGTGGTCCATCGTTGCTGTCAGTTGCCAACATGACTACTACTACCACTACCACTCCTACTGCTACTGCTGCTACTACTACTACGTTTACTTCTACTTCTACTACTACTGCTATAGCTACTACTATTACTAGTACTTCTACTACTGCTACTGCTATTACTATTGTTACTACTGCTACTGCTACCACTCCTCCTCCTCCTACAACTCTTCCCCCTCCTCCTCCTTCTACTACTACTACTACCATTACCAGTGCTACGCTACTGCTGCTACTGCTTTTACTACTACTACTTCTCCTCCTCCTCCTACTTTTACTAGTACTACTATTACTGCTACTACTACTGCTACTGCTACTCCTCCTCCTACTTCTGCTAATACTAAAACCACTCCTCCTCTTCCTACAACTCCTCCTCCTACTACTACCACTACCACTGCTACTGTTACTGCTACTACTACTACTACTTTTACTTCTACTACTACTATTACTAGTACTATTACTAGTACTAGTAGTACTACTGCTACTGCAATTGCTACTACTACTACTACTACTATTAGTACAACTACTACTCCTCCTCTTCCTGCTACAACTCCTACTTCTATTACTAGTACTACTACTAGTACTACTACTAGTACTACTACTACTACTACTACTACTACTACTACTACTACTGCTACTGCTACTACTACTACTACTACTACTACTACTACTACTACTACTACTACTACTACTTCTACTACTATTACTAGTACTACTACTACTACTACTACGAATACTACTACTACTACTACTACTAGTACTACTACTACTACTACTACTACTACTACTACTACTACTACTACTACTACTACCTCTACTACTATTACTACTACTACTTCTACTACTACTACTACTACTACTACTACTACTACTACTACTACTACTACTACTACTACTACTACTACTACTACTACTACCTCTACTACTACTACTACTACTGCTACTACTACTGCTACTACTATTGTCATTTTAAACCATCTATGGAAAAACAAATATATACACCGTGGGATGGTGAAGGTTTTTTAGTCATGATACTTCCAACTCTAGAGGTGTATGTATTTTGTTTAAAAAAAATATAACAGTTAAAGTACATACAACTGAAAAGGATACGTTTAGTAATTATTTACTCTTAGATTTAACAGTTGATACAAAACGATTTACTCTATGTACCCTGTATGGGCCTAATAATGACAAACCAATGTTTTACACTGAGCTTTTTTGAAAATAGACTCTTTTGGAAATGACCATTATATTATTTGTGGGGATTTCAATCTTGTACTAGACTCAAAATTAGACTATGTTAATTATAGAAGCCTGGATAACAACAAAAAATCAAGGGAACTGTTATCTTCTGTTATAAATGATAGAAACGTGATAGACACTTTTAGACTAATGAATGGGGATGCTAACCAATATACATGGAGAAAACCAAACATTCTTCAGCAAGGCAGGCTAGATTTCTTCCTTGTCACTAGCAATCTTGTACAACATATAAGACAGTCTGATATAAAAGCAAGCTACAAATCCGATCATTCAGTTATAACTTTAGATTTAAATCTCCGTGAAGTAAACCATGGTAAGGGACTTTGGAAGTTCAACAATTCTTTATTACACGATGAAGAATATTTAAAAGTGCATAAAAATAAAAATAGATGAAATTAAAAAACAATATTGCTTACCTGTATCATTAAATACCATTGATAATAACATGCTCCAGTTTACTATTAATGACCAACTATTTTTAGAAACCCTATTAATGGAGATCAGAGGCAAAACCATTTCCTATTCATCTTATAAATCCAAACAGAGGAAAGAAAGAGAAGATGTTCTTGTCAAACAAATTGAACTTCTAGAAAAACATATTATTGAAACAAATATTGAAGAATTAAATTTATTACAACAGGAGCTTTCAAATTTACGTAATATAAAAATGCAAGGATCAATTATAAGATCAAGAGCCAAATGGATCGATGATGGTGAAAAATCCACAAAATACTTTTGCAATTTGGAAAAACAACATTCATCTAGTAAAACAATACCTTATATAGTAAATGATAACGGCCAGAAAATATATGATCAAAAAGATATCTTAACAGAAGCTGCTAACTATTATAAGACATTATATACTAAGGCAGCAACAAATCAAAACAATTATTCTAATTATATTTGTTATGACCTTGAAAAAAAAACAGAAACAGTAAAACTAAGCTGTGACCAATCTCAAACATTAGAGGGCTTGTTGACAGTGGAAGAAATCTCAGCTACTTTGAAAAATATGAAACATGATAAAAGCCCGGGTTCAGCTGGCTTTACAACAGAATTTTTCAAGGTTTTCTGGAAAGACTTGAAATGCTTATTTTTAAGAAGTCTTAATCATGCTTTTACTTCAGGGTCTTTGTCAGTCACTCAAAAGCAAGGAATCATCACCTGCATACCAAAAGATAATAAACCAAGACATTATTTTAAGAATCAAACGTATTTCCAAAGATCAAACTGGCTTTATAAAGGGGAGATATATAGGAGAAAACACAAGACTTTTACATGATATCTTAAAATATACAGAAGATAACAAAATACCAGGGCTTTTAATGACATTAGACTTCGAAAAGGCATTCGATACATTGGCATTTAATTTTATTGAAAAAAACGTTAGTATACTTTAACTTTGGTACAATGTTCAGAAAATGGATCTCTCCTTTCCTATACAACACCATGACAGCCATTCAGATCAAGTACAAATTAGTGTGGGGCGCAACCATTTTTAAAGTGTTAGGCATTATATTTGATGTAAATTTTGAAAAAATGATCGACCTCAATTTTTCAAGCAAGTTGATCAATTTACAAAATGTTATAAATTTTTGGAAAAAAATAAACCTTACACCACTGGGAAAATTAACCATAGTAAAATCTTTATTACCTCCCCTTTTCACACATTTATTTATTGCTCTCCCCAGACCTGTATTAAATATATTAAAACAAATACATAACCTTTTTGTAACTTCATCTGGGATGGACCCATAAAAATTAGACACAATATTCTCATTAAACCCTATGAAGAAGGAGGACTTTATATGATTGATTTTTACTCATTTGAAAAAAGTATGAAATTGACTTGGATAAAGAAAATAGTAACATGTACAGGTAAATGTTTTCAATTAGTCTATTCCATGTTTGATGTTTAAAAAAATGCTAAATATGGGGAGTGCTTATGTTCAGAAAATTGTGAACAGATTAGGTAACCACTTTTGGAAAGATGTCCTTATATATTATATTATGTACATAAATAAACTGAAAGTTTGTAAATTTGATGATGTATTAAATATGTCATTATTATATAATGACAATTTTAAGATTTAAATTGCAGTGTAAAAGGGACTTACGTGAACCTACTTTTGGGTTGAGATCGACAACACTGGCGTCAATGACTTCCGGGGGCCATGAACGTCGGACTCCACAGCAGAGACATCAGTCGAATAAGTCGGCAAAAGCAATAACCACTCAGAGCGACGTCAGTGGGCGCACCGAGACCTACAAAGCGTGTCGACACTTCCGAGCACATGGGGAACTACCTGGCAGACGACACTTCCAGGCGCACGGGGACCTACCAGGCGGGTGACCCTTTCGGTCGCACGGACAACTACCAGGCGAGCGACACTTCCGGGTACACGGGGACCTACCAGGCGGTCGACACTTCCGGGCGCACGTCGACCTACCAGGCGGGCGACACTTCTGGGCACAAGTGGTACTTCCGGGCTGAAGACACTTCCGGGCGGTCGACACTTCCAGGCGCACGGGGACGTACCAGGCGGGCGACACTGCCGGGCAAAAGGGGACCTACCAGGCCGACGACACTCCCGAGCGCACGTCGACCTACCAGTCGAGCGACACTTCCGGGTACACGGGGACCTACCAGGCGGTCGACACTTCCGGGCGCACGTCGGCCTTCCGGGCGGGCGACACTTCCGGGCACTCGAGGACCTACCAGGCGGTCGACACTTCCGGGCGCACGGGGACATACCAGGCGGGCGGGTTACGCTGAAGAAGTGCAAATGGATGAAACAAGTATAATTTTCTATTACATCGTTGGATCAAGTCAGATGAAAACCCCACAACTGTAAATTGCGCTGCAACAAAAGGTCGGTTGTTAAGAACTGCCTAGGTATTATTCCGGTCGTTGTTAAGGGGAGAAACGGGACTTCATGAAACACGTATGCACTTCTAGATGACGGCGCCGACAAAACGCTGTGCGATGAACGCTTATTACGGGAACTGGATGCTGACAGTAGGCCTATTACCTTTACGATGTCGACGGCATGTTCGATAAACACACTCCATGAGGGTCGCGAAGAGGACCTAGAGGTGCGCTCATTGCAAGGAGAATCAACGGTGAATTTACGAAACGTGTGGTCAGTAAAAACTTTACAGTAAAAACGAAAAATGCTGCCTTGAACATTTCCCACATCTGTCTGACATTAATTTACCACCAGTGGATTTTGGAGATGTCATGCTACTCATAGGGACAGACATTCCGGAAGCACACATTCCACTTGAAGTGCGCTCCGGTGACGTCGATCAACCACACGCTATTCGCTCCCGCCTTGGTTGGGCAGTGCGTGGCCCTGTTAGAAGCGACCGCGTGCAAAAGAACGTTTACGTCAATTTCCAGCAGTCAAGTGACTTAATATTACAGCAACAACTCGAGCGATTCTGGACCACGGACTTCAGTGAAATATCATGCGACATGTCTGTTGAAGATCGTCGCGCGTTTGAAATGATGAAATCTTCGATAAGTCACGAGAATGGCCATTACAAGTTGGGTTTACCATAGCGCAACGACAAAATCTGTATTCCGAACAATTTAATACTATTTAACGCTGAGGACCTTCATAGAATGTACACGACGGCTTTGGAAGACTATATTGAAAAGGGTTACGCTGAAGATGTGCAAATGGATGAAACAAACTCAAATCGAGTTTGGTACTTACCTCATCATCCGGTGACCAACGTGAACAAACCTGGAAAAGTTCGTGTAGTATTTGACTGCGCTGCAAAATACAAAGGGCTATCATTGAACAGTCACCTTATGCAGGGGCCGGATTTTATGAATAGTCTAGTGGGTGTTTTGTTAAGATTTCGCCAAGATCACATTGCGATAGCGGCTGACGTGGAGGCAATGTTCCATCAAGTTCGAGTGAAAGATGACGATAGAGATGCGCTGAGATTCCTGTGGTGGCCGAGCGGTGACATAAACCCATCTCCGAAGTGTTTCAGAATGAATGTACATCTATTCGTAGCAACGTCATCGCCAAGTTGTGCAGCATTTGCATTAAAACGCACCGCCGAAGATCACGCTAGCATGTTTCCAGAGGAAGTTATATCGACGGTCGAAAGGAACTTCTATGTTGACGATTGTCTTAAATCGGTGCCTACAGAAGACAAAGCGATAGAGATGTCCGGAGATTTTGGAAATTGTTACAAAAAGGTGGCTTTCGGCTCACAAAATGGCTTAGCAACAGCAGGGTGATCGAGACAATACCTGAAGAAGAACGAGCGCCATCAGTTAGGAATCTGAGTCCAGAAGGAGATTTACCGTGTGACCGTGCACTTGGGGTTACGTGGGATGTAAATGACGACAAGATAAAGTTCGACGTGAAACTAGCTGATAAGCCCTTCACAAGACGCGGAATTCTCTCAACACTGAGTGCAATATTTGACCCCATTGGATTAGTTGCTCCTGTGACGCTACGTGCAAAAGCTATTGTTAAGGAACTATGTAGACAGAAATTTGGATGAGACGATCCTATTCCTTACAAACAGCAGACAGAATGGCAGAACTGGCTGTCGTCATTACCTGGTCTGGAGAACGTGCACATCAACCGCTGTTACAAAACAGGAATGTCGCATACTTCAAACATCTTCAGCGACGGATCACTTCAAGGTTACGGCGCATGTGCATACTTACGGCTCACAGATGAAACGTCTGGCCATGTCAGTTGCACACTGATCATCGGAAGTCACGATTAGCACCGATTAAACAAATTTCTATACCTAGACTGGAGCTGTCGGGTGCTGTAGTTGCATGCCGCTTGTACGAACAATTATCCAACGAACTTCAAATTAAAACTGAGAAAGTAACGGATTGGACAGATTCTACAATAGTGTTGGCCTACATCAATAATCAATCCAAAAGGTTCAAAACCTATGTTGGAAACAGAGTTGCTATTATTCATGAGATCACAAGACCAGACCAGTGGCGCCATGTAGATACAAATTCAAATCCCGCTGATATTGCATCAAGAGGCCTCGATGCTGTGAGACATAAAAGGCATGAACGTATGGCTCAACGGACCTGACTTCCTTTTGCGAGATCCTGTCAAGTGGCCCATAAATCACATGCTGGGTGAAGTTTATGAAGACGATGTAGAAGTAAAAAGGGAGACAGCAATATTTATAACAAACAGCGGTGCGGTAGACAGTTTGTTTGCATACTTCTCTTCATGGGAGAAACTTAAACTTGCAGTAGTGTGGCTTCTTCGCTTCAAATCATACTGTGTACACCGATACTTGAAAAAGGTCCCGGATGTGTAAAGGACGATATAACCGTTAAAGAACTACGTAAAGCCGAGGCCGCAATATTTGCAATGTCCAGGGACAACATTACGCAACAGAGCTGAGTCAAATGAAAAGGTCTAAAGCAGTACAAAAGGGTAGCAGTATTGCTCCACTGAATCCTGTTTTTGACAGTGAATGAATGGTCTTATAGCTGGGAATTCAACGTGCCAGGTTATATTACCCGCTCGACATCGCGTGACAACCCTGATCATACGTCACCATCACGAGCTGTTAGGCCATGTAGGACTGCACCAAGTGTTATCGAGTACCCGTGAACGTTATTGGATTACCAAGGGTAAAAGAACTGTCAAAAGGGCAATAGGTACGTGTTTCATATGGAGACGTTACCATGGCAACCTTTGTCAACAACAGATGGCACCCTTGCGTCAAGAGCAGACGACACCTGATAAGCCGCCATTTACCTACATCGGAATTGATTATTTCGGACCTTTGTTGGTTAAGGTCGGTCGATCTCATGTTAAACGGTACGGCTGTTTATTCACGGTGTCTTACCACTAGAGCTGTACATTTGGAAGTATCGCATAGTCTCACAACGGACTCATTTCTCTCCGCCTTCCAGCGATTCACAAGCAGAATAGGTACTCCTGAAAAAGTATTCAGTGACAATGGAACTAATGTGGTAAGCGGCGATCGTGAACTTCAGAAAACATTACAGGAGTGGAACTAGTCCATTATCGGGAAACGCATGACACATAGTGTCATTGAATGGCACTTCAACCCACCACATGTCAGTCATATGGGATGTGCTTGGGAGAGAATGATTAGGACCACTCGTTCCATTTTGAAATGACTTATAGGAGAGCACATGCTCACTGATGATCAACTCTTAACGCTAATGGCTGAAGCAGAGAAAATCTTTAATGATCGTCCAATAACGCCCGTCAGCAACGATCCACGTGACCCACCTGCACTCACTCCCAATATGATCCTTCTTATGAAATCCAACACAAGCATCCCTACAGGAGTGTTTCGAAAGACAGACAACTATGCCAAGCGATGGTGGAAACAAGTACAGTATTTAGCTGACGTATTCTGGCGAAGGTGGACACGCGAGTACTTGCCACTGTTACAAGCACGTCAGACTGGCAGCGGCAGATGATTCATATTCGCACTGGGGACGTCGCTGAAGACAATGTCCCAAGAGGTCAGTGGAACATAGGCAGGGTGGTCGAAGTAATGTTGGGTCGGGATGGACCGTAGTTGTGTGGTGAAAACTAGTACGTCACAATTGGTTAAACCAATTACAAAATTATGTTTGCTGGAATGTTCAAACTAGAAACTAGAATGTTCTTTCTAAACAAATATAAAATACACCACTAATAAGGTATTTATTTACTTTTAGAATATAACAATTTATAAATGTGTTATTATTATACTTATAAACATCCATCTTACCATTTTGTTGTTTAGCTCAGGAATTCTTGCTGTGTTAAACAATTATTCCTGACTCATTGAATATTAAATAATAGAACTATAAATAATAACAATATATATTAAATTCAACGAAACAAACGACTTACGCTGACTTATACATCAAAAACAAACATCTAAAACTTGCCGATTGTGATATGTACAATACAATTTGCATGATTGTGATTGAATATATAACGCCTTTATTGGTGTATTTATAATTAGACCGATACTTGTTTAATTATACCTTTTATGAAATAGGATTCGCCGTGTTTGTCTAATTGAATTTTAATAGAACTTTAAATTTAATCGTCAACTATCATTTATACCAATTAAATTGTACACTTGCTTGTTGTAATTGTTATGAAATTAAGTAATTTCATGGTGGGGACTGTAAGAACGACGTACGTTACGTTCATATTCTTAAACACGAAATAGCACGCGACGTCATGTCAAATACGTCGACGTCATATTCTTTATACGTCATCTCCGCCGTTTTGTTGTTATTCAAGTATAAACGTTAACAGTTAGAATCTTGGATTATTTTTAATACGTGTAGAGATATCACAATCGGTAAGTTTTAGATGTTTGTTTTTTACCTACAAGTAAGACTGTTGTTGCATGAATTGTGTATTGTTGTTGTTGTTTTTTTTATACAGAATCAGCATGTACCACATGATGAATAAAAGACTGTAAATGACGCTGCATCTCTCGTGGTGATTTATTGTTCGAATAATCCAAAGGATCCTACATAGATTATACACATCTTTCTGTCTTTAATTATGTAATATTCATAGCATGTAGAATACTTATATCTATATAATATTAGTATTTCTGCTGTCTACAATTTTTGCAAAATAGATTGTACACATTTTCTTTTGTATTCTATAATATACTGCAGTATACATATTCTGTGTCAACAATTTAATATTCTTTATCATATGATATTATGTTATTCAATTATTTATCATAAAATATTATGCTTTTAAATTATTTCAATTGGTACTGACACATATATACAGAATACAAATGCTACTAACATATTTTCTGTACGGTATGGAGCAGGATGGCCTCGACCTGCATATACCTATGGACGAGGTAAGCAAACTTGTTTATCCCCCCCCCCCCCCCCAAAAAAAAAAGAAAAAAAAACATATCAAGTTACATAACCTAAAATTACATGTAATATTCAAGTAGAAGCCCTTCGCAACATTAGAATTCCATGACAAAATGTTTTCGACAGGACACAAAGCGATTATCAAAATGAGGAATGTATTAACAACATATACATAACTGTGATCAATATATATCAAAACCTGTACTGTTAAACATTGCATCATAACAGTAGCATCTAAAATATTCATTTAGAGACGGATCCAGAGTGAAATAGCCGTGCTCCACTATGCTCCTTTTTTATCCACCCTCTACCCCAGCGGTAAAGCTTTTTGAAATTCAGTGTATTATTGCAATTGACCAGTTGCAAAATCAAAGATCGCTCCACCTTTCTGTTTGTCCAAGGATTTAAAGTAAATTGATTGGAATATGCAAACATGTGCTATTATTTACCATTGCAATATAAACCCATATATATAAACTCAATTCTTGATTGACAAGTCGCAACTGGTCAAAGACAAATGCACAGACTTTAAAAACCTTAATAAAAAGCATCAGAATGATAAAAACATCGGAATTACTCAATTATTAGAATATGTAAAAATCCATTTCAACAGCAGATGCCTTTTTTTTTAAAGGAGTAAACTCTGTACTCTTTTAAATTTGGAGATATAGGGTCACTAAATCTCTACATTTTATTGTACAGAATTTACTGCTTTAAAAAAAAATTCACACAGTTTAGAAATAACATTTTCCAATTTTCCTTTGCAGAGGACCACTATACAATGTTATACCAAATATGAAACCTCTGCGCCTTTCGGTTTCAGAGGAGAAGATTTTTAAAGTCATTTTGCTATTCAAGTCTATATAAACCATATGACCACCGGGGTGTGGCCAGTTCTGACCCCAGGGGCATCATTTGAACAATCTTTGTAGAGGACCACTAGAGGATGTCACATATCAAAAATGAAAGCTCCAAGCCTTGCAGTTTCAGAGAAGATTTTTAAAGTTTTCATTTTGTAAGGTATTCAACCCATCAATGTCTAGAACACCACAAATCATATTATTTTCTTGAAGGGCATTCATATCTGGACTCTTCTGCAAAATGTTAGGAGATTTGACCGTTTGGTTTGTCAGATATACGTTTTTAATTACCATACTAAACGCATCAAAAACTGACAAGCTATAGGCATCTTTAAAAGTGAAATACTTTATTAATACTTCATAAACTTCATATAAATAAACATTTATGAATGGGATATTGAACACATATTATGAAAAAAATAATCAACAATTATTCTTGAATGAATTTATATAGAAGTAATATGTACTCGTATTGCTAATTATATTTATTATCAATGAGAATTTTCCTGTTCTATTTTTTGAAAGCAATAAAAAAAAATGTGATAAACTTTTTTTATTTTATTCATGTTCTGAATCTTAACCATAATACATTTTATTCTTGGACCACACAATGAAGGCAAAACAAATAAAGTATGAATATTTGTAAAATTAAAACAGTTTTTAACACTGCCCCCATAAAAAATTAAGCTGGATTTTTTTTTCGGAGATACCTTTTTAAAAATATTTTTAAATAATTATTGAGAACCTAAGAAAGATACTCCCATAAAACTTTAAAAAGTTCTTAGATACAAAATACAAGCAGTATATAAAATTAGTTCCATAACTTTTGAACATAAAACATTAAAATTAAACTTTGTTTCATTATTGTATATTTATTCAAAAAGTCTAAAGCACATAATATAGAATATGAACAAAAGAGTTGAATTAACTAAATTTACAATTACTACATTTTATAAATGAAATAAATATAAACATAATAGACCGAACCAATATGTGCTGCATTAACACATTTTCATCTAAAAAAATTTAACGTTCCAGGCCATGTCCATCATGAACTTTACTGGGTTAAAAAAAATGAGTGTTTTTTTTTTAAATCGCTAATTTGTGTTATACAATTTTGTAACGTCCTTTTTACAACTATAATATAGGGCTTCCCATCCATTATATTTACATTTTAAATACTACATAAACTGTCCGCGCTTTCACAGTTGAATGTTTCGATTGTACATAAACCGGATCCAACGATGTCCTCTGCTGTAGTTTTTTATCACGTCAGTATAGGCAAGAAGACCCAGAGAATCAATGTCAGTTGAGCAAAATTTAATACCAAAATTAAAATGTTGAATTGTTACAGATGTTTTAGTAACCGACTTATAAGGTTATGTTATAACATTTAACAGAATGACAAAGCAAAATTGATGGCATTTTCAAGATGGAAATTGTAACATAATTATATGATTATTTCAAAACAGAACTTTGTTAAATAAGCTTGGAAACTAATACTAGTACTTTATCTTATTATATTGCCAAACTTTATGTTCCGTGTCAAACATGTTTATTATAGTATCTTTACACGACCATACACGAGTTGTCATTAACTTAGTAACTATTACCATACAAACAAATGGCTTTAAAATTAGATAATGAACTGATACACAGCTTGGTTGCCGTTTGACTTGGATTTCGATAAAAATTTACAGAAATGTTCCTCGGGTGACTGTCCTGGAAGGACAGGACAGTTTTCTTTATGGCTTCATTAAACACTTTGAAAATTTTGTTTGAATCCACTTGCTGTTTGTTTTTTCAATAATTCACAGATTTGTTTCTTGGGTGACCTGCTAATCAAAGATTTCAAATAATTTTGATCCGTTCAAACATACGGTCGCCAGCGCGCATGGCACAGAACTGTTATCTTGTTGACTATTACAAATAAATATAATTGTTTCAATCTGTTAAAACAGGGCTATTAGTGGTCAATATTTTCTGTCTGTTGTCAACATAATAACTTTAAACACCTGTTTAAAAGTCTATTAAATTTTGAAAAACCGTCATGATGCCTTAAACTCAGGTGAGCGACCTAGGATCATCTTGGCCCTCTTGTAAAATTGTTTTGGTCAGTTTGATCTTGCCTTTGAACCAATATCTGTAACTAATTCTGTAACTCCTCCTAACGCTCTTACTACTACTAACTGCAATTTCTGCAAACTAGTCAGTTTAACATTTTACCTATGATCTTGATAATCACTAGGGATCTATTTGTAACAATGACCTACCTACAAACTAAATATTAGAAGTTCAGGGAATATGGTTCTATAGTTATTAATTTTTGCCGGGACAAGCTTTTGAATCTTGGGTCAGTCTTTAGCTATTAAATTTTTAAGAGCCGTCATGATGCCTTAAACTCAGGTGAGTGACCCAATAGTCTCTGTAACTACTACTACTACTACTGCTGCTGCTGCTGCTGCTGCTGCTACTACTACTGCTGCTACTACTACTATTACTACAACAACTACTACTACTTCTACTACTACTACTGCTACTGCTACTGCTCTTACTACTACTACTCACTTCTATTTCTGCAAACAAGTCAGTTTAACATTTGACCTATGATCTAATAATCACTAAGTTATTTGTAGTAATGACCTAACTACATTCTAAATGTTAGGAGTGCAGGCCATATGGTTCTGTAGTTATTAATTTTTGCCCTGATAAGCTTTTGAATCAGTTTAAGGTCAGTTTTAGCTCACCTGAGCACATTGTTTTCACGGGTCTTTTTTGTCCGGCGTCTGTCGTCCATCGTCAACTCTTCATTAAACTCTCTGAAACTGCTTTAACCAAATTTGCAGAAATGTTCCTGTTATGGTCCTTTATTAAATTCCTTCAATTTATTGCAATACATTAACAACTGAGGTTGCCATGGCAACCTAAAGATTGAAAAACTTCTATGAAACCACTGGATGGATTTGAAAATAGTTTTCACAAAATGTTAATTGGGTGACCATCTATTCCTAAAAATAATTTTCATTCGTTAAAAAAATATTGCCGCCTCTTCCTCCTACTGCTAATGCTACTACCACTCCTACTCATATTCCTCCTCCTGCTATACCTCCTCTTCCAACTACTACAGTTAAACCCCACGAAATCGACAACTTTGGGGTCTTAATAAAAGTGGTTTTCGTAGCGGGGTGGTCGTATTATAGACGTCCGGCAGATCACCTAGTCAGTACAGGCATACTTCTATTTTAATTTTTTTCATGAAAATAATGAATAATCAGTAGATAACGAAAATTTCATATTTGTTTTCAATAATATGTTACTTATATCAACTTTACATTTAGTAAGAAAATAAATGAAACTTGATTAACTAAGCCCCTTTAAGGGTCAGCATTCATCAGTGCTACCCGCTGTCAGCTAGTGTAAATTAACGTAATCTGATACACAGTCGATGTGCTAATTCCTTATCAAAACATTTATCAAAACATTTGTAACATTGTTTTTCACACGCTCCTTTTATACCGCAAAGCATTATGTTATCTCCACGGCACATGTTGTTAATTAATGATGTTAAGTGTCAACGACCAAATGTCACTGGTCGCAATTACGGGGTTATTTTCTGCATTATTCGGTCTGGGATTAGTGTTCGTAATACGGAATAGCGGGTAGCCCGTATAATCGGAGTTTGCGACCATTGAAACAATCGGGTCTTTTAAAAAGTGTCCGCTTTAGTGGTAAAATCGGGGTGGTTGTAAAGCGGGGTTTTGGTGTACTTCAACTGCTACTACTACTACTACAACTACTTCTGCTACTACTATTAATAGTACTACTATTACTACTACTGTAACTGCTACTGCTACTACTACTAGTAGTATTACTACTACTCTTCCTCCTGTTATTATTAGTTATTAATTTTTGCTCAGACAAGATTTTTAATCATGTGTGCACAAAGTGCTCATGTGAGAGCTATTTTGGTCATTTTTTGTCGGGCGTCCGTCGTCAACAGTTTAGTAGAAGTATCATACAACTTCTTTGCGGATTTAAAGCAAACTTTGCAGAAATGTTCCTGGGATTGTCCTTTATTAAATTCCTTGAATTTATATCAATCAATGGCAAACAAAATATCTTCTCGTCAGAATCCACTTACGGAATTTCGATATAATTTTACAGAAATGTTCCTCGGGTGACTGTCTTCGGTGGATATATGGAACAGTATTAGTTTAAAAAATATATTATGCTTTCTGACGTTTTTCATTCATTAAATTCTTGCTCCGCTTCTTGCCATTTTTGCTCTTCTTCATTCTCTTCATCATGCTCCTCTTCCAAATTTCTTCATTGTCGTCCAAATGCTCCTATTCGCGACATTCTTCCACGTCTTCTTTCTCTTCCAAATATTCCTATTCCTAACATTCTTGCTATTCTTACCTCTCTGACTATCTGACGTTTTATTGCTACATTGTACACTATGACATGTGTATAACTTAAAAACAGCTTTAAACATTCGTTAAATACAACAAATCAAAAATGTACAAAGCAGAACGTCATAATGACCAATGTAATAATGAAGCAATCATATTATTACATCAGTTGAAGCT
This sequence comes from Congeria kusceri, assembly GCA_027627225.1. Taxonomy (NCBI): domain Eukaryota; kingdom Metazoa; phylum Mollusca; class Bivalvia; order Myida; family Dreissenidae; genus Congeria; species Congeria kusceri. The sequence goes on from CM051033.1 coordinate 42,254,631, forward strand.
TCACTCTCATCGTCGGCAGTCCGTATACATGTACGTACTCGGACACAAATGCGAAGATAACAAATTATACGAACCCCGGTATTATCGATTAAACGTGCCAAGGTCGTACAGCATTATTAAATGGGGTGTATCAACGGCTAATATGGTGTAATATTTTCGTTTCTTTCTTATATGTATGTATAATTTATGTTAATTCACACATGGGCCTCGTTGAACAAACAGTAAACTATGAACAAACAGTAAACTATGTTTTATAACCATAAAACAGTTGTCACCGTTTTATGACACTTTTCGCGGGCGTGAGAAAATCAATGTAGTCTAGCGAAGGACCGTTTTTCCGGGGGGGGGGGGAGCGACGGGCATGTTCGGGACTTTAGACTGAAAGTGATTCAGACATTAAACATTCCGAATGATTTCAGGTATAAACTTTGGTCGGAATTTAGGTCCCGGTAAATATAGGACCCCGAGCCATTAGATAGACATAAAAAAGAGCATCTCATACTGAGGGGATTTAGACAAATATACTTGGCTCAGGGTGTGGAATTAGACCCCAAAATCAAAATTTGTCAAATACCCCTGGGTCAGCCAGCCGCCCGTCCCCTTAATGGGGGAATAGTGATAAGTGCATCATTGCTGCTAGAAAAAATTATTATATGATTATATCAAAACATAGAACTTTGTTAAATAAGCTTGGAAACTAATACTAGTACTTTATCTTATTATATTGCCAAACTTTATGTTCCGTGTCAAACATTTTTATTATAGTATCTTTACACGACCATACACGAGTTGTCATTAACTTCGTAACTATTACCATACAAACAAATGGCTTTAAAATTAGATAATGAACTGATACACAGCTTGGTTGCCGTTTGACTTGGATTTCGAAAAAAATTTACAGAAATGTTCCTCGGGTGACTGTCCTGGAAGGACAGGACAGTTTTCTTTATGGCTTCATTAAACACTTTGAAAATTTTGTTTGAATCCACTTGCTGTTTTTTTTTTCAATAATTCACAGATTTGTTTCTTGGGTGACCTGCTAATCAATGACTTCAAATAATTTTGATCCGTTCAAACATACGGTCGCCAGCGCGCAGGGCACAGAACTGTTATCTTGTTGACTATTACAAATAAATATAATTGTTTCAATCTGTTAAAACAGGGCTATTAGTGGTCAATATTTTCTGTCTGTTGTCAACATAATAACTTTAAACACCTGTTTAAAAGTCTATTAAATGTTGAAGAACCGTCATGATGCCTTAAACTCAGGTGAGCGACCTAGGATCATCTTCGCCCTCTTGTAAAATTGTTTTGGTCAGTTTGATCTTGCCTTTGAACCAATATCTGTAACTAATTCTGTAACTCCTCCTAACGCTCTTACTACTACTAACTGCAATTTCTGCAAACTAGTCAGTTTAACATTTTACCTATGATCTTGATAATCACTAGGGATCTATTTGTAACAATGACCTACCTACAAACTAAATATTAGAAGTTCAGGGAATATGGTTCTATAGTTATTAATTTTTGCCCGGACAAGCTTTTGAATCTTGGGTCAGTCTTTAGCTATTAAATTTTTAAGAGCCGTCATGATGCCTTAAACTCAGGTGAGTGACCCAATAGTCTCTGTAACTACTACTACTACTACTACTACTACTACTACTACTACTACTACTACTACTACTGCTGCTACTACTACTATTACTACAACGACAACAACTACTACTACTTCTACTACTACTACAACTACTACTACTGCTACTGCTCTTACTACTACTACTAACTTCAATTTCTGCAAACAAGTCAGTTTAACATTTGACCTATGATATAATAATCACTAAGTTATTTGTAGTAATGACCTGACTACATTCTAAATGTTAGGAGTGCAGGCCATATGGTTCTGTAGTTATTAATTTTTGCCCTGATAAGCTTTTGAATCAGTTTAAGGTCAGTTTTAGCTCACCTGAGCACATTGTTTTCACGGGTCATTTTTGTCCGGCGTCTGTCGTCCATCGTCAACTCTTCATTAAACTCTCTGAAACTGCTTTAAACCAAATTTGCAGAAATGTTCCTGTTATGGTCCTTTATTAAATTCCTTCAATTTATTGCAATACATTAACAACTGAGGTTGCCATGGCAACCTAATGATTGAAAAACTTCTATGCAACCACTGGATGGATTTGAAAATAGTTTTCACAAAATGTTAATTGGGTGACCATCTATTCCTAAAAATAATTTTCATTCATTAAAAAACATTGCCGCCTCTCCCTCCTACTGCTAATGCTACTACCACTCCTACTCATATTCCTCCTCCTCCTATTCCTCCTCTTCCAACTACTACAGTTAAACCCCACTAAATCGACAACTTTGGGGTCTTAATAAAAGTGGTCTTCATAGCGGGGTGGTCGTATTATAGACGTCCGGCAGATCACCTAGTCAGTACAGGCATACTTCTGTCTATTTTAATTTTTTTCATGAAAATAATGAATAATCAGTAGATAACGAAAATTTCATATTTGTTTTCAATAATATGTTACTTATATCAACTTTACATTTAGTAAGAAAATAAATGAAACTTGATTAACTAAGCCCCTTTAAGGGTCAGCATTCATCAGTGCTACCCGCTGTCAGCTAGTGTAAATTAACGTAATCTGATACACAGTCGATGTGCTAATTCCTTATCAAAACATTTATCAAAACATTTGTAACATTGTTTTTCACACGCTCCTTTTATACCGCAAAGCATTATGTTATCTCCACGGCACATGTTGTTAATTAATGATGTTAAGTGTCAACGACCAAATGTCACTGGTCGCAATTACGGGGTTATTTTCTGCATTATTCGGTCTGGGATTAGTGTTCGTAATACGGAATAGCGGGTAGCCCGTATAATCGGAGTTTGCGACCATTGAAACAATCGGGTCTTTTAAAAAGTGTCCGCTTTAGTGGTAAAATCGGGGTGGTTGTAAAGCGGGGTTTTGGTGTACTTCAACTGCTACTACTACTACTACAACTACTTCTGCTACTACTATTACTAGTACTACTATTACTACTACTGAAATGTTCCTGGGATTGTCCTTTATTAAATTCCTTGAATTGATATCAATCAATGGCAAACAAAATATCTTCTCGTCAGAATCCACTTACGGAATTTCGATATAATTTTACAGAAATGTTCCTCGGGTGACTTTCTTCGGTGGATATATGGAACAGTATTAGTTTAAAAAATACATTATGCTTTCTGACGTTTTTCATTCATTAAATTCATGCTCCGCTTCTTGCCATTTTTGCTCTTCTTCATTCTCTTCATCATGCTCCTCTTCCAAATTTCTTCATTGTCGTCCAAATGCTCCTATTCGCGACATTCTTCCACGTCTTCTTTCACTTCCAAATGTTCCTATTCCTAACATTCTTGCTATTCTTACCTCTCTGACTATCTGACGTTTTATTGCTACATTGTACACTATGACATGTGTATAACTTAAAAACAGCTTTAAACATTCGTTAAATACAACAAATCAAAAATGTACCAAGCAGAACGTCATAATGACCAATGTATTAATGAAGCAATCATATTATTACATCAGTTGAAGCTTCACTCTCATCGTCGGCAGTTTCCGTATACATGTACGTACTCGGACACAAATGCGAATCTAACAAATTATACGAACCCCGGTATAATCGATTAAACGTGCCAAGGTCGTACAGCATTATTAAATGGGGTGTATCAACGGCTAATATGGTGTAATATTTTCGTTTCTTTCTTATATTTATGTATAATTTATGTTATACACATGGGCTTCGTTGAACAAACAGTACACTATGAACAAACAGTAAACTATGTTTTATAACCATAAAACAGTTGTCACCGTTTTATGACACATTTCGCGGGCGTGAGAAAATTTGAAATAGTAGTGAAATCAATGTAGTCTAGCGAAGGACCGTTTTTTCGGGGGAGGGGGGGGGGGGGGCGACGGGCATGTTCGGGACTTTAGACTGAAAGTGATTCAGACATTAAACATTCCGAATGATTTCAGGTATAAACTTTGGTCGGAATTTAGGTCCCGGTAAATATAGGACCCCGAGCCATTAGATAGACATAAAAAAGAGCATCTCATACTGAGGGGATTTAGACAAATATACTTGGCTCAGGGTGTGGAATTAGACCCCAAAATCAAAATTTGTCAAATACCCCTGGGTCAGCCAGCCGCCCGCCCCCTTAATGGGGGAATAGTGATAAGTGCATCATTGCTGCTAGAAAAATATATTCGTGATATATATTCGTATATATATGTTGTTTCAATGCGTTTCTTCGTTTATGTGAAATACCGTTGATATGCCCCTTGAATGCTTGGATTGATTATATTCTATTTTGTCTTCATTTTTGCGGTTTTCTGTGTGCCTGTTAGATGGTTAAGTGCTAAATTTTTGCAGACAGGGTTTAATAAGTGTAAAACACGTTCCTGGCGCAATTGCCAAAGATCTGAAAAAAGTTAACTGTTAAAAGACCTTTGTCAAGCTGACAACGAACAATTGGTTTCCTATTGCACAATAAATGTTATAGGTGATAGAAATGCATTATACTATAAAGACATATAATAAAGAAATAATTGAAAAAAAAACAATCAGCAAAAATGTTTGCAAAAATTAACTGACGACTTCGGAACCATACGAAGAAATGGCAGCATGCATCGCTTTAACCAACTGTACTATTCGGCTATGTAAAGAAAGCTGTATTATGAATTATGGTTATACGAAACACTCACTATTCTGATGCCAAAATGTAAACATAACTTGAAAGGGCGAAATAAATGTGTCCCATATTATAATTGATTTTTATCACAGAATGTGAAAACATTTGTTTTCAATACATATATCTTAGCGTTTTGTTGACATAGTGACTTTAATTGGCTTTTCATCTAATTGGGAATGACTCATGACTCGGTATATTCATTAAAACAAATACCATGCATTGCTAATTTTTCCTCTTTTGAACATTTACCCATTTTAATAAATATTGAGGATTAAAACATTTACTAATAAAACATAGAAAACACGAAAATTGTGTATTATAATGGCTTTTATAAAGTGTTGTTGACGTAAATGTTGATAAAAGTGTTGATAAAACTCGTAAATGACGTTCACCAACGTCAATTTCCGTAAATAAGTAAAATTGAGTTCTTCCCCTTGAACAAGAATTTACGAAATGCATTGTTTTCGAAGATATATTTGTCGATTTATGTGTACGTTCATTTAATTATACGCTTGCCACAATACATTGCAAGACAAGGTCAAATGCAAAAAATGACATGAAATGTAGAATTTAGCAACGTACGTGTAATCTAAAACGTCAATTGGAAGAGAAGGAAACTCAGTAATAGGAACATTTGGAAGACTGGTAAGAAGTGGAAGTATGTCAAGAAATAGAAGAATAGGAACATTTAAAAGGAAGGAAGAATGTACAGAGCAGGATATTTGGAAGAGAAGGAAGAATTGGAAAATATGATTATTTTGAAGAAAAACAATAATAGATAAACGAAGAGAAGCAAGAAGAGAAAGAATTACAAGAGGCGCAGCAAGAATTGAATGAATGAAAAACGTCAAAATGCAGAATATAATTTTTAAACTAATACTGTTCCACAACAACTACTACTACTACCACTACAACTACTACTACTAACTGCTAGTCTCTGTGACTACTTCTGTAACTACTTCTGTAACTACTACTACTACTATTACTATTACTACTACTACTACTACTACTACTACTACCACCACTACTCTTCGTCTTTCTTGTACTTGTACTACTGCTACTGCCTACTTCTCCTCCTACCCCTCCTACTCCTCCAAAAACTAGTATTCCACTAGTACTACTGCTACTTCTACTGCTACTGCTCATACTAATATTATTTCTACTACTACTGCTCCTACTTATACTACCCCTCCTCCTCCTCTGCCTACTACGACTACTACTCCTATTACTAGTACTGCTACTACTGCTACTACTACTACGACTACTACTACTACTACTACTACTACTACTACTACTACTACTACTACTACTACTACTACTACTACTACTACTACTACTACTACTACTACTACTACTACTAGTACTACTGCTACTCCTCCTCCTCCTCCTACTTCTCCTCCTCCTCCTCCTCCTACTGCTACTACTACTACTACACTACGACTACTACTACTACTACTACTACTACTACTACTACTACTACTACTACTACTACTACTACTACTACTACCACTACTACTACTACTAGTACTACTGCTACTGCTACTGCTACTACCACTACTACTCCTACTCCTACGAATATTATTAGTACTACGTCTACTACTGCTACAACTACTCCTCCTCCTACTTCTCCTCCTCCTCCTCCTCCTACTGCTACTACTACTACTACTTCTACTACTACTGACTTATCGATATGAAATATCAAGGATAACAAGTAATATGCAATAAAAAGAATTTTCAACTGTTGATGAGTTTAACCTTGATTCTCTAGTAATTAATACGGATTTAACTGTAAGAATAATCAACATTCCAAACAATAGTCATGAGTGTAGGCCTTGCCCGGACACGGTTTACATCTTTTGGTCTGTTCCTGCTACTACTACTACTACAACTACTTCAATCTTCTGTTACTGTAATTGATACTACTATTGCTACTACTAAGAACTAATAGCAGAACGCTAGTACTATTGCTAACACCATGGGGATTTGGTGGCGGCGTCAATTTTTGCTCTCTGTTCTCAAACTTTAGAATGAATCTTTAAAGCGAGACTTCACTTCGATTGCATGTAGGGTAATGGTTTCTGCTTGAAAATGCAGAATGAATTGTGCTATTAAAAAAATATATATATAGGTAAATTTTGTAAAAAAAACAGGGTTTGTGCAAATTTTACCTTGTTTGAAGTAGTGAAATATTTTGTTTTAGAAAAAAATTCCGATAACTCTGACATGCACAAGAAAAGTCGACAGCTCTTGTTACATCTTTGGGTCGGTTTAACCTTAACCTGTGATCTTTTACACAACGACCCGAAAGTTTCTGCTACTGCTGCTGCTGCTACTACTAGTACTACCACTACTACTTCTACTACTTTCACTACCACTACCACCACCACCACTACCACTGCCAACTAATGGTATCTACCACCACCAAAACCACTACCACTACCACAACTACTACTACAACAACTACTTCTACCTCTACTACTTTCAATAATACCACTACCATTACCATTATTACTACTATTACTACTACATGTACTTCTACTTTCATGTATTTGTTTCTTCTACTTACTACTGCTACTTTGTTTCTCCAACTGCTTTTAATTATTACTAGTACCACTGCTAGAACTATTACTAGTACTACTACTAACTGCTGCTTCTACCACTACTACTACTAGAACTGCTATTTATTTGTTTCTGCTACTGCTTCTACTTCAGCTACTACAATTACTACTACTACCACATCCAATACTTCCACTACTAGCTAGCACTACCAAAACTTTAGCCAGTAAATCTGTGTAAGTTGTTCTGTGCAACTCGTAGTTTTATAATAGAGTATATAAACAATCCGTTAAATTTTTGAATTTAAATACAGATATATCTTGCTTGTTCCACGACTTTTGCCAGGAAGTATACTGTGCTTTCCAATTTTATTTCAGCACTATACGCTGACCATTTGTACTGCGTATTATCTTATAATCAATACGGATCTACTTGTTAAATATAATGACAATACCTAGCAAATGTTATGAGTATCAATAAGTTATTGAAACTATCAGATTCATCTTTATCTTTTAATCAATACGGATTCAACCTACCTATCAAATGTTTGATTCTAACAATATGGTTCTGATTAATTTAGTCATAGCCCTGAAAAGGTTAAGCACTATTACCACAGCTGTCACTAAAACCCCTTACTACCCCTACTTCAACAACTACCACTGACATAATGATATTGTTTTGATTTATTTCAAATAAAGAAACACTTCATTCTTCTGTTTTAGAAGCTACCACATGAGTTCGCTATCTGATAATGAAAATTTTATTATTTATTTTATTTTAAATAATATCAAGCAATAATACTAAATATATGATCTGACACGAGTTGTCATTTCATATTATATTTTATTAAACGAGTTCAGGAATTTTGTTAGTATTAAAGCGAGCCTTTGGCGAGCTTACTAACGAATTTCCTGGACGAGTTTAATGATATGAAATGACAACGAGTGTCAGATCTTTTTTATCGACATGCATTAAAACGAAAAAAAAATGCTTCTTAATTTACCAAAGCATGTCGACAAATCCTAAAAGTTGTTTACTGCATAGACGTCATTTCATGTTGACTACGTCATTTCACCAAAATTACGTCATGCGATTGGTCAGTCAAAAAATATGTAGCCAATGAAAACGCTCAAAATGTTATCTTACACATGTGTAAGATAAAAATATTCGTAATTCAATTTACATTCTTTACAAACATTTACAACATACGCCGAATATCTTTTTTTACAGATATTTCTTGTTATCTCTTACATGTGAACGATTTTATTCGCACACTTTGCAAGATTGGTCAAGACTGTTAGTGCCGTTGTGGAAATAATCGTACACCATCGTACACCAAAATTACTCATTATCGCCAAGACAGGCGACAGGGAAACGCATCTACGTTTTTAGCTGTTGGACTAATTGATATAGGTTTAGAAATTTCGCCGATGGACTAATGTGTGTTTCGAATTTGAACAGCCAATTTTGAACTGCGGCTTGAAAGAGTTTCAGAACATACTTTAAGAAGTGTTGCGCAATTTGACAAACAAACCTTTTCCAAACACAAATGTAGAAAAACTTCAATGTCTTATTAAAATTGGTCACCTTGAAAAATGCATAACCGATCACAGGCCCTGTATAATTCTGTAAATGTCTTAATTTGCACATCTATTTCAAATAAAATGATTTTGATTTTATGAGCAAATAAATTGCTATCACTGATTTGGTGTTATTTTGAAATTGTTAAGAAAGTTAAGATTGACAGACCAATCTTTGACTAGAATAATGGTGATGGTGGGTGTGACATGGCAAGGTAATTATCAATTGCCTTTGAGTAAAACCAACTGTTTTAGTAGAATTATGATGTCGACGATGTTGGTTAAATAAAAGTAGCGCTGTATACAGTTAGGATAATCACGTGACAGTTAAGTTTTGTCGTGTCGCGCATTTTTTAATTCGGGAATACTGGGTTTAATAGAAGTGCGAGCGAAGTAAACTTCTTATTTTTAATGAAATATTTAGTTTTTGGCGGTATTTGATCTTGTTCGGTTTTACGCATGTTTTACCGTTATGGCATAATTACAAAAAAAAACGCAGATTTTTATTCCCATCGATATGATAATTTAAATATTTCTTCATTTATTATTTTAATGAATTTTATTTATTTTGGCATCTATGTCACAATTACAACATATAATTCCCCAGCTTAGGGACAAAAAAAGAAAGTCCCCACTTATATATTTTATTGTTTTTCGATACCTTTATGTATCCTTTATGTAACAACAATTAAGTCAAGGCAACTTTAATCATTTTTTATGAATCAATTCCATATATAAATATGGTAAAACACAAAACAAACAAAAACGCAGATTGTCGCCCTTGTGCAATTAAACGTTTACATCACTTACAAATCCGTCCTGTTTACAGGTTACCAATAGCCTGATTGGAGAATGACATCATCACTTACTCTAACCCAGCTGTTAACTTCTCTCAAATTCAAATCCTAAAACTAAATAAAATGTTTGATTCCCGTGCCAGAGACTTCGATTGTCGTTGCTGTCATAGAAAATAAAAATCTGAACACAATGTCCGTACCCACATGAGTGACAGGCACAGCCTTGTTAGATTACTATGACTTACATTTGCCGTTGATTTTGGTGTTCATAAATCCACCATATCTCATCTTGCCTCGTCACAACGGTAACAATTGATCGTACGGTACTAACTGGTCAAAAAATTAACTGATACCAACAATGGCGGATTCCCGCGGATGTTTTACACAGGATTTGTTGACGGTTAATATATTTATCTTCTAGATTTGACTTTATCGTTGTGCGCTACAGTTATTCAAGTATCCTCGGTATAAATTGTCTACTGTTCTGTTAGGAATTAAACTGTTCTTGGTTGTTACTTCAGCCTTAATTTCATATATATTTCGAAATTTCGAAATTTAATCCCCCTTTTCACAACTTACCGTAACTGATACTAATGATTCTCACGGAAAAAAGTTTTAAAGCAATTACTTTATTTAAATATTTAAAGAGCAGAACACATTTTTGGGGGTACAAACTGCATCTAGTATTCCAAATTTTAAGCGGTTATGGTACATATACTTATTGACCTGTGTTCTCCATTCTATGTGAGGTCTATATACAAATCATCATCACCCAGTTGCATTAAATCAATGAATTTTTATATGAATATAAGAATTTTAAAACTCCAGAGACATCAGCAGGAGAAAAGTCTCAAGTACCAAGAGAACAGTTCACTTAAAACATATTTTCTTGTGGTTATAGGCCTACATAACGGTTGTCAGGGTTATTTCTCAGCAACAGCTGGAAGTATTTGGGTCAAACTGTTAACAAAACCTGTCTACCTTCTGTTTGATGTTGTCTTTTGGTGCACTTTTAAATATAGTTTTGATTAATACACTAAATGATTAATACACTAATACACTAAATATTGCTCACCAGCTTGATCAATTGTCGCATGTGATATTTTGACATACCATGGCTTACCAAACAAGGATAATGGTAAAACTGATACTTGCAAATAAATTGAATGAATATATTTCAAAACTAAAATGAAAATACAACGGTGAAATGAATTATGTTCTTTGTCTATAGTTACTAGTAAAAAGAAAATAACATTTTAAAATCTCCAGAATTGTTATACGTATTCAACTGTCAACACTGTTAATGAACATGGCATTAAAAAACAACAACATACAAACGTGCAGAAGATGCAAAATTGCCACAGATAGTACAGCGGCATCTGTAAAACTAAAACAATTCAACAATTAGTTACAGAGAACTATCCATGACAAAAATGCTACACAAATACATTTGAAAATATAATCAAAAGAACATAACCCGGTGAAAACTCATCAAAAAGGAACATATTGTCCATTTCCTCTTTGTATTAAAGCCACGAACAGTTGTCAACTATCATAACAGTTTGCTCATTTTATTCTGGTACCCTCAACATGGAATTGTATTTAAATCAAGCAATTTGTTTTTGAGAAATGGCTCTGATCAGGATAATTCACTAACACTCTTGATTTACGGTACCTTTACAGTAGTCCTGATATATACTGCTTGCTATGTTTATTGTGTACGAAATATGTATTTGCAGAAGAACACAATCAGAAATTTATTTAAGTTTTCAAAATCCTTTGCTTAAACTGAGGTTTGTAGATTCAGGCAAACATGCAGCCTCAATATTCTGGCATACATCTGCATAAACTGTAAGCTGAGGTTTGCTGTATGGTGCTAAACAGGATGATAGAAACACGCAACTAGTTACTTAATTATTTGTGTGCCTTGCATTTTATATAGTTGTCAGGTTTTAATAAAGTTTACAAATATAACATGATTCACTAATAAATTCATTGTTTTTACATTTGACTTCCTAGTTTTTTTTCTAGTTTTCTATGATTTCAATTACTAGGTTTTGTAAAGACGGTTGAAAAGCCTGTGGCATTCAGACATGCATTTGGAGACCCAGCTCCACCTAATATTCAATCCTAAGAATCCAATGTCAAAGATATTCATCCCAACAACAACTCTTGATGACAAATCCCCAGCCCCAATTTTATCATACATCTACGGTTGTGAATCAGAGCAACCATGTGTAATTTTGAGTTGTGGTTGTTATATTCTGCAACTTAACAGCAAAAACGAATGTGCTACCCGACAGACAAACTGCATAATGTTTTAATGTTAAAACAAATATTCCCCATCACCTGCGATGGGGACGTAATTTTTTAAATATGGATAATAAAGCAGATATGGATAATAAAGCAGATGTTCTATTCTAATCATTTACATTTCAATTTAAATACAGTTTGTGGTTGGTTAACATGCCATGTATATGCAAGTAAATACACAAAACCATCATAATCACTTCAATTTTCTTTTGCACATTCAGTGTCACTAGAGCTATCATCATTGCTTAATTGATGACTTGCTTGTTTTGTCAACCTGTTTTGACAGTTGATTTGTCTCATAGCTCTTGTTCAATTAAAAAATCATATTGCTTTGTACATTTTACTTTGTGAATTTGATTAAACCTAGTAATGACAGTTTAGGCATTAAACGATTGAAAGTTTAGCAAGGCGAAAGAAGTAAGCAAACAAGAAGTTACTCAAATGCAACTTGACATTTGTAATATGTCATTCATATGTAACCGGGAACAAGAAATTCCGGCAGTGTCCGTAAAAAATCGCTAGAGATCTTATAGACTGAAGCACTGTCCGGCTAGCTCAGTGGTTAGTAGACTACTCTTGTACTCCACCCTGCACTGTGTATGGAGCGCCCCCTCCCCCCAAACACAACAGCCCCACACCAAAATTAAAAAAATACAAAAGAAAAAGTTATGATTCAAAATTCGTCCCAATTTGTGATGAGTTTCAAAGTAAATTAGGCAGGGGTGCTGGTACACACCCCGGGTCCCCACGAAATGCAGCGGCGCGGAGGGACATCACAAACTACGAAATACACACATTCAATACAAACACGCACGCAAACACACGCACACGGGTCCGCCCGAGTGTCCGTCCGCCCGTCTGTGAATACATCGCAAAAAAAATGTTGATCTATGGTTCACATGGTAGAAAGATCCACTAGTTGGTTAATCGCTTGTGACAATCAGCAACAGCAAATGCGCATAGTAATGCAGTAAGGAATAGTATGAATAAACATTTCAATATTCAATATACAATATTAAATATAAGCAAACCAAAAGGCTGAAAGCACTTGTCAATTACATGCAAGCAGCAAGAACTTGGCATTATCACGTAGCAGATAGATATGTCGTTCCATTACGAGTATCATAATGCAATAGTCGATTGTCATTTAGCAATATGCATTTGTCTTTTAGAAGCATGCATGCTGGCGGATATACCCTTCCATAAAGCCAGGAAATGTGTGAGTTGGTTAGCTGACGCCGTTTAGGATAACTTGTTAGGCGCTGGGGCGAATATTGAGCTACTTCTTATATGATCAATATTCTCCAGGAGCGACTAACGGCTGAATGACCATTTCTGTGGTGGAAATGTTTCCTACAAATACATAGCGAATTTTGGTCGCTATTTCATGTCCTAAAATGGCACGGTTAGCATTAATAGTTCTTGCTAAAATGAGCAAAGAGAATTCATGACTTTGTAATGGTTTATTAATATATGTACGATATCACTTCCATTCTGGATGCATCACCAATTTAAACCTACACACATATGCATTTTTAAACAAATAGCGATAACCGCCAGTGTTTTCAATTTTATCGATAATCTGAAAGAATCATGTCATTTCGATTGGGCAATCTATTCTCATTGACTATTTCCAGTTTTACCACTTCAACATTGGTAAGGTCTTCTATGTATGGCCATTTGTTGAATTGTTCTTTCCATCCCTCTATATGTTCTGGTAAGGATCTTATCTCGCATTTGTTTCCCGTTGTCAGTTGACCGTCAACCAGTTTCTTAGTGTTGACTTTGTTTGGTTGTGTAGTCCATCTTACTGTTTCTGGGTTCTGGGTTCAGTTTAAGTTTCCGCCTTTCTTCGATAGCCAGCACCTGTATGTCTGCGTGCGGTCTCCCAACTTCTATCCACGAGTACATGTCAACGCTGCCTGTCAGAATGTTGCCATTCTGTTTCAATGGTTCCATCATCTAGGGCCTCAAATCTATTCTTCAGGGTTATTGCAAACTCTTTCTTGCTCTCCGCCGTTTTTGACCGTGGGATGTCGAACTTCCTCTTCACGATTCCGGCCTTGACTCTTGCTACGACATGGTTCTGTGCCAAAATCTGCGCGAAAAATCTGTGTGTTCTATTGAGAAAGAAGAAAACAGTTCATTAACAACAAGTGTCTTTGAAAAATCTACTAATTGCACCATTACATTGAATATTCATAATGTCACCCACGAACATGTAAGCTGGATATGCCATACAGCAAGGCGAATAATAACGTCCGATGACACGTACCGTTAAAGATTGAAGTTAATTGACTTGTTGCTCGTTAATGACTTCGGAGTGAGATAATTCATATTGAAACTGTACCTTCTGACAAGGTTAGATCGAAACTGGAAACTGCTTTTGTACAAAATGGATTATTTTAATAACTTTTCTTCGTTATTTGCTTCGTTCTCTATTGACCATGGGTCTGAAAAAAGTTTTTCAAAATGGAGGATTTCTGGACTCTAATTCGCATAAAAATTTTACGCTCTTAATTTAATTTAACGTCGAACAAGTAGTGTCTCAGATGTTTCATTAAATGCCGTAATACATGAATAAAAACCAAACAGTGCCACTGTTAAGCACCGCCTGGAGAGGTAATGTAAGCGAACTTGTAAAGCAAATCAAGAAAAACAGAGTGTGACTCATTGACAGAAGCTTGTGATTTGAACTCACAAGAAAAGCAGATTTACAACATGAATCTGCAGGAATGTAATATAAACGAGATGAAAAAATAGATCAGCGAAGAACAGGACATCATGAAAGTACTTTTATGGGATGTGAAGAATGATAAAATATCAACTCAGAAAATCAAAAATTCAAAAGCAGAAAAAGATTATAAAACTAAAAGAACCCTACTTTAAAAAGTAGCATCTGTGTTCGATCTTATGGGTTTGTTCTCGCCTATCACACTGAAAGGAAAGGAAAACTGTGAAAAATAAAATAAAGATTTGAATATACAAATTGACTATGAGGATCAAATAGTGTTGTAAAATCTACATATATGCAGTGTTCAAACATGCATAGCCTTACTAATTGCTACAGAAAGTATGTCATACTCTCTTGTTTGCTTCTGTGACGCATCTAGCCGCGCATATGCAACAGCAAGAGACAAAAAAAGACAAAAGAAGTGACATAATTGTGTGCCAACATCTGCGCCTTTGTGTACTCTTCTGAACGTCTGTATTGAGACAGAAGAAAATGGTTCATTAACAACAAGTGTCTTTGAAAAATCTACCTATTGCCACCATTATATTGAATACTCGTATATAACTGACGAACATGACAGCTGGGAATTTGAAACGTCCGATGACAACCACTTCCAGCGGGATTGTGACAGCAAAGTTCATCAAAACACATTATTCCATTTGTTTATATATATAACCCATCTTTACTTAATATTGGAAAGATGATCAAGAAAAAATTACCACCAGATGCGTTGCCTCCAACAACAATACTGGTGATTGTTAAGACATTCAAAAAATAAGAATGTGAAAGATCTTTCCAAATTCAAACCAGTTTTTGCATTAAAACTTCCTTACAATTACAGGTAGATAAACTCGTTCATTCGAAATTAACACATTTTGTCACTAGTGGTCAAGTTTCTCAATGTAATAGACCGTGATGTTCTGAATGTAAAACAATGGAAGAAAATGACATATTTTAAACTTTATGTCATTCTACCTTTTGAAAAGAATGTACAAGGAAAGGATTATCTTGTTCTTCTACAGCAGTGATTTACCTTATTACGTGTAACAAACAATATGTTGGCCATAATTATAATAAAAGAGTCATAAGTTTGATATAAAACATATTCCTGAAATCAGTGTTTATGAACAAATTAACCGTTCTTGGTCATAGTCGTGATTATTTTTCTTTAGACAAAGTTCAAATTAATTGAAAAGGCTTTTAAAACAGTCTGAATGGATTCGTATTCTTTGAACTACCTGTCCAAAATGGAATGAATTCAAAAGCTTTATTTGAAATCATTTCGTGCACTGTAAATATTCAATAGTATGTTTTGATAATACATATTTGTTATATAGTTATACAGTCTCACTATATTCGTGCTCTTTATTTGAAACTATATTTAAAAGGTGGCTATCAATGTGCATTTAAGTTCACCTTTAGTATTAGAGAATATTAACTACAGGTTAAAGCATCTTTAATGTACAGCGTCATAGGCACAGCTGACTCACATTCCCAGAGCATGCATGGCTACATATTTATAGAACAATGACAGCATCTAAATGTCAAGCAAACACAATACTGTTAAATCTTCTATCTTTTACAGAAGAAGTTAAATATCAAAGATAAAACGTGGCCGCACGTAGGTCTTTCGCCTTATCCACAAGGCCTGACGCTTTTTCGTAGTTTAGCCAAGTCCGATGGAACGTTTTCCAATTTGTGGCAATATTCCCATCCATTTCCAGCCTTCCGGAAAACGGTATTAGCGACGGAACAGCCATAGACGCGCCGCCACTGCTTCAGATTGTACACTCATTATTGTAGTAAATCCAGTTAACACTAGTGCATGTCCTAATTGTTAATTGTCTCTTCTAGCTTCTTCTTACACCATGTTTAAAAGGTGGCTACGAATGTGCATTTAAGTTCACAGATAATATTAACTACATTTGTATAAGCATCTTTAATGTACAGCGTCATAGGCACAACTGACTCACATTCCCACAGCATGCATGGCCACATGTTATCAATAGAACAATGACATCTAAATTGTCAAGCAAACAAAATATTGTTACAATCTAATTTAATTTAAAACTTGATGCTGAATCTGATGTGCTAATTTGCCAGAGTGAATGTTGTACTAAATATTTACTTTGCTTCGCTCTCTGTTTATACTAAATGTCAAGTAAAATATCAATGATTTCACACCTCAATTTCCAGTATTTAGAGAGTTGATTTGATGGTCGGAAAAAGTTTTTGAAAAAAAGTGGACACATTTTTAAAATCATTTTCTTGTGGAATTATTGGATTGATTAAGCTCGTGAGCTGGTCCTACGATTGAAAAGAAATGTAGATTCTGTTCTCGGGCACATTGGAGTGATGAGTGTCAAATTTATAAAACCATTGACGTAAGAAATGCCTGTCTTAAAAGGAGTTGTTTCAAGAGGGAAATTTGTCGCAATATGTGTGTATTGTGGACTAAGGAATCAATACCAACAAATGCCCAAATATATTCTCAAAAAGAAAGGGGAACGTTTAAGAAAATGTAAGAATCAAAATAAGTACAAATATTGCTAGACTCTGGGTCCCAGCAATCGTATCTGACCGAAGAAAAAGCAGAGGAGCTGAGTCTTCGCTATGAATAAAATATATATACTTCGTTTGGAAGTAGCAAAAAGTACTGACAACCAAGACGGCCTTGAAACTCAAATAAAAAAAGTGAAATGCTGATTATTGCAAACATTGTTCCATCCATTTCTGGAACTACCGCTTCCGGCATTCTTCAATGCCTTTGGAAATTTACCAAAAGGATTTGTTTAAGTCTTTTACCAAACATCTAGATGTTGGACGATCAAGTACCCTAAAAGATTCAATTGACTGTTTCCTCGGAATTGGCTTTTATTCGGAGTGGGAGAGTTCAAATCAATTGGACTGTATCTTCTGGCATCAAAACTTGGTTGGATAGTAACTGGAAGAACTGATAAAATTGGTGACTTTTTTCTGAAACCAGGGAGTAATGTAAATGATTCATGTCTGTTAAGTGAAGTTGATAAATCTTTGCCAAAGAAACCTGACATGACTTTGCGAATGTGGAAGCAATTGGAATAACAGATTTTGACTTCAGGTCAAATGACGAAACAGCAGTGAAAAAACTTCAAAGAAAATATAGAGTTTAAAGAGGGTCGCTATAATGTCACATGACCATGGAAAGATCAAATCCCTGAAAAACCGAGGTTTTGCCATTGGCAGATTGAAATCCCTAGCAAACAAGTTTATACAAAATCCTCAACTTGTTTAAAAGTATGATGGCATTTTCAAGGACCAAGAGGAAAAAGCAATAATTGAAAAGGAAGAAAAAGACAACAGTGAGGGACGGAAACATTGTTTTCCACATCATGTTGTCAGCATTCCCGATAAGACTCCTTCAACGCTTCGTGTTGTCTACGATGCATCTGCAAAAATGAAGAAAAATGCAAAAAGCCTCAACGATTGCTTTTGTTGTGGACCTGTGTTACTGAAAGGTTTATGCTGAGACTTCAGCTTCACAAGATTGGAATAGTTGCCTACATTACATGTTCAGAAAAGGCAGTTTGCTGATGTGTTCATTGACAGAAACCAAATAATTTGGCAAATTCATTAGGATTGTACGACAATTTTTGTTTGGCGTTTATAACGTCTCTCTTTCAGAGTCAGCAAAACGTCTTATTCTGCTTCCAGCGAATGATCAACTCGCCTGTTGATCCAAAGGACTCAACAGATTATGATGAATGGTGGTTTTTCGCGACTGAATGTTACCATTCATAAAACTCCTCACGTTAAGTATTTTTTGTTAACTGCAAATTGGTAATAGATGTATAATCATTTTTACATGGAACTACATTGCCTGATTTAGAAAATTGAGCTAGGTCAAGAACTCAGATGATGTGAAAAAGGTGTGGGTGTGTTCATTCACATGTATGGAAACGAGGGCTGCAATGTTTCCAGATTAGACTGCAGCTTCATTCATGTTGTCCTTTAAGAAGTTTCATATCATTGATTGTCAGTGATAATGCGAAACATTTCAAACTTTCCAACGATACCATGAAATTGGCTTGGCGTGATATTGTATATTCTGGGGACTTGTAATATCAAGTGGATATTCAACGAGCGATTTATTGGCATTGTGGAAAGATCTCTCTGCAATTAAATCGTTTTGACGGGAAATTCTTACAGTGGATAAGTTTTGGGATTTTGATCAGCTTTGTTTGTTTTTTCTGAAAACTAGAACTTTAATGAGGGAAGGTTCACTCAATAAGCAAATGCTTTGTTTGTTTCTTTGTCACAGTCACCAGATGTGGTATGCACAGGAATGTTAATTCTTTAACATTCTCTTGAGGACAGCATAGAATGTGCAGTTCCATTATCGCAACCACCGTAGGATCTGTCGTAAAACAAAGTTGTGCCTGATCTTCCCATTCTGACGCCAGCCTGTTCCTGACGAATGTAATGCGCTGTAATATGATGCGACTGAAGACCATGTCTGTGAAAGAGAGAAATGATGCCTAGCCAATTATTGCAGGCTTGGAGATCACCTTTCTTGGGCAGTTTATGACTTCCTTCTTCCAGTCACCTGGAATATTTTCCTTATGGAAAATAGCTGGACATTAATACGAGGGGAAGATCCAGACTTACCCGGAATTTTTTTATACATTCAATAACATTTTTGCTATGAGAGTAATTAAAATATTACTAAAGTATTTTTGTTCAATATTTTCTCTTAATGTTAGTTACCTTGACAAATGTTTGGCCAAAAGCAGTTCGAATTAACAGCATTATTTATTGTATTAATTTATGTATCCATTGTGGTATTCATGAAAACTCTAACCGTTAAAAGTAAACATTAAACATAACGTAGTGCAGTGCAGTGCTGTGCAGTATAGTTATATAAACATGTTGTGGTATATGTATTCATTAACGTTTTCAACCATTCATTGTTGTATTTCATTTTGTATTCATAGTCGTTTTCATTAACATGAAGCATTGAACCTATTCCTTACCGTTAAAAACCGAACACTAAGCTAAATTCACCATTAACCCTTACCATACTATCATTTATTATTTAAGTATTCATGTGTTCCTGTAGCCATATATATATATATATATGAAAAATAGAAACACGTTACATGGGATTATAAATATATATTAAAAATATAGCCAACGCGTTTTGACAAAGCTCATCAGGACATAATTCAATATGTCATAGAGATATCGTCATTTCAATTATGACGTCATAACGTCAACAATTATTATATAAAATGTAATTGTGGTTTAAATATATGAATACAATCTTGTTGTTAAGCTAACTTAGCTGAAACACTGTCCAAAAATAGAATAAAAAGGAAAAATTGAAATTTCAAAATAATTTCCGATGAGAGAATAATTAAATGCAAGACAACCACCATATTTAAAACGTCTAATAACTAAATATAGATTTTCCTCTCAAAAGCCTTAAGTAACTAAATGTAATGTGCGCTCCTCTAGCTATATTATTGAAGGACATTCATTTAATTTTAACTGCAAACTGTTTAATGTAAAAACTAATATGACATGTAATGTTAAAAATGTTATTAACATATATATATGCTATATATCATATATACATATGATGTATAACGCCCCGCAACTGGTCATGTAACACAATCAAGCAATTGATGGATTGTATATAAATCTAAGAGTACAATCAGGATACTGGTGTTATTGAATAATAATTATCATAATCATAATAATAATAATAATTTTAATAATAACAAAATGAGAAAGAATCATCAGAATTGTTAACATCAGTTAACAATTGAAGAAACTTTATAATATGGTATTTTATTAATGCATGCATTTTATTATTATTATTATTATTGTTATTATTATTATCATTATTATTATTATTGTTGTTGTTGTTGTTGTATAACAATAACAAATGTAGAAAATGAGTATGTTGTTATTTCTGCAGAAGCAATTATTTCAATATTTACACGATTCTTTTATTATATTAAATAATTATTATAGCACTCATAAAATAATAAACTTAATAAAATAACGATGTCACAACATATAATAATAAAATAATAATAATAATAATAGTAATAATATACATTTTTGATAATAATAATAATAGATTTTTTAGATAATTATCATAAAATAGTAATTCTAATTCGTCAATACCAATATTATGTTGATAATAATAATAATAATAATAATAATAATAATAATAAACAAAATGATATTTAATACTCGTTCCACAGTGTCATGCTTCCTGAACTGTTATTGTAATTGTGGGGTTTATATATTTTGGCCGATCACGCCGGAATAGTGCATTTCATACCGATCTTTGCCGAATATCTACGTATGGCTGCGAAAGGTTTCAGAGCGCAATAATTCTCACAAAATTTGATCATTGTAATTGCTATATATAGAGCGTGCAGCTGATGTAGGCTAAATTAACTAATGATTTCATTATGTGAATAAATATTACATTATTTATGACATACAATGAGTAGAATTTTTCATAATTATGTTCAGTTCTAGACTGTATGTCGAAGATATGTTTATAACTATAAAGTTATAACTGCTTATGCAAAAATTATGTAAATTTTAATCCCCCAAAATATGCAACAGTTATTGGTGAACATCAAACCATTGTTGTACATTTGCATTCCCTGAGATTAGAAAATTTGCCCAATTCTATTGGCATTCAATTTTTCCGCTGCATACAATTATCGCAAGAAATCTAGATCAAGATCACTCTTAGACAGGTACGCATAAAAACAAGTTTCAGCGAATTTTTAAATTCAGTAACTAAACCGCACAGTGGATAAACACATTAATCTCCCAATTAAATGGCCATACTGCCAATCACACCCCCATATATCAACCTTGGCATGATCGTAGCAACTGACCTGTTACGCTAAGCACATATTATATATTTAAACCACAAATAAATTTTATATAATAATTGTTGACGTTATGACCTCATAATTGAAATGACGTTATCTCTAAATATATATGACCTCCGGGGAGTGGCCAGTTTAGACCCCATGGGCATAACTTGAACAATTTTTGTAGGGGACCACTATAGGATACTAAACACCAAATACAAAACCTCTGGGCTTTGCAGTTTGCTATTTAAGTCTGTATAAACTATTGTAATAGTCTACTCCGGCGCATGGCCAGTTTTGACCCCAGTGGAATAAATTGAAAAAGCTTTGTACAGAATAATGGGAGACCCGCATGGGCCCGCTCCCCAGAAAGTGCAACCATATTGGTTGCAACATAGATTGGTCCTTCAGGGAAATCCGGAATGAAAGCTTTACTGAAATAGTCCAACCATGATTGTCTTTATAAATGTGGCACTTATAAAGAGGAAGTTATTGTGAAGCTGTGTGTAACATTCTATGGTTGTCAAACTCAATAGACAGGACAATATAAATATTGGCTGTTAAAGGCCACAAGTAGTTTTTCAGTCTGTAGGTTAGCTACCAGAAATTTCAATTCCCATAGTGTCCCATTATAAAAAGGCCAACTTTTCCAAGCATTTTTTCTAGCCTTTCCTTTATTTCAGATTGTGCAATTTATCAATTTACCACAGTAAACACACCCCAAAAGTTCACCTTTCAAGTTCGCCTCCAATGCAATACACCACAATGTTCCAGAAACACATGGGTTATGAGAAATAACCACAAAATGCATGTCTGAGATTGCTTAATGGCTTTTATACCAGAAGAGAAGAGGAAGTCTCTAGTAATTGTAAAATGCTTTCGAATGGACCACGGAGGGATACACAATGATTTACTGGTATCTAACCTGTAATTTTACTAAAAATGTATTCTTCTTGACAATCACATGTCTGTCAGATACAGCTTTACAACCAACACTTAACAAATGACTTTGGACTTTGCATCAAAGCTTTAAGTTTGCGTTAGTTATCAATGTATTGACAATAAAACACTTAACATCATGTTTTCAAACAAGCTATTCATCCTTATCCATAAACTTGACAACACAGACTATTTTAATAATAGTACAAGAACACAAAATGCTCAAGTAAGCATATCAAGATCTACACGTATGCCTAAAGTACCTTGCATAATATACTTGTAAATTATTATATCCATGTCCTCATTTGTGATTAAAAAGGGTGCGTATAAAAATAACAAGAGGAAAAGATTAGTAAAGTTCACTTGCTGTATAAGTTTAAAGAAACCATATGACCCCCAGGGCGTGGCCAGGTTTGACCCCAGGGTCATAATTTGAACAATCTGTGTAGAGGATCACTTTTAAATGTATCATACAAAATATGAAACCTCGGTGCCTTGTGGTTTCAGACGAGAAGATTTTTAAGTCATTTTACTATTAAAACCAAGTGACTGCATGGGTCTGGCCAGTTTTGACCTCAGGGGCATTATTTGAACAATCTTTGTAGAAGAGCACTTATACAATGTTACATACCAAACATGAAACCTCTGGGCCTTGACGTTTTAGACGAGATTTTTTAAGTCATATTGCTATTTAAGGCTATTAAATCCATATGTGCCCTGGGTGTGGCCAGTTTTGACCCCAGGGGCATCATTTGAACAATCTTTGTAGATGACCACTATGCATTGTTACATATCAAATATGAAACCTCTGGCCATGGCGGTTTCAGAGGAAAAGATTTTTTAGACGAGATTTTTTAAGTCATATTGCTATTTAAGGCTATTAAAACCATATGTGCCCTGGGTGTGGCCAGTTTTGACCCCAGGGGCATCATTTGAACAATCCTTATAGACGACCACTATACATTGTTACGTATCAAATATGAAACCTCTGGCCATGGCGGTTTCAGAGGAAAAGATTTTTAAAGTCATTTTGCTATTTAAGTCTATATAAAAAATGTGACCCCCGGGGCGTGACCAGTTTTGACCTCAGGGACATCATTTGGACAATCTCTGTAGAGGAACATCATACAATGTTACCAACCAAATACCAAACCTCTGGGTCATGCGGTTTCAGAGAAGATTTTCAAATTCATTTTGCTATTTAAGTCTATATAAACAATGTGACCCCAGGAGCGTGGCCAGTTTTGACCCCAGGGGCATCATTTGAACAATCTTTGTAGAGGACCACAATAGGATGTCACATACCAAATATCAGCCATGCAATTTCATATGAAATCCGCAGTTGACTAAATTCAAACATACTCATTATTTGTATTATTCGTTTACCGAAGTGTAATGATCTCTTTGCACTTGCATGTCATTTAATTAACCTCACACGTTGACATTAATGCTCATCAATTGTGTCCAAATGCACTTTTTTTTTTTTTCATCAAACTCGTATGATTGCGTTGTGAAATAATACGGCAAGTGATGTAGACGGTGTGTCAATATCGCTGACTTATGGTGCTGAAAAAATATGAAATCGCCTGGAATTGGATTTAACGTTTTGTACACTTTATCACTTTATATCTTTTTTATGAATACATAGAAAACATGGAATTTTGGTGTGATTGCTAATTAACAAAAAGTTTGTTTATTTACATTTTTGGGAACTAAACAATTTATTGAGACATAACTGTTTAAACTCGAAAAAGTAGTCGTTGATTTTACTTGAATTTCGACTTTAAATCATATTTTTTCTTAAAGTATAAATGTCTTTTATGTGGTATCCTGTGCCAACGGTTTATTGCATCTGATCTGAAATCTTTATATAATAGAAAACATTATCATTTACAAATAAAGATAAATAAACCGTATATATAGTTAATTTTTTGTCTATAGTTAATTGTTTTCGATAAACTTTTGCGCCGATACCGCGGTGTACATAATAAATCGAAGGGGGTGGGAGGGTAGATCGGGCATGTTTTACAGAATTTGATGTGTATCTTTTACCAAATTTCGCGAGCGAATTGAGGGAAAAAATGTTTAGCATACATTTCCAAATTGACCGTTTTATATATACCCATTTATGAATGGTCCGATGCCCATTTATGTATGGTCGGGAAGTTTTAGAGGGGGGGGGGGGTGGCGCGCTCCGGGTGCGCCCCTCCTTGGGTCCGCTAGTTTAAACTGAATAAGGAACTCGAAGTTTCTAACTTAAATGATAATTGTACACGTTCCGAAAGGAAACCCTATGAGAATTATGTTGGCGAGGTTTCGTAGTGGTCGGACGTATTTTTTGTGCTCCTGGCAAACAGCCGCATATCTATAGTGTTTATCTAGAAACTATAATATCGTGTGATTTGTGTGCAGAATAAAGGAATCATAAATGAATTATATGAGGATTATATAATTATATAATTATATGTCAATATATCCAGGTACATTATTTATATTTGTATATGTAGCTATCACCTTGTGACAAGTGATCACCCCGGGGTGAAACCTGTATTATTAACAATGGATATGAACGGTAGAAACCAATTAGCGGATTTGGAATTAGCCGATTTATCAGGCAGGGAATTGTCTTCCCAGCTACACGAATGTCACGGTCCGCATGACTGATCTTGTGATCAGGAATCATGTGTTGTTGTCGTATATAGCTAAAATGGCGGTGAAAGAGTTCAGAGAACTGGTAAGCTCGTTTAGAGGCCTATCACGTGACATGTTTGTTCCGCAATTGGTTAAAGATTATTCATCATGTGAGAATGACCTAGAGATGCTAAGATTGACATACTTTGAACATTTTCGTCTTCGAAGAAGCCTTGATTATGTTATTGATGCCACTCAATGTACTTACGAATGAGAAGGCAGATATGGTCCTTGACGCTGATTTTTGGCCTGACTACGTGTTTTGCGAAACTTGGAAGACGCGGACACCAACATCAAACCTTCCTCCAAGAATGCGTACAGCTCGCGCTGAGAAACGTTTAGGATTCTAGCGGCCGATTCTAGCGATCCTGAAACACTTGCGGTCGAAAGTGGCAAGCCGGGATCACTTGCGCGCTGACTGGATGGATACAGCCGCCATGGGATCTCAGCAGCGGCAAACGGAAGTAGCGTCAAGAGGCTACAGACAACCGGATGTGACGAACTGGAGACTCTTACAATCGGATGATATAGGAACGAGAGTTGATAATGTCGAACTTCACAATCGATATGAACCATTCATTGAATGTGGTGTTGATTAGTGCAATTTATTGCAGGTCTTTGGTTTGTTTTGTCTGTTTTGCACTTGTGTTTGATGTAGTTTATTCTAAATGATATTCGTATAGTTTTGATGTCCAATACTCTAAATGTTATAACATGAAATCTGACAGGGGTTATGTCTAGTGCGTCTTAATTGCGTGACATTTTTACTCAAATAAACATTGATATATGCGGCATAGCAGAACACTGGTTATTTCCCTCTAACTTGCATTTGTTAGGTTGCCTATCATCTAATAAGAACTTTCACGCTGAATGTGATAAAGATTTATCACTTCCAATGACATAGAACGTTGGAAAGGGTGGAGTAGCTTTGTTATGGAACAAAAAATACGACGATGTCATTGTTCCACTCTGTATAGATGACGATAGAATCTGCGAAATGCAAAATTACAATCCTTGAAAGACTGATAAATACAGACATCTTGGTGTGACCTGAAACTCGCATCTTTCTTCCAGGTATCTCAGGTTTGCAACTTGCAGCTTGTAATTCAACCAGTATCGATGTCACCTTCATTCTCAGTCGTTCTTCCAAAGTCGTTATGGATGCAAACTGTGGAACTCGTATTCCGCTGGCGACATGCTGAGGCTTGAGAGAGCACATCGCTTCTTCGCTAAGCTTGAACTTGAACTTCCGGGACACACAAACGTCAAGTTTGCTCTCAAGTGCTTAAACTTGACCCAGTTGAAGTTATTATCGACTTTAAAAAAAACTACAATTGTTTGGTCAAATATGCCGCCTAAGAGGCGGATACATTGCTAAACAGATCATTTTAACTGTCGCCTCATTCGTTATGTAAACGGTGATAGGCAAACAACTGGTTTTATTCCGGACTCATACAGGCTGTTGAAAAAGTATAGTTTGTTGCAACATTGGAACGATTATTTGCAAAACGGTACAAACCAGTCAAAGATTGCAAGGAAATACAAATTGAAGGAAGCCATCAGTCGACCGTCGATCTCGAGCATGCTGGAAGAACTAACACTAGATCATCTGGCTCCAGACATCGTCAACGACAAGCAGTGCTCGAAGCTCCTATCAATTGGTCGTAAAGAACAGTACTTGAGACATTCGTGTAAACCATAGGAAAATTAGTGTCACACCAGTATGAAACAAAATGTAAAATGTCGAAACGTTCTTCAAAATCTTGTAGAACATTTGTTATGTTTGTGCCCCGGTAATGATGCACCATGACGCCGCGTGTGCGACGAAATATATGAGGCAAGACGGTTTCCTGTTTATGATTAAACATGGCAGTCTGAGTTTCTTCTTGCCTTAGCAGCAGAGAGAGATGGGGACACATTACATTATCCGAACGTTGCGTTGGTTGTCTTTCATCTCATGCGATAAATGAGCGCTTGAATTCTGCTAGCTTGCCTGCTTAAACGCCTTGTCATTTCGATTACGTCCATGGATCCTAGCGACGAGCTTTCATACTTTGTCTGCCAAGCCCTAAAGTTCAGTGTATTGATATACTGATATACTTATATAATTACACATTTGTACACTTATTTATAACTATGAATGAAACTAATCTTATTGATTTTTGGTATGAATTGACCTGTACAAACTATGCATTGTTATATGTTGCTGTTTTTTTATTGCCTATATTTTCCTATGTAAATATGTTATGCTCTATAGTATTGGGGGAATTAAAGATATCTATCTATCTATCCTTATTCGCGGCTGAATAGGAACAAGGATCCAGTTCCTTATTCAATCTGAATAAGGAACTGGCATTTTCCAACTTAAACCATTACTGTACACGAACCGAAAGGTAACCCATTACTATGAGAATTAGTTCAAATGAAGTCATATATGTCAAAAGTATTCATTGTAACACATTTCTACTTAGTATTATACATGAATGTATCAGTTCCTTATTCGCAGTTGAATTCCTTATTCAAACTGAATAAGGAACTGGAATTAAAAACACCACATTCTTTCACTCATGCTTCCTTCTGTTAAAAAACGGAATAGAAATGAGAAAGAAAGTAAACATTTCGCATAAATAACCAGTTTTCCGGATGGAAATTATGGTCTCTGAATATGGAACTGGTTTGTTAGTGAACGAAATACATTCGCCATTGCTTCTATTATATGAATCATAATAGAAATAAGAAAAAAAATACTCGTTTGTCGGAATTAACGAATATTATATTATGTTTTAATACACATTACAGTTAGAATGGAAGTCGAATACGGAATATGTTTTCCGAAAATATAGTTTTTCTGCAAACAAAATCAACTTCATACGATACAATTAACTGTATCCAGAAATATTTTATTACAGATGAAATTTTCTTTGACTTATGTTTTAGTTCGTTATTCGCGTGTGAATAAGGAATAAGGAACCAGTGGTCTTATATTATAATTGTGGGGTGTATATATTTATATTTAACATCCCGCATTTTCGGTTCATTACAGCCTAAGAGATTTTGTTAGAAACAACAACAGTTGTTGTTGTAACAGTATTTGCACTAGTATTACTAATAGTGCAAGAAGTATTAGTGGTAGCCATTGTGTAAATAGTAGTGGTGGTAATTGTGGTGTTAAAAGAAGTCGGAGGAACTGTAGTGTTGGTGGTGGTAGCATTAGTTCTGGTAGGAGAAGTAGTATAAATGATGTTTGGAGGGCCCAACCTCCGAAGGACCAAAACTGTGGTAGAAATTTCTCCCTATTTGTCTATAGTGTAGCGACAGGGTTTTCGTCGCTACTTTTGAACTCGGCAAAAAGATACTAATCATTAAAATTTTGCAATATAATGTCCAGTATAAATTTATATTGTAATACATCCATTTTCATTGCATTTGCGATTTAAAGAAACACACTACCACAAACGACACAACACACGCTATACCTCGCAGTGTACTGATCGATCGATCGATAAGTCGCCTCCGCTATATTGTTGCAGAATTATGTATTGCGGGAAATGGCAGGTGGCGTTCGGCAAAGAGAAGTCGCATCAACGAAATGTCCTCTTACCAATTCAGTAAGGGATTTTGTGCTTAACTATTTTTTGGGGGTTCATTATTTGTATATATAAACAACCAACCAATAACATAATTTTTTGACTGTGTTTTATTAGGAATAAATGGATATAACATATATACAGTATATGACCGACACGTTCACCTGAAAATTTTTGATATGTTCTCAAACATAGAAGTATACATAGAACAATACACACAACCATTACTATAACCATGAAGTGATACGAATTGTACTGGTTTGAAGAAACAAGTGTGTATATCGAATATGAAAAAAAGTAATTTCGTATACATAGTTACTAAATGGAGTCTCCTATACACAGCAACGCATTGCTAAATCGACTGAGAATGATAATGGTTTGCTTAAAATGTTCAGCAATAATTCAGCGGCTTAAGACGCCATAAACCCGTTTTACAAAAGAAAACGATCAACGTACGGCATTTTGCCAGGACATTGGCAGTTGGTCCAGCATACGCTACAGCACATGCATAATTGGCACTCACAGACGATTCATTCTGAGTTGGAACACGGACGATTCCTGGGTAGGTCGTTTCGGTCCATACCTGCCGTAAGAAGGTGCTCCAAGACGGAGAGCCTTATACACGTTTCACCATTTGCAATGCGCACAATGGATTCGTCCGTTACTCGTTTAATCAATGAGCACGGGTAGCAGTACATGACCGCTAACGCCAGTTGTCCAGATCTACCTGCCCGACCAGTCTCTTGCCAGTAGGCGAGAGGACTACTTTGGGCAACCCCACTGGATTACAAGTTCAATATTAAAAGACTTGATATGGAATCGGACTGTCAACCTTTCGGGCGTAAGGGCAAAGAATGTGGAAGCCGACCTGGTCAATTAGTTCCTTAATAAGGAATTTAAAGGTATTATTATTATTATTATTAATTTTCATTATTATTATTATTATTATTATTATTATTACTATCATCATCATCATCATCATTATTATTATTATTATTATTATTATTATCATCATTGTTATTATTATTATTATTATTATTATCATTATCATTATTATTATTGTTATTATTGTTATTTTGCACTGCAACTACGATGATAAGGCCTAAATTAAAATTAAGTTTGTTTGCCCTTTACCGACCGACCCACAAAAAAGCCGCCGACTCAAAATATTTTATTGCAAAATGTGCGGTAATTATTTTTTTATTTAGTTATTTTTTCTTGCTTTAAATTTCGTTTTTTGATTTCGCTCACAACTTTCATAGGCACTTTGATCATTAAGGCGCTTAAACAAAATAGTATAATGTATTTGAGTGTGAAAACAAGCGCCTAGTAACCGGATACTAGTAAACATGGTGTGTATCACGTTTTGTTTTGTCGACGTCATCATCTGTGTTTTGTTTCAAGTTTAAAAACTAGGAAATAGTGAGGTGGATTCCTTGAAAGTTGTCCGTATATTAAATAGTTCGCTTTTTCTTCTGTCAAAAGAAAGAGACATTTCGCATAACGGACCCGTCTTGTGTGCATTTTCATTATCATGACACCCAATTACTTGAAATTTGAATATTCAGCAGTTTATATACATGAGCTTTTGTCGAAATCGCTAGTGTTTCTTACAGGTGACTACAATCAAGCGAGATGAATTTTCTTAGAAGTAGCATAACTTTTTTTTTTTCATTTTAAATTTTGAAAGCAGAGAAAATTATCTTTCCAAAGAGAGACTCGCAATATCTGAATCAAAGAAAAGTGGCGAACATGCCAGGAGATTTTGCTGTTTTACAATGTCCATATGGAGTTTGATTTACCTATATTTAACATTCAGCGTGTTTGTTGAAATCAATAAATAAATACAAAATTCATAAAGTTGAAACAAGTAAAACTTGCGATGATGTATTGAATGATCTATTGTGCGTGGTAGACGAGACCAAGCAAATTACCGACAAAGTTTCGATTTCAGTAAGCAAATCAACAAGTGGCTGTGCAGAAAAGTTTCACCCTGATATTAACAAACTAGTGTATGTCAATATTGGCTTTGTTAAGGAATAATTCTTCTATCAGCAGCCAACATTTTACATATGATACTGGTATTAAACTGTTCTTTCTTAAACTGTCATTTACAAAAACACAGTTTGCATTTGAGGGTACAGAGACATCCGAGTTAGATATATTTCTGATTTTCTTATTTGTGGCATTTTCATCAAATTATTTTTAATTGTCATTTCATTGATTTGACATTTTTCTAGTCAAACAGTACGTATTTGTACTGTATTAATATGATGGAACTGTCTAGCCAGTTCAGCCATTGATAATAATACACATTTGTTCTTGTCATACAGTATCTATCTATGCTGTATAAATTAATATGTGTGTCTAGTTAATTCAGACATTGGTATTAAATAGAATACAAGTACTTAACAATTTGTTTTTAAAGCATTGCGTATTCTATATTATGTTATGTCTCTTATTAAAGCCAATTTTACCACGTATAATCTTGGTTTTATCAATCAAGATGAAGAAAGTAATTGTGATTTTGAAACAAAGATATTGTATTGGTATTTAAATGACGACATTAACGTATGAGAAAGATTAAATTCTCGGAATTAATAAAATAAAATATTTTTCTTGCCTACCGACCTACCTCTCAAATTTCGGGTCGGTAAAGGGCAAACAAAAGATTGTTTAATTAAGGCCTAATAGATTCTTTAACTAAATTTCATTTTTCTATTCTTTCACAGAAAGTCTGCGCTCTGTAGGACACCACCTAACAGAGCGCACCGTAGAGCGCCACGGTAAGCTCACGGGTGGAGTGGGCAAGGTACTGGATGAAGTGTATGGCGAATTAACCGAGATTCCAGATGAACCTTCATCCAAAAACGAACATAAACGAAAGAGTGATTTGTTTGCGATGACGGCCTTGTTGAAACCGGAGCATCTGACAAGACCTTCCAATGGACGATTCTACAAATCTTTTCCGAATATAAGGAACAACATCAACATTGACGCTTCTAAGTTAAAAGCAAAGCTGCCGAATCTTTCTAAACGTCTCGACTCCTACAGGCGGGTGGCATGGAAAAGATAACACCGAAAATATACTGTTCATTGCGACCGCCCTCGGCGGAACATTTTGTTCCTGCAGATATATATTCTGTTGTTTGCTTAATGCAATGATGACGTCCCTTAACCACCCCTC
The DNA here is from genome assembly GCA_027627225.1 of Congeria kusceri. Taxonomy (NCBI): domain Eukaryota; kingdom Metazoa; phylum Mollusca; class Bivalvia; order Myida; family Dreissenidae; genus Congeria; species Congeria kusceri. The sequence continues at coordinate 42,286,655 of CM051033.1, forward strand.
CACCACATGACATCTTATTATAATGTTCATACAATATGTTTTTATTTTTCTTCTTGATGTGTGTACAGTATGCAGCCTACACATTGTCATTTTATGTTGTCTTAACGTTGCTACTTTGCTGTTATTTATTCATGCAATCTGATAAATGTTCATGTTCTTTGTATAGTGAATTTTGCTATGAAAAATTATAAAGTGTTTAATTTTTCATGTAAGATCTATATACGTCTCTGTCCATTTCAGTCTGAATTGAGTATTATTTGTCAAGATTTACGGTACCACGCTGACCGGTCTTATTATTGCAATTATTTCTCTGTCACACACACAGTATTGTTTCTGTGTGTTCCTTGTTATGTGGCCGTTATTACGTTATAACAGATTAATCTGAATTTGAGTAGTATATTGATATTCATGATTCATATTTAGCTGTTCATGTAGTTTAGAAATAACAGAAACCGGTACGGTGGACCTACTTTATGAGATACGTTCTGTTGGATATTTTCGCCAATATTTACGTCATTTTTATTGCATGTTATCAAGTTTGTATCATATAATATATATTTAAAAATAATGTTTCGTTTTAATTTTCAATAAACATTTGTTATGTGTATGTAAATAGTACGTCTTGTAAAATTACGCGTACATCCTTCATCACCGTGCTGAGAAGCATCTGCGTTCTGATTGGATAGTTAAATACACTTGAGCTATTTTTTATCATTGCTGTCGAGAAAACACCGTTGATGTAAACTCGAATTTAAGATCATTTTCGAGTGATATTTTTTATGAAATGACGTGAATTCTATACAGTATTCTATAAAATGTACGACCAGGTGATTTTATTTTGATATCTGAGCGATATTTTTGAAAATTTGACATTTTGATTTTCCACCCCATAAATGGTCATTCGGCGATGAGACGTTCCAGCGAATTTACACCCTAAAAAGTAGCACTAAATTCGCGTTAAACGTCTCATTTATTAGACTACTCGGACCCCACCTTGTTTGGTCCTTACTAAGGAGACTTGTTTCGGACACTATAAGAAACCTTATCGGACCCAAAATTAATTAGACATAAACTCAAACATTATTAAGATGTTTACCGTAAATAATCCGATCATATCATATTTTTCACCGGTGATAAATGAATAACCTAAATGCTAGGTAATTTACGTGACTACAATTGTTACTTCAATTTCTCAAGCAAATTTAACAACTTAGCATTGTCAGAAAATAATTGCGGAAATGAATGAAAATTATTATATATCAGACGAGTGTACATAGTTATGTTAAATAATATACTATACGTATCATAAGTTTTGCAAATATTGTATTCATGCTACGCAAATGAAGTAAAAGTAACATTTCGACGTATGACGATACTTCTTTCACCCCATTTTATTTATAGAAATATGTTAAACGTTTTGTTAAATTGAATACCATTTACTGGAGAAGTTAATAGAAAGGTGCAATTATAAATAATTCTTAATAAAACGCAACCGCAATTCAAAATCTTAATTAACATGCAAAGTAAGTTTATAAATATAAATTCCCCATTTAATGAAATTCTCTGGTTTATGATTATCCGGACGCTAATTGAAGAACGTATATTAGCATAGCTCTACCACGCGCTATTTTTAGAACAATGCACCCTTTATCTCGAGTGTGTTGAATACGCTGGAATAGAGCATTTCATACCGATCTTTGCCGAATATCTACGTATGGCTGCGAAATGTTTCAATTTTTCCGCTGCATACAATTATCGCAAGAAATCTAGAACAAAAGTGACCGTAGACAGGTACGCATAAAAAAATGTTTCAGCGAATTCTTAAATTCAGTAACTAAACCGCACAGTGGATAAACACATTAATCTCCCAATTAAATGGCCATTCTGCCAATCACACCCCCATATCTCAACCTTGGCATGATCGTAGCAGCTGACCTGTTACGCTAACCACATATTATATATTTAAACCACACATAAATTTTATATAATAATTGTTGACGTTATGACCTCATAATTGAAATGACGTTATCTCTAAATATATATGACCTCCGGGGAGTGGCCAGTTTAGACCCCATGGGCATAACTTGAACAATCTTTGTAGGGGACCACTATAGGATACTAAACACCAAATACAAAACCTCTGGGCTTTGCAGTTTGCTATTTAAGTCTGTATAAACTATTAGACTCCGGCGCATGGCCAGTTTTGACCCCAGTGGAATAAATTGAAAAAGCTTTGTACAGGACCACTATAGAATAATGGGAGACCCGCATGGGCCCGCTCCCCAGAAAGTGCAACCATATTGGTTGCAACATAGATTGGTCCTTCAGGGAAATCCGGAATGAAAGCTTTACTGAAAAAGTCCAACCATGATTGTCTTTATAAATGTGGCACTTATAAAGAGGAAGTTATTGCGAAGCTGTGTGTAACATTCTATGGTTGTCAAACTCCATAGACAGGACAATATAAATATTGGCTGTTAAAGGCCACAAGTAGTTTTTCAGTCTGTAGGTTAGCTACCAGAAATTTCAATTCCCATAGTGTCCCATTATAAAAAGGCCAACTTATCCAAGCATTTTTTCTAGCCTTTCCTTTATTTCAGATTGTGCAATTTATCAATTTACCACAGTAAACACACCCCAAAAGTTCACCTTTCAAGTTCGCCTCCAATGCAATACACCACAATGTTCCAGAAACACATGGGTTATGAGAAATAACCACAAAATGCATGTCTGAGATTGCTTAATGGCTTTTATACCAGAAGAGAAGAGGAAGTCTCTAGTAATTGTAAAATGCTTTCGAATGGACCACGGAGGGATACACAATGATTTACTGGTATCTAACCTGTAATTTTACTAAAAATGTATTCTTCTTGACAATCACATGTCTGTCAGATACAGCTTTTACAACCAACACTTAACAAATGACTTTGGACTTTGCATCAAAGCTTTAAGTTTGCGTTAGTTATCAATGTATTGACAATAAAACACTTAACATCATGTTTTCAAACAAGCTATTCATCCTTATCCATAAACATGACAACACAGAATATTTTAATAATAGTACAAGAACACAAAATGCTCAAGTAAGCATATCAAGATCTACATGTATGCCTAAAGTACCTTGCATAATATACTTGTAAATTATTATATCCATGTCCTCATTTGTGATTAAAAAGGGTGCGTATAAAAATAACAAGAGGAAAAGATTTGTAAAGTTCACTTGCTGTATAAGTTTAAAGAAACCATATGACCCCCAGGGCGTGGCCAGGTTTGACCCTAGGGTCATAATTTGAACAATCTGTGTAGAGGATCACTTTTAAATGTATCATACAAAATACGAAACCTCGGTGCCTTGTGGTTTCAGACGAGAAGATTTTTAAGTCATTTTACTATTAAAACCAAGTGACTGCATGGGTCTGGCCTGTTTTGACCCCAGGGGCATTATTTGAACAATCTTTGTAGAAGAGCACTTATACAATGTTACATACCAAACATGAAACCTCTGGGCCTTGACGTTTTAGACGAGATTTTTTAAGTCATATTGCTATTTAAGGCTATTAAAACCATATGTGCCTGGGTGTGGCCAGTTTTGACCCCAGGGGCATCATTTGAACAATCTTTGTAGACGACCACTATACATTGTTACGTATCAAATATGAAACCTCTGGCCATGGCGGTTTCAGAGGAAAAGATTTTTAAAGTCATTTTGCTATTTAAGTCTATATAAAAAATGTGACCCCCGGGGCGTGACCAGTTTTGACCTCAGGGACATCATTTGGACAATCTCTGTAGAGGAACATCATACAATGTTACCAACCAAATACCAAACCTCTGGGTCATGCGGTTTCAGAGAAGATTTTCAAATTCATTTTGCTATTTAAGTCTATATAAACAATGTGACCCCAGGGGCGTGGCCAGTTTTGACCCCAGGGGCATCATTTGAACAATCTTTGTAGAGGACCACAATAGGATGTCACATACCAAATATCAGCCATGCAATTTCATATGAAATCCGCAGTTGACTAAATTCAAACATACTCATCGAGAATTATTTGTATTATTCGTTTACCGAAGTGTAATGATCTCTTTGCACTTGCATGTCATTTAATTAACCTCACACGTTCACATTCATGCTCATCAATTGTGTCCAAATGCACTGTTGTTTTTTTTTCATCAAACTCGTATGATTGCGTTGTGAAATAATACGGCAAGTGATGTAGACGGTGTGTCAATATCGCTGACTTATTGTGCTGAAAAAATATGAAATCGCCTGGAATTGGATTTAACGTTTTGTACACTTTATCACTTTATATCTTTTTTATGAATACATAGAAAACATGGCATTTTGGTGTGATTGCTAATTAACAAAAAGTTTGTTTATTTAGATTTTTGGGAACTAAACAATTTATTGAGACATAACTGTTTAAAGTCGAAAAAGTAGTCGTTGATTTTACTTGAATTTGGACTTTAAATCATATTTTTTCTTAAAGTATAAATGTCTTTTATGTGGTATCCTGTGCCAACGGTATATTGCATCTGATCTGAAATCTTTATATAATATATGAATTTAAAAATAGAAAACATTATCATTTACAAATAAAGATATATAAACCGTATATATAGTGAATTTTTTGTCTATAGTTAATTGTTTTCGATAAACTTTTGCGCCGGTACCGCGGTGTACGTAAGAAATCGAAGGGGGGGCGGGGGCGGAGGGTAGATCGGGCATGTTTTACAGAATTTGATGTGTATCTTTTACCAAATTTCGCGAGCAAATTGAGGGAAAAAATGTTTAGCATACATTTCCAATTTTGACCGTTTTATATATGCCCATTTATGAATGGTCCGATGCCCATTTATGTATGGTCGGGAAGTTTTAGAGGGGGGGGGGGTGGCGCGCTCCGGGTGCGCCCCTCCTTGGGTCCGCTAGTTTAAACTGAATAAGGAACTGGAAGTTTCTAACTTAAATGATAATTGTACACGTTCCGAAAGGTAACCCTATGAGAATTATGTTGGTGAGGTTTCGTAGTGGTCGGACGTATTTTTTGTGCTCCTGGCAAACAGCCGCATATCTATAGTTACAATCATAACTGCCAGTTGAAAATTATATCTCTGGATAGTGTTTATCTAGAAACTATAATATCGTGTGATTTGTGTGCAGAATAAAGGAATCATAAATGAATTATATGAGGATTATATAATTATATAATTATATGTCAATATATCCAGGTACATTATTTATATTTGTATATGTAACTATCACCTTGTGACAAGTGATCACCCCGGGGTGAAACCTGTATTATTAACAATGGATATGAACGGTAGAAACCAATTAGCGGATTTGGAGTTAGCCGATTTATCAGGCAGGGAATTGTCTTCCCAGCTACACGAATGTCACGGTCCGCATGACTGATCGTGTGATCAGGAATCATGTGTTGTTGTCGTATATAGCAAAAATGGCGGTGAAAGAGTTCAGAGAACTGGTAAGCTCGTTTAGAGGCCTATCACGTGACATGTTTGTTCCGCAATTGGTTAAAGATTATTCATCATGTGAGAATGACCTAGAGATGCTAAGATTGACATACTTTGAACATTTTCGTCTTCGAAGAAGCCTTGATTATGTTATTGATGCCACTCAATGTACTTACGAATGAGAAGGCAGATATGGTCCTTGACGCTGATTTTTGGCCTGACTACGTGTTTTGCGAACTTGGAAGACGCGGACACCAACATCAAACCTTCCTCCAAGAATGCGTACAGCTCGCGCTGAGAAACGTTTAGGACATTCGCGGCCGATTCTAGCGATCCTGAAACACTTGCGGTCGAAAGTGGCAAGCCGGGATCACTTGCGCGCTGACTGGATGGATACAGCCGCCATGGGATCTCAGCAGCGGCAAACGGAAGTAGCGTCAAGAGGCTACAGACAACCGGATGTGACGAACTGGAGACTCTTACAATCGGATGATATAGGAACGAGAGTTGATAATGTCGAACTTCACAATCGATATGAACCATTAATTGAATGTGGTGTTGATTAGTGCAATTTATTGCAGGTCTTTGGTTTGTTTTGTCTGTTTTGCACTTGTGTTTGATGTAGTTTATTCTAAATGATATTCTTATAGTTTTGATGTCCAATACTCTAAATGTTATAACATGAAATCTGACAGGGGTTATGTCTAGTGCGTCTTAATTGCGTGACATTTTTACTCAAATAAACATTGATATATGCGGCATAGCAGAACATTGGTTATTTCCCTCTAACTTGCATTTGTTAGGTTGCCTATCATCTAATAAGAACTTTCACGCTGAATGTGATAAGATTTATCACTTCCAATGACATAGAACAGTTGGAAAGGGTGGAGTAGCTTTGTTATGGAAAAAAAAATACGACGATGTCATTGTTCCACTCTGTATAGATGTCGATAGAATCTGCGAAATGCAAAATTACAATCCTTGAAAGACTGATAACTACAGACATCTTGGTGTGACCTGAAACTCGCATCTTTCTTCCAGGTATCTCAGGTTTGCAACTTGCAGCTTGTAATTCAACCAGTATCGATGTCACCTTCATTCTCAGTCGTTCTTCCAAAGTCGTTATGGATGCAAACTGTGGAACTCGTATTCCTCTGGCGACATGCTGAGGCTTGAGAGAGCACATCGCTTCTTCGCTAAGCTTGAACTTGAACTTCCGGGACACACAAACGTCAAGTTTGCTCTCATGTGCTTAAACTTGACCCAGTTGAAGTTATTATCGACTTTAAAAAAACTACAATTGTTTGGTGAAATATGCCGCCTAAGAGGCGGATACATAGCTAAACAGATCATTAACTGTCGCCTCGTTCGTTATGTAAACGGTGATAGGCAAACAACTGGTTTTATTCCGGACTCATACAGACTGTTGAAAAAGTATAGTTTGTTGCAACATTGGAACGATTATTTGCAAAACGGTACAAACCAGTCAAAAATTGCAAGGAAATACATATTGAAGGAAGCCATCGGTCGACCGTCGATCTCTAGCATGCTGGAAGAACTAACACTAGATCATCTGGCTCCAGACATCGTCAACGACAAGCAGTGCTCGAAGCTCCTAAGAATTGGTCGTAAAGAACAGTACTTGAGACATTCGTGTAAACCATACGAAAATTAGTGTCACACCAGTATGAAACAAAATGTAAAATGTGTGGAAACGTTCTTCAAAATCTTGTAGAACATTTATGTTTGTGCCCCGGTAATGATGCACCATGACGCCGTGTGTGCGACGAAATATATCAGGCAAGACGGTTTCCTGTTTATGATTAAACATGGCAGTGTGAATTTCTTCTTGCCTTAGCAGCAGAGAGAGATGGGGACACATTACGTTATCCGAACGTTGCGTTGGTTGTCTCTCATCTCATGCGATAAATGAGCGCTTGAATTCTGCTAGCTTGCCTGCTTAAACGCCTTGTCATTTCGATTACGTCCATGGATCCTAGTGACGAGCTTTCATACTTTGTCTCCCAAGCCATAAAGTTCAGTGTATTGATATACTGATATACTGATATAATTACACATTTGTACACTTATTTATAACTATGAATGAAACTAATCTTAGTGATTTTTGGCATGAATTGACCTGTACAAACTATGCATTGTTATATGTTGCTGTTTTTTTATTGCCTATATTTTCCTATGTAAATATGTTATGCTCTATAGTATTGGGGGAATTAAAGATATCTATCTATCCATCCTTATTCGCGGCTGAATAGGAACAAGGATCCAGTTCCTTATTCAATCTGAATAAGGAACTGGCATTTTCCAACTTAAACCATTACTGTACACGAACCGAAAGGTAACCCATTACTATGAGAATTAGTTCAAATGAAGTCATATATGTCAAACGTATTCATTCTAACACATTTCTACTTAGTATTATACATGAATGTATCAGTTCCTTATTCGCAGTTGAATTCCTTATTCAAACTGAATAAGGAACTGGAATTAAAAACACCACATTCTTTCACTCATGCTTCCTTCTGTTAAAAACGGAATAGAAATGAGAAAGAAAGTAAACATTTCGCATAAATAACCAGTTTTCCGCATGGAAATTATGGTATCTGAATAAGGAACTGGTTTGTTAGTGCCTGAAATACATTCGCCATTGCTTCTATTATTGAATAATAATAGAAATAAGAAAAAAAATACTCGTTTGTCGTAATTAACGAATATTATATTATGATTTAATACACATTACAGTTAGAATGGAAGTCGAATACGGATTATGTTTTCCGGAAATATAGTTTTTCTGCAAACAAAATCAACTTCATACGATACAATTAACTGTATCCAGAAATATTTTATTACAGATGAAATTTTCTTTGACTTATGTTTTAGTTCGTTATTCGCGTGTGAATAAGGAATAAGGAACCAGTGGTCTTATATTATAATTGTGGGGTGTATATATTTATATTTAACATCCCGCAATTTCGGTTCATTACAGCCTAAGAATTGTTGTTAGAAACAGCAACAGTTGTTGTTGTAACAGTATTTGCACTAGTATTACTAATAGTGCAAGAAGTATTAGTGGTAGCCATTGTGTAAATAGTAGTGGTGGTAATTGTGGTGTTAAAAGAAGTCGGAGGAATTGTAGTGTTGGTGGTGGTAGCATTAGTTCTGGTAGGAGAAGTAGTATAAATGATGTTTGGAGGGCCCAACCTCCGAAGGACCAAAACTGTGGTGGAAATTTCTCCCTATTTGTCTATAGTGTAGCGACAGGGTTTTCGTCGCTACTTTTGAACTCGGCAAAAAGATACTAATCATTAAAATTTTGCAATAAAATTTACATACCTGTGAAAGACACTATTCCACATTAATGTCCAGTATAAATTTATATTGTAATACATCCAATTTCATTGCATTTGCGATTTAAATAAACACACTACCACAAACGACACAACACACGCTATACCTCGCAGTGTACTGATCGATCGATCGATAAGTCGCCTCCGCTATATTGTTGCAGAATTATGTATTGCGGGAAATGGCAGGTGGCGTTCGGCAAAGAGAAGTCGCATCAACGAAATGTCCTCTTACCAATTCAGTAAGGGATTTTGTGCTTAACTATTTTTTGGGGGTTCATTAATTGTATATATAAACAACCAACCAATAAAATAATTTTTTGACTGTGTTTTATTAAGAATAAATGGATATAACATATATACAGTATATGACCGACACGTTCACCTGAAAATTTTTGATATGTTCTCAAACATAGAAGTATACATAGAACAATACACACAACCATTACTATAACCATGAAGTGATACGAATTGTACTGGTTTGAAGAAACAAGTGTGTATATCGAATATGAAAAAAAGTAATTTCGTATACATAGTTACTAAATGGAGTCTCCTATACACAGCAACGCATTGCTAAATCGACTGAGAATGATAATGGTTTGCTTAAAATGTTCAGCAATAATTCAGCGGTTTAAGACGCCATAAACCCGTTTTACAAAAGAAAACGATCAACGTACGGCATTTTGCCAGGACATTGGCAGTTGGTCCAGCATACGCTACAGCACATGCATAATTGGCACTCACAGATGATGCATTCTGAGTTGGAACACGGACGATTGCTGGGTAGGTCGTTTCGGTCCATACCTGCCGTAAGAAGGTGCTCCAAGACGGAGAGCCTTATACACGTTTCACCATATGCAATGCGCACAATGGATTCGTCCGTTACTCGTTTAATCAATGAGCACGGGTAGCAGTACATGACCGCTAACGCCAGTTGTCCAGATCTACCTGCCCGACCAGTCTCTTGCCAGTAGGCGAGAGGACTACTTTGGGCAACCCCACTGGATTACAAGTTCAATATTAAAAGACTTGATATGGAATCGGACTGTCAACCTTTCGGGCGTAAGGGGAAAGGATGTGGAAGCCGACCTGGTCAATTAGTTCCTTAATAAGGAATTTAAAGGTATTATTATTATTATTATTAATTTTCATTATTATTATTATTATTATTATTATTATTATTACTATCATCATCATCATCATTATTATTATTTTTATTATTATTATTATTATCATTGTTATTATTATTATTATTATTATTATCATTATCGTTATTATTATTATTATTATTATTATTGTTATTATGCACTGCAACTACGATGATAAGGCCTAAATTAAAATTAAGTTTGTTTGCCCTTTACCGACCGACCCACAAAAAAGCCGCCGACTCAAAATATTTTATTGCAAAATGTGCGGTAATTATTTTTTTATTTAGTTATTTTTTCTTGCTTTAAATTTCGTTTTTTGATTTCGCTCACAACTTTCATAGGCACTTTGATCATTAAGGCGCTTAAACAAAATAGTATAATGTGTTTGAGTGTGAAAACAAGCGCCTAGTAACCGGATACTAGTAAACATGGTGTGTATCACGTTTTGTTTTGTCGACGTCATCATCTGTGTTTTGTTTCAAGTTTAAAAACTAGGAAATAGTGAGGTGGATTCCTTGAAAGTTGTCCGTATATTAAATAGTTCGCTTTTTCTTCTGTCAAAAGAAAGAGACATTTCGCATAACGGACCCGTCTTGTGTGCATTTTCATTATCATGACACCCAATTACTTGAAATTTGAATATTCAGCAGTTTATATACATGAGCTTTTGTCGAAATCGCTAGTGTTCCTTACAGGTGACTACAATCAAGCGAGATGAATTTTCTTAGAAGTAGCATAACTTTTTTTTTTTCATTTTAAATTTTGAAAGCAGAGAAAATTATCTTTCCAAAGAGAGACTCGCAATATCTGAATCAAAGAAAAGTGGCGAACATGCCAGGAGATTTTGCTGTTTTACAATGTCCATATGGAGTTTGATTTACCTATTTTTAACATTCAGCGTGTTTGTTGAAATCAATAAATAAATACAAAATTCATAAAGTTGAAACAAGTAAAACTTGCGATGATGTATTGAATGATCTATTGTGCGTGGTAGACGAGACCAAGCAAATTACCGACAAAGTTTCGATTTCAGTAAGCAAATCAACAAGTGGCTGTGCAGAAAAGTTTCACCCTGATATTAACAAACTAGTGTATGTCAATATTGGCTTTGTTAAGGAATAATTCTTCTATCAGCAGCCAACATTTTACATATGATACTGGTATTAAACTGTTCTTTCTTAAACTGTCATTTACAAAAACACAGTTTGCATTTGAGGGTACAGAGACACCCGAGTTAGATATATTTCTGATTTTCAAGCAGTACGTATTTGTACTGTATTAATATGATTGGGACTGTCTAGACAGTTCAGCCATTGATAATAATACACATTTTTTCTGGTTATACAGTATCTATCTATGCTGTATAAATTAATATGTGTGTCTAGTGAATTCAGACATTGGTATTAAATATAATACAAGTACTTAACAATTTGGTTTTAAAGCATTGCGTATTCTATATTATGTTATGTCTCTTATTAAAGCCAGTTTTACCACGTATAATCTTGGTTCAAGATGAAGAAAGTATTTGTGATTTTGAAACAATGATATTGTATTGTTATTTAAATGACGACATTAACGTATGAGAAAGATTAAATTCTCGGAATAAAATAAAATATTTTTCTTACCTACCGACCTATCTCTCAAATTTCGGGTCGGTAAAGGGCAAATAAAAGATTGTTTAATTAAGGCCTAATATTTCTATTCTTTAACAGAAAGTCTGCGCTCTGTAGGACCCCACCTAACAGAGCGCACCGTAGAGCGCCACGGTAAGCTCACGGGTGCAGTGGGCAAGTTACTGGATGAAGTGTATGGCGAATTAACCGAGATTCCAGATGAACCTTCATCCAAAAACGAACATAAACGAAAGAGTGATTTGTTTGCGATGACGGCCTTGTTGAAACCGGAGCATCTGACAAGACCTTCCAATGGACGATTCTACAAATCTTTTCCGAATATAAGGAACAACATCAACATTGACGCTTCTAAGTTAAAAGCAAAGCTGCCGAATCTTTCTAAACGTCTCGACTCCTACAGGCGGGTGGCATGGAAAAGATAACACCGAAAATATACTGTTCATTGCGACTGCCCTCGGCGGAACATTTTGTTCCTGCAGATATATATTCTGTTGTTTGCTTAATGCAATGATGACGTCCCTTAACCACCCCTCCACCACATGACATCTTATTATAATGTTCATACAATATGTTTTTATTTTTCTTCTTGATGTGTGTACAGTATGCAGCGTACACATTGTCATTTTATGTTGTCTTAACGTTGCTACTTTGCTGTTATTTATTCATGCAATCTGATAAATGTTCATGTTCTTTGTATAGTGAATTTTGCTATGAAAAATTATAAAGTGTCTAATTTTTCATGTAAGATCTATATACGTCTCTGTCCATTTCAGTCTGAATTGAGTATTATTTGTCAAGATTTACGGTACCACGCTGACCGGTCTTATTATTGCAATTATTTCTCTGTCACACACACAGTATTGTTTCTGTGTGTTCCTTGTTATGTGGCCGTTATTACGTTATAACAGATTAATCTGAATTTGAGTAGTATATTGATATTCATGATTCATATTTAGCTGTTCATGTAGTTTAGAAATAACAGAAACCGGTACGGTGGACCTACTTTATGAGATACGTTCTGTTGGATATTTTCGCCAATATTTACGTCATTTTTATCGCATGTTATCAAGTTTGTATCATATAATATATATTTAAAAATAATGTTTCGTTTTAATTTTCAATAAACATTTGTTATGTGTATGTAAATAGTACGTCTTGTAAAATTACGCGTACATCCTTCATCACCGTGCTGAGAAGCATCTGCGTTCTGATTGGATAGTTAAATACACTTGAGCTATTTTTTATCATTGCTGTCGAGAAAACACCGTTGATGTAAACTCGAATTTAAGATCGTTTTCGAGTGATAGTTTTTATGAAATGACGTGAATTCTACACAGTATTCTATAAAATCTACGACCAGGTGATTTTATTTTGATATCTGAGCGATATTTGTGAAAATTTGACATTTTGACTTTCCACCACATAAATGGTCATTCGGCGATGAGACTTTCCAGCGAATTTACCCCCTAAAATGTAGCACTAAATTCGCGTTAAACGTCTCATTTATTAGACTACTCGGACCCCAGCTTGTTTGGTCCCCACTAAGAAGACTTCTTTTGGACACTATAAGAAACCTTATCGGGCCCAAAATTAATTTGACATAAACTCAAACATTATTAAGATGTTTACCGTAAATAATCCGATCATATCATATTTTTCACCGGTGATAAATGAATAACCTAAATGCTAGGTAATTTACGTGACTACAATTGTTACTTCAATTTCTCAAGCAAATTTAACAACTTAGCATTGTCAGAAAATAATTGCGGAAATGAATGAAAATTATTATATATCAGACGAGTGTACATAGTTATGTTAAATAATATACTATACGTATCATAAGTTTTGCAAATATTGTATTCATGCTACGCAAATGAAGTAAAAGTAACATTTCGACGTATGACGATACTTCTTTCACCCCATTTTATTTATAGCAATATGTTAAACGTTTTGTTAAATTGAATACCATTTACTGGAGAAGTTAATAGAAAGGTGCAATTATAAATAATTCTTAATAAAACGCAACCGCAATTCAAAATCTTAATTAACATGCAAAGTAAGTTTATAAATATAAATTCCCCATTTAATGAAATTCTCTGGTTTATGATTATCCGGACGCTAATTGAAGAACGTATATTAGCATAGCTCTACCACGCGCTATTTTTAGAACAATGCACCCTTTATCTCGAGTGTGTTGAATACGCTGGAATAGAGCATTTCATACCGATCTTTGCCGAATATCTACGTATGGCCGCGAAAGGTTTCAGAGCGCAATAATTCTCACAACATTTGACCATTATAATTGCTATTTATAGAGCGTGCAGCTGATGTAGGCTAAACTAAATAATGATTTCATTATGTGAATAAATATTAAATTATTGATGACATACAATGAGTAGAATTTTTCATAATTATGTTCAGTTCTAGAGTGTATGTCGAAGATATGTTTATAACTATAAAGTTGTAACTGCTTATGCAAAAATTATGTAAATTTTAATCCCCCAAAATATGCAACAGTTATTGGTGAACATCAAACCATTGTTGTAAGTTTGCATTCCCTGAAATTAGAAAATTTGCCCAATTCTATTGGCATTCAATTTTTCCGCTGCATACAATTATCGCAAGAAATCTAGATCAAAAGTTTCAGCGAATTCTTAAATTCAGTAACTAAACCGCACAGTGGATAAACACATTAATCTCCCAATTAAATGGCCATACTGCCAATCAAACCCCCATAAATCAACCCTGGCATGATCGTAGCAGCTGACCTGTTACGCTAACCACATATTATATATTTAAACCACAAATACATTTTATATAATAATTGTTGACGTTATGACCTCATAATTGAAATGATGTTATCTCTAAATATATATGACCTCCGGGGAGTGGCCAGTTTAGACCCCATGGGCATAACTTGAACAATCTTTGTAGGGGACCACTATAGGATACTAAACACCAAATACAAAACCTCTGGGCTTTGCAGTTTGCTATTTAAGTCTGTATAAACTATTAGACTCCGGCGCATGGCCAGTTTTGACCCCAGTGGAATAAATTGAAAAAGCTTTGTACAGAATAATGGGAGACCCGCATGGGCCCGCTCCCCAGAAAGTGCAACCATATTGGTTGCAACATAGATTGGTCCTTCAGGGAAATCCGGAATGAAAGCTTTACTGAAATAGTCCAACCATGATTGTCTTTATAAATGTGGCACTTATAAAGAGGAAGTTATTGCGAAGCTGTGTGTAACATTCTATGGTTGTCAAACTCAATCGACAGGACAATATAAATATTGGCTGTTAAAGGCCACAAGTAGTTTTTCAGTCTGTAGGTTAGCTACCAGAAATTTCAATTCCCATAGTGTCCCATTATAAAAAGGCCAACTTTTCCAAGCATTTTTTCTAGCCTTTCCTTTATTTCAGATTGTGCAATTTATCAATTTACCACAGTAAACACACCCCAAAAGTTCACCTTTCAAGTTCGCCTCCAATGCAATACACCACAATGTTCCAGAAACACATGGGTTATGAGAAATAACCACAAAATGCATGTCTGAGATTGCTTAATGGCTTTTATACCAGAAGAGAAGAGGAAGTCTCTAGTAATTGTAAAATGCTTTCGAATGGACCACGGAGGGATACACAATGATTTACTGGTATCTAACCTGTAATTTTACTAAAAATGTATTCTTCTTGACAATCACATGTCTGTCAGATACAGCTTTACAACCAACACTTAACAAATGACTTTGGACTTTGCATCAAAGCTTTAAGTTTGAGCTTTAAGTTTAAGTTAGTTATCAATGTATTGACAATCAAACACTTACCATCATGTTTTCAAACAAGCTATTCATCCTTATCCATAAACTTGACAACACAGAATATTTTAATAATAGTACAAGAACACAAAATGCTCAAGTAGCATATCAAGATCTACATGTATGCCTAAAGTACCTTGCATAATATACTTGTAAATTATTATATCCATGTCCTCATTTGTGATTAAAAAGGGTGCGTATAAAAATAACAAGAGGAAAAGATTTGTAAAGTTCACTTGCTGTATAAGTTTAAAGAAACCATATGACCCCCAGGGCGTGGCCAGGTTTGACCCCAGGGTCATAATTTGAACAATCTGTGTAGAGGATCACTTTTAAATGTATCATACAAAATATGAAACCTCGGTGCCTTGTGGTTTCAGACGAGAAGATTTTTAAGTCATTTTACTATTAAAACCAAGTGACTGCATGGGTCTGGCCAGTTTTGACCCCAGGGGCATTATTTGAACAATCTTTGTAGAAGAGCACTGATACAATGTTACATACCAAACATGAAACCTCTGGGCCTTGACGTTTTAGACGAGATTTTTTAAGTCATATTGCTATTTAAGGCTATTAAAACCATATGTGCCCTGGGTGTGGCCAGTTTTGACCTCATGGACATCATTTGGACAATCTCTGTAGAGGAACATCATACAATGTTACCAATCAAATACCAAACCTCTGGGTCATGCGGTTTCATAGAAGATTTTCAAATTCATTTTGCTATTTAAGTCTATAAAAACAATGTGACCCCAGGGGCGTGGCCAGTTTTGACCCCAGGGGCATCATTTGAACAATCTTTGTAGAGGACCACAAGAGGATGTCACCTACCAAATATCAGCCATGCAATTTTATATGAAATCCGCAGTTGACTAAATTCAAACACACTCATCGAGAATTATTTGTATTATTCGTTTACCGAAGTGTAATGATCTCTTTGCACTTGCATGTCATTTAATTAACCTCACACGTTCACATTCATGCTCATCAATTGTGTCCAAATGCACTGTTGTTGTTTTTTCATCAAACTCGTATGATTGCGTTGTGAAATAATACGGCAAGTGATGTAGACGGTGTGTCAATATCGCTGACTTATTGTGCTGAAAAAATATGAAATCGCCTGGAATTGGATTTAACGTTTTGTACACTTTATCACTTTATATCTTTTTTATGAATACATAGAAAACATGGCATTTTGGTGTGATTGCTAATTAACAAAAAGTTTGTTTATTTAGATTTTTGGGAACTAAACAATTTATTGAGACATAACTGTTTAAACTCGAAAAAGTAGTCGTTGATTTTACTTGAATTTCGACTTTAAATCATATTTTTTCTTAAAGTATAAATGTCTTTTATGTGGTATCCTGTGCCAACGGTATATTGCATCTGATCTGAAATCTTTATATAATATATGAATTTAAAAATAGAAAACATTATCATTTACAAATAAAGATATATAAACCGCATATATAGTGAATTTTTTGTCTATAGTTAATTGTTTTCGATAAACTTTTGCGCCGGTACCGCGGTGTACGTAAGAAATCGAAGGGGGGTGGGGGGGGGAGGGTAGATCGGGCATGTTTTACAGAATTTGATGTGTATCTTTTACCAAATTTCGCGAGCGAATTGAGGGAAAAAATGTTTAGCATACATTTCCAATTTTGACCGTTTTATATATGCCCATTTATGAATGGTCCGCTGCCCATTTATGTATGGTCGGGAAGTTTTAGAGGGGGGGGGGGTGGCGCGCTCCGGGTGCGCCCCTCCTTGGGTCCGCTAGTTTAAACTGAATAAGGAACTCGAAGTTTCTAACTTAAATGATAATTGTACACGTTCCGAAAGGTAACCCTATGAGAATTATGTTGGTGAGGTTTCGTAGTGGTCGGACGTATTTTTTGTGCTCCTGGCAAACAGCCGCATATCTATAGTTACAATCATAACTGCCAGTTGAAAATTATATCTCTGGATAGTGTTTATCTAGAAACTATAATATCGTGTGATTTGTGTGCAGAATAAAGGAATCATAAATGAATTATATGAGGATTATATAATTATATAATTATATGTCAATATATCCAGGTACATTATTTATATTTGTATATGTAGCTATCACCTTGTGACAAGTGATCACCCCGGGGTGAAACCTGTATTATTAACAATGGATATGAACGGTAGAAACCAATTAGCGGATTTGGAGTTAGCCGATTTATCAGGCAGGGAATTGTCTTCCCAGCTACACGAATGTCACGGTCCGCATGACTGATC
Source organism: Congeria kusceri (assembly GCA_027627225.1). NCBI lineage: Eukaryota > Metazoa > Mollusca > Bivalvia > Myida > Dreissenidae > Congeria > Congeria kusceri. Next base: position 42,304,353 of record CM051033.1, read on the forward strand.
GTGTGATCAGGAATCATGTGTTGTTGTCGTATATAGCAAAAATGGCGGTGAAAGAGTTCAGAGAACTGGTAAGCTCGTTTAGAGGCCTATCACGTGACATGTTTGTTCCGCAATTGGTTAAAGATTATTCATCATGTGAGAATGACCTAGAGATGCTAAGATTGACATACTTTGAAAATTTTCGTCTTCGAAGAAGCCTGGATTATGTTATTGATGCCACTCAATGTACTTACGAATGAGAAGGCAGATATGGTCCTTGACGCTGATTTTTGGCCTGACTACGTGTTTTGCGAAACTTGGAAGACGCGGACACCAACATCAAACCTTCCTCCAAGAATGCGTACAGCTCGCGCTGAGAAACGTTTAGGACATTCGCGGCCGATTCTAGCGATCCTGAAACACTTGCGGTCGAAAGTGGCAAGCCGGGATCACTTGCGCGCTGACTGGATGGATACAGCCGCCATGGGATCTCAGCAGCGGCAAACGGAAGTAGCGTCAAGAGGCTACAGACAACCGGATGTGACGAACTGGAGACTCTTACAATCGGATGATATAGGAACGAGAGTTGATAATGTCGAACTTCACAATCGATATGAACCATTAATTGAATGTGGTGTTGATTAGTGCAATTTATTGCAGGTCTTTGGTTTGTTTTGTCTGTTTTGCACTTGTGTTTGATGTAGTTTATTCTAAATGATATTCTTATAGTTTTGATGTCCAATACTCTAAATGTTATAACATGAAATCTGACAGGGGTTATGTCTAGTGCGTCTTAATTGCGTGACATTTTTACTCAAATAAACATTGATATATGCGGCATAGCAGAACATTGGTTATTTCCCTCTAACTTGCATTTGTTAGGTTGCCTATCATCTAATAAGAACTTTCACGCTGAATGTGATAAGATTTATCACTTCCAATGACATAGAACAGTTGGAAAGGGTGGAGTAGCTTTGTTATGGA